>CM034618.1:7664339-8264339 GCA_020080225.1 Gynochthodes officinalis | reverse complement strand
ATTATTCGTTAATACTCATAAGGGTCTCAAGGGGTCTAAATATATGGAGATCAAATACTTGACTATTAAAGAAATAGTACAGAATGGTAACATAATAATAAAGCATATCTTACAGATGATATAGTTGCGAACCCACTAAAAAAAAAACTTAGCCCGTGTGTGTTAGAAAGATATGTCGAAAGTATGGGCTTAGTTGCATCATGGGATGCCATAGTTTTGTGGGAGTTGCATGTTATATATGCTTATAAAATTTTCATCTATGTTTTGTTGCATGTAGTGACATTTTTTTGATATGTGTATTAGCATTTGAATTCAATAAAGTTTGATCAATTTTCTGGTTATATGCTGAATACATGTATATAAAGTGAAAGTCTTAAGGAATTGTGTAAACTTTGAGCACAGACTAAAAGGGCATATAGTTATTAGTCTGGAATATATGTCTTGTACATATAAAGTTCTGTTAACAATATAGATAAGACATATGGAAGGTTATTGGAACTATAAAGTTATTCTCTAGTGGCACATAAAGGTTTTGTGACATCAAGGAGAGAGAATAGAATCGACAAAGTGGATAACACATAAAGTTTGACTCTATATGAGGTGTTATCAAGTTTGCCACACTTCCACATTGGATCCATATCAGTAGAGTTAACAACATTTGTGATCATGGATGGCTCTGTGTGATTACATGAAGTTACTGCCATGGTTCGGTGTTGAAGGCTCTATGGGATAGGATTGACTATTAAAAGTAATCTCTAAACCAACATACAGGTGCATATTAAAGAACAGCTTTAATTAATATTTGCCCAAGTGGGAGAATGTAAGGTTTTTCTATGTGTGGGCTTATATTAATTAATGTTGTTTTTGGGCTTGCTTTAATAAAGTTAGATATAAAGACTTTTAATTAGTCTAATGTGGGATTGGCTAGTGTGGGCTGCAGTCAGCCTAGCCCGTGATGAGGGGACTAGGGTTTAACTTTAAATATCAGCTAGGTTCCCTCCTCTAATCCTAATCTTTAGAAATACTTTCTACTCATACAGTTTAAGAGAGTAAGAGGTGCACTCATCAAAGCCAGTTCATCTAGAGGGTCATAGAGGAGAAGAATCTAGTCAGGATCAATCTTAATTCCGCATACAGTTATGGATCAAAAGACTGGTACATAATTTTTCACCTTTGTCTTTATATTCTAATCATGTATATGTTAGATCTTGGGTTTATGCTGTTTATGTGCTAACAAGTTAAACTATTATCTGTCCATTCTTAAAAAGAAAAAAAAATCACTTTTGATTTGGCATAATTTTAACTTACAAGGTACAATACATTCAACACAATCAAATGTATAATTTTGTAGTTTTATTTTTAGTTTTTAATTTGAATTGTATATTATCATTAATAGTAAAGATTTAGAAAAAAAGCCCCAAACACATTTAATTTGAACTTGTTCTTTTCCACCTCAATGGGAGGTAAAAATTGGAAATCAACCTAATTAATATATAGTAATGATATTCATATTGACTTTTCATAGTGCAAATGTATAGTGATCGATATCGCAAATATGAAAAGAGAAAACCATTTCTTATTATTTTGTATTTTTTAATAAATGCGATAATTGGATTTTGACTTTTCATTCTTGCCACATTATTCACTATAATTTATCATTACGAAAATTCACTAAAAATATTATTATTCTTACCATACATGATGAATTCATCCCTAATCAGAATGTAGAAGATATAAAAGTGGCCCAAATTGGAAACTTGTATTTTGAGTGCCTATTTGTACTTTACTTGTATGATTTTCCAATAGGATGGGATCAACTCCAATTATTTATTAGCATAAAAAATTCAATGTTAGTGTTTAGTTTCGCAGTTAAGTTTCTAAGATTTTTATTAGCTCAATTGATTTATCAATTGACACTAGATTTAAAAAAAAAAAAATACAATCCAGATATATATATTCCACTCGTTATCAATGATTAAAGATTAAGCAAGAACTACGATCATGAATTTGTACCTAATGACAATGTATAGAATACTCTTTCAGTTCTAAAGAAAGTAATCCACTTGTAATTGAAGTATTTTTTTAATTATTAAATATAACACATTTAATGTATTAAATGTATAATTTTATATTTCTATTTTTACTTTTAAATTTTGAATAATACATAATCAGTATTATTAATAATAATATACATATTATGCCAAATTTTGAGAAGACAAACACTAAAGGAAGCCTTTGCTCTTTGAGACCATACATAATAGCAACCGTAAGCAAATTTCCGCCACCAGAATTGAAACCTATTCATCTTCTTAGGAAATATGGGTTTGTAAGAGTGAGCCAGCAAGATTGACTAGTAAGAAATGAAAATTGGAAGGGAAAATTATGTACAAAACTTCGGCAGCTAATTCATTAATAAGTAAATTACAAAAAATATCCTAGTTTGTTTTTTTCTCTCTCATGTTTAAAATTTAACTAGCCAAAAAAAAAAAAAATCTCTAGCATCTGGGAAGTGTACGTGCACTTTTAATTTAACATTTTCTTTCGGTCAAATGATTCTTCTACATTGTCTACTGTAAATTTTGACGTCTCATCTGACAAATCAATTAAAATAGTCATCATTGTGTGAATATTATATGACAATCAAATTAGGAATGAACATAAGTAGGATAAAATAAAGGTCAAAATTTGTATTTCACCCTTTTTTATACAAGTTAAAATTTTTTTATCCTTATTCTACTATATACCAAACTTTATTCTAAGATTATGCTACACTACTATATACAAATTTATACAAATACAAATTTATTAGACAAATTTATACAAATACAAATTTATTAGACAAATTTATACAAACTTTATTCTAAGATTATGCTACACTAGGATGAATTTTTATGAAGAGGATGATCTATGTTTTTTAGCTATAAGTGATCATGATTGGCCGTAAGAAAAGAAAAAAAAGGAATGAACACAAAACATCTGCTATGGCTAATCGAGGAAAAGCAATAATCGAATGCGATTTTCTTATTCTTGACTAAGCCATCAACATCTCGCGCGGTTTGACTCAAGTGTTTCAGGTGACTAAGCCTTCAACATGAAATAAAATAATTTTTTTGTCTTTTTTTTTTCTACAACAAAAAAAGAGAAGAAAAAAGCATGAACGTGCAACTATAAAAGACGGATGCTTACAAGCTCCAAATTCATAAGCAGAAAGTTTTGCAGAACCAAAACGAAGTTCAATGGAGAACTTAACCAAAACCCCCTTCCAAAATTCCCAAGAAAATAGCAAAGAAGTAAGAAAAGCCCAACATTTCTCATATGCAGTCCAACTTGTCACCTCTGTGTCATTGCCTATGGTTTTGTACACTGCTACAAAACTAAAATTGTTTGAAATCATTGCCAAAGCTGGCAATGGAAAAAAATTATCGCCAGCTCAAATCGCATCACAATTGCCCACTAAAAACCCGGATGCAGCTTCCATGCTAGATAGAATGCTTCTCTTACTGAGTAGCCATTCTGTGCTCTCTTGTGATGTTCTTGAGTTTTCTGATGGGGATGATCTGAAATACGAAAGAGTTTATGGGCTAGCTCCAGTTGGGGAATTCTTCGTGCCGGACGAGGAGGGTACTTCAGTTGGGCATATGGGGGAATTGATTCAAGATAAGATTCTTATTGGCAGTTGGTAAGTTTAATTCTTTTCTAACTTTTTTTTTGTACTGCATTTTTTTACTGGTGGTAAAGTTAAAATTTCAACTTTTGTGAGATGGATATCTGCAGTGCCGTTATCAGCTCATTCTCAAGTTTAACGGTTGTTGATTGACGTATGATTATGCACATTTTGTTGATCCTTGTCACCCTGCTCTTATTTAGGTACGAATTGGAAAATGCTGTTCTTGAAGGAGGTACTCCGCCGTTCGATAGATTGCATGGCATGGACATATATGAGTACGCTGGCAAGGATCCCAGGTTGTGCAACATAATCACTAAGGGAGTTGTTGGTCTAACAGCCATAATCATAAAACAGTTGCTTATTGAATATAACGGTTTTGACAACCTTCAAACATTGGTTGATGTGGGTGGTGGTCCAGGAATAGTCCTCCACCATATCACCTCAAAATATCCTTCAATAAGGGGCATCAATTTCGACCTACCACATGTCCTCAAAGATGCACCATCATTCCCTGGTACTTTTTCCCTCTATCTATCTATATATATATATATATATATATATATATATATATATATATATATTACCCTTATAATCCTGAAGTTTTTCTTCTTATTATATATTTGGTATCATGTCAATTAAAATTTTGAGATGCAGGAGTACAACACATTGGAGGAGATATGTTTGATAGTGTACCAGGAGGAGATGCCATTTTTATGAAGGTAAAATAAAATTAAATATACTCATTCTCCACATATATATTAAGAACAATGTAGCCTTGTTGCAAATTAAATTTACAGATTGATAGCGAATTTGAGACTTCGTTTTTCACTGGTCTTGCTCATTCTTATAGAATTATATTTTCAATTATCTATAAATCTGTCTTCTTTTTTTTTTTTAATTGAACTATGTTACCGTTCTTAAGAGTTTTTTTAGGTCAAATTTTGTCACTATTTAGAGGCAATCTAAAATATTTTGCCAATGGACTTCCATTTCTTGTCATAGAAGTCTATTGAGTAGAGATAAGATACCAGGATTTTTATATTTTTTTTACCGTTTTTGACTACCATGCTGTGATTTTCTTTTATAGTATGACATAGTTTTCTTTAATTGAAATCTTCCTGTTTTCTACTTTTTCTCTTGTTTAATTCCAGCATCGTTTAGAGACGACAACGAAGTACCAAATTCTTGCCTTCAATCCCCTTTGTTTCAATTCATTGGTTTTCTATATGCAAAAACAAAGAACTTGAATAAAAAAAAAAACTAAAAACATAAACAAAGAAAGCGTTATATTAAAATGTGTTGACTACTGTGTTCACTACTTTTAAACCTTACAAAAATTTAAATATTTTCCAATACATGATAGCGAATGGAGTGATGATCTATGCTTCAGTACAATTAGCCATATCATTTCAAAATATTCTTCAGCTAAAATTTCTTGATCCAATAATCTGTCACAGGATATAATGCATGATTGGAGCGATGATCATTGCTTAAAAGTGCTCAAGAATTGTTTCAAAGCTCTACCAGATAAGGGAAAAGTAATTGTGGTTGATTTTGTTCTGCCCGTGAAACCTGATACCAGTGCCTCTTGCAGAAAAGTTTGCCAGATCGATTTGCTCAAGTTGACACAGAGTTCTGGAGGGAAAGAGAGATCAGAAAAGAATTTCGGGCATTGGCTATTCGTGCTGGATTTAGAGGATAAATCTCCAATATCTTTCCTGCGATGTTGGGGTCATCGAAATGCACAAGTAGAACAGGAGACTTCCTTTCCATCCACCAAAACAACATACACATATAATAGACGCAGAAATAAAGCAAATAAAAGCGCTTCCAGCTTAGCACTCCAATGGTCCAATAGTTGTGATGATATGACCGTTATCCACATATATAAAAGCTCTACATTTTTTCGTACATGCAAAGCACTTTGCCTGATCTTGAGGTCAAGATTTAGCTAAATATAAGAGTTTTGCTTATGCATAGATTGTTTGGGAATTTCGAGTTTGTATCAATTTGAATGTGGTCTAATAATATTTTCAAAAAACAAAAAATATCAATTCGCTCCACGGGCTAAAGGATTAATGGAGTTGCTTGCAAAACTAGGTGATCACAATCCATAGACATTTACCATAATCTACACAGATTATTCCCAACAAAAGTCAAATGGACATACTAGTTAATTAACAATCTCACATGTTTAAACAATTATCTTCTTTATTCTTTCAATGGGGTACTTTTAGCCGAAAAACTACTCAACTGATCTTGTGCACAAAGTGCATAGGTTACTGAACTCAAATCAATGTATGCCATAGAGATAAGTTCATAGTTGTATAAAATATAACAAAATTCTAGCTCAACGCGTCGATGTATGACATAGAGATAAGTTCAAATCAAAATATTCGGCAATTTTTCTTATGCTTTATTTTACCATGTCTAGCTAAACTCTTTTATTTTCCAATCAAAGATTAATTGAGGTTTGATTCCAACAATTGGGAGGTTTCGGTAATTCTATCATTTATTTTAGTCTTGAGTATTTAAATATTTTCTATGTTTCATTATATTATTGGATTGAATTATTAGACAAGAGGCCTATTGTTTGATAGTTGAATTCAATAGATAGTCATTTACAATAATTAACCATTGATTGATTGTTTTAATTCAAGTGGCACGTAACAATATCAAAAGGTAATCAATATCTTAGAATGTACGTTATGAAAATATATATTCAAGTTTAAATAAACAAGGTGTTTACGGGTTTATTGGTCAGTAATTGGTTTTTTTGAATCGTAATGCAATTAGTAGACATAACTCATAGGATTGAACCGAGGGTTGTGTTTGTTAATTAGAGAAATAATTCATAGGACTGGTCCGAATGTTATCAAGAAAGTAAGAAAAGATTGGTTATTAGAGCAGAGATGTTCAACAACTATAACCAATTTATTCAGGATAAAAGAACCTATCTTTTGAATTAATGATAAATTCAATGAATCAATACCAAAATTAATTCTTGGTTGGAAGCTTCTCCATATTGATTTTTCTTCATATTTTTAGTTAGCTATTTAATTTGTTTGGTTTGTCTCAATTAGTTTGCTTAGTTTCATAATACAACCCTCCCCCCTTCTTTTATTTTATTTTATTTGAGGAGTAAATCTAACTAATCTTTATGAATTCGACCCTCTCACGGCTATCTATAAAACTTAGCCCAAAAAAGGATTAGTTTTTGGTTTTGACAACCATCAATATCACATATTAGAAATTTGTCATAATATACAAAGAAACCATAATAGTCACTAAGTCCAATTTGGAGTTAAAAACTTACCCGTTTTACATTTGAAAGTATTTTTAAAACCGATATATAACTATCGAATGTTCTCATGAATCTCAACCATTAGCCTATTACATTTTTCCAATCGAGAAAGAAGAATGGAAAAATGAAAATTAAACATTAATTGTTTTATGACGACAAACACAAGAGCGAAACTTTGGATTATATCTAATGCTCTTATCAGTTTGAATTTTGAATAATGTTTCATCATCCTTCTAAACAATTTCTTTTCTATTTTCTTGCATTAATTTTTCTATCCATATTCTAGATCAATTAGCTGCTCATTCCTCGTATCCATTTTGGTAATAAATTCCATAGATCCTTTTAAATTTGATGGTCAATATTTTCGACAAAAATAATTTAAATAATATATGTGCACATTTTAATTTGTGAGAACTAGTATAATAATGCTAGCACATAAGGTTTGAGTTTTATGATAGCATGTGGAATTTTTTCACTTTAGTAATGTTATTTTGACGAAAATAATTTTTAATTGTATTACAAAATAAGTGGCTGGAGAACTTCTCAGTTGAATCTTAGGAATTCTCATGCTTTATTGTGTTTTTATTTGGAAGATTGTACAAAGGTTTACGTGTAGGCTTGTGACATTAATATACGTGCAATGTTCGCTAGTTTTTCCGTGTTACCTTACTGGACTTTATAGGGTGGGGAAATATACTATACATCTATCGTACTCATATTATCAGTGTGGACAAGAAATCATAAAAAAAAATAATAATAATAAATTTTTGCGATTAGATATTTTATGTCCTAAATGTGTTAGGCAACAATATCTTATATGTTATAGCCATTGTATAGAATAAGTTTATTCTTTTACTGTATGGAATATTCTAATTCTTTTACCTAATACTCAATCAATGACTTCTACATTATTTATTCGTCCCTCTATTCCGAAAAAACCAAATTCACTTTCAAAGTCCTTTTTTTATTCTAAAACAAGAGTTCCTGTGAAAATAAAGTTTCTTTAATATCCATATTACTAATAATTATTATGGTGATAAAAATATAAAAATATGCATTTAATGATTACATTAAATGTTTTGTTGTTAATAATTAAAAAAAAAAAGTTGCGCTTAATTCAAAGTGGACTCTAAGTTTTTATTTTATATTTTATATTTTTTTTATGAGGGCAGTACAAAGTTTTCTTTTTCCCATTTAAAAAGTGCAAGTCAAAGAATTCTCTACATTTTATATAAATAATGAAACTTTTAGTGAAAATTTCTATTGAAAACGTATGGTGATTGATGTGACATATTTGAACAAACAAAATTGTCTCACATTTTTTTTTACACTTTTTATGGACGGTAGTAAATAATTTTGTCTTTCGAACATATTATATCAGTCATATAAGTTTTCGGTATAAATTTTCACTAAAAGTTTCAGTATTCAGTTTATATATATAGTTGAATAGTTTTATTTTTTTCCCCTTTCTCATTCAATATGGCGATTATCGAATTCACTTTTAAGCACTGCTCTATGGAATACAAAAAAAATAATTGAACTACCAAGCAGGTTAAATCTTTAACCATCAAAACTAAAGTAAATATATAATCATTTTTGAATAATTGTAAGAGGTCAAATTCAAAACCAGTCGTAACTAACTAGAGCCTTTTCAGATTGTGATGGCTATTAAATTTCTGTGTAGTTGAAAATTATTAATTAGAGTCATACTTCCAAATTCCTGTTGAGTTCTTGATAATTCTACAGATGATTCTCAATGCTTTTATCGCTTATGGCAAAACTTCCTCCTTAGACGGCTGGAAAAAACGGTTGAAGTCACATGATGCACCTGCGACGGACAATAGTGCCTGGGCAGGCAATTTTTGGCTTTTACTCCAACCAACAGACTCAAATAATGGACAGAAATAAGAAGGCGACCAGGCTAGAAAATCTGCCACAAGCCTTCTGTGGCGGCTGCGTTTAGTAAATTATGATGGCATGGCAAGAGCTACGCGCAAATGACTTAAATTTCCATGCATAACTAGATGTTCTTTTTAAAAGCACTTATATCTCTTTCCACCTTACGCATTTTGATCCTACGTATCACGCGCATGGAGACAAATTTGGACATAAGATTTTCCATAATATTGTGTGAAATTATGAATGACGGTCTCGTTTGGATAAAAGGATGATTTGTTTATTGGAAACCTATGAATTTTTTACTATGTACATGTTCTTTTATTTTGAATTTATGTTTTTAAACAATTCCGAGATATCCTTTTTCACGTGATCTGATAATTGCGTTTGGATTATTTCAAAATTTTAGCATAATTACATTTATTAAAATTTGAAACCACGATGTCATAATTAAAAGATAATTTTTGGATTAAATTAAGAAGACATAAATATGTACTTTTATTATAATTATGAGAGATGATTGATAAGATTAATCATTCTCGCCTTATTGATAAATAGACTAATTGGCATAAGAACCAGAATTCCTTAATTGTAAATTAAAGTAATTTTATGGTTAATGAGTAAGTTGGCTGCTAATGAATATCTCTTTAGCAACTCATGTTATTTCGTGAGAGAAAATTGAGTGAGGAAGCGGTTTCCTTCTTGTTTATATTATCGGGATTTAAGGACTTCTATAAATATTTTTTTTTCTTTTTTTTTTTTTTGGCAACGCTCTCCAAAGTTTGAGTTAGTATTACCTGAAGAGAAACTAAGAATTAGAAACCAATAATAAGTCCTAAGAGATTACTAAAAGTGTGATTTCATGAAAACCGTAAGAAACCAAGTAGAAATGTAACATAGGAATATTTGCTTATTATTTATTTATACGAATATGTACATGGTTATAGTGCAACTCATAATTATTGTACAGCTCATGATAGAGATAATAATTGACCAAAATTATCTCTAGATTTTAAAATTATAACATTTTGGCTCTTATCTATAATAATTTTGTTATCACCTTCCCACAAGTTGTATAAGGCTGGGAAGAACTGTCAACTTGTTCTCTAGAAGCAAAAATCTCTACTTAAAAAGTGGCTTTGTATGAATGTCAACCAACTGATCATTGAACGAGATATAGCTAATACTGAGTTCTTTATTAGTGACCTTATCCTCACAAAATGAAAATCTATTTCTAGGTGCTTAGATCTGGAATAAAAATAGGGGTGGAAATGAGAAAAGTGGCATTGAAATTATCGCACCATAAAATAGAAAGTTTAGAAAGCATTACTAGTATTTCATGTAGTAAAGAGCATAACCAATGAAGTTTATTAACTGTGGTGGCAATAGCTGGGTATTCTACATCTGTAGAAGATCAAACTATAATCTTTTATTTGAGTGATCCTGATGAAATTAATTTGGACCAAGATAAATAGAATACCCAAAAGTAGATTTTCCATCATCAAAACTAGGCCCCAATCCACATCATTGTATGCTAAAACAAGACATGAGAAATAGTTGATTTTAGTTATCTTAGGATGTGCTTAACTATGGCCCAATGATGATAAATGAGTGCATGCACGAATTGAGAAACTTTGTTGACTGCAAAACAAATGTCATGGTGTGAAAGACTGATAGGATTATTAATGGGTAAAATTCTTGCACGTATTTGCCCTCTATATTGATAAAATATTACACTAATTGGTTTATTTTGATTATATTTTTGTATTAGGTGCACTAAAGAGGAATTTGGAATTTTTAGCGATTTAAAGAGCAAATTTTGACTATATTGAAGAAAAACAGTATATCAGTTTGGGTAGAATGTGGGTGCGTCACCTATAGTTGAAGAGAAGTTTAAGATTCAGCAGATTGGTCCGGACTTGGGCTATTAGAATTGATGTACTTCCTAGTGACGGGAAATTAAATTAATTTTAGGGAAATATTTTGGATACTTTACTTTCCGAATTTTGAGTACATTCCTAATTTTTTTTTGAACAATGTCCTCCAAAAATTGACAGTTTATTATACGTGAGGAGGAGCTAAGAATTTGAGTAGCATCTTACTTTTTTTTTTTTTTAATTAGTATGACAAAAAATATTTCTAAAAGATGAAAACTATTAGAGCGATGGTCTATCCTTCAGTATTAATTAGCCATGTCATTTCAAAAATTTCTTTTTCTAAGCTTTCATGAAAAACCTGTCACAAGATACAATACAATGCATGATTGAAGCAATGATCATCGCTTAAAAGTGCTCAAGAATTGTTTCAAAGCTCTACCATATAAAGGAAAAGTAATTGTGGTTGACTTTGTTCTGCCTACGAAACCTGATACTAGTGCCTCTTGCAAAAAAGTTTGCCGGAAAAAGAATTATGTTTTTTGGAGGGAAAGAGCGATCAGAAAAAGAATTTCGGGCATTGGCTATTCGTGCCGGCTTTAGGGGCATTAAACTCCAGTATCTTTCCAGCGATGTTGGGGTCATTGAAGCAGAAACATAACAAATAAAAGTGCTTCCAGCCAATCCGATGGTCGAATAGTTGTGATTATATAACGCATATCCATGTATACATTAATGTTATACTTTTTTTTACTACGTGCAATATATTTTGTATGTTCTTTAATTTGGTCAAAATTTGCTAAATTTCAGAGGTTTGATTTTGCATTTTTTTTTAATTTGGGAATTTCAAGTTTGTATCAATTTAAATATGGTATAATAAATTTTTTTTTTTGCAGAAAAAAAAAATCAATTCACCTACTGACTATAGGATGGATAAATCGAGTTGCTTGTAAAACTAGTTATTCCCAATCCATAGATATTTACCATAATCTACATAAATTATTCAAAACAAAACTAAAATGAACTTATTAATTGACAATTCCACATGTTTAAACAATTATTTTTTTTATTCTTTCAATGGGGTACCTTTAACCTGTAAACGATTCATTCGATCTACAGTGCACAATGTGTAATAGAAGGCCAGTTCGATTTGGTTTAGGAAATTAATATCCCAAGATGTGTTGGGAGAGATACCCAAAGAGCGGAATCCTAGTTCTCCCTCTTTGTGCGAACTATTAAAAACTATCAAATAAAATGTGAAGTAACCACAATGCAAATATAAAATCAGCAGCAACAACAACCCACAAGCAAAATAACACCATGAATTTTTACGTGTAAAACCTCCTCAGTATGAGGAGTAAAAATCACGGGACCGAAGTCCACCCAAATCTCCACTATAATCAAATAATGGGTTACACCGTTCTCTCTTGATACAACTAGAGGCATGCAAATATCAAGCAAACATCAATCATCAAGAATCATAAATTCTTGGCATTCAAAAACAGCTCATAAAATTAAATAGGGAAAGATTGAGAAAAATATTCTCACAAAACAGGCAGCCACGAATTTGATGCTGTATCTTCAAATCTGAACCTCCAAATGCTAATCCCACCAGTAAAATCCAAGATCATCCTTTCATTAACTGCTGAAATAATTTGAGCCAAATCGGACCACGGATCACCATCCGATCGATACTTTGATCAAAACTCTGCAAAGAAGAAAATTTCTCTTTTTTCTTCTCTTCTTGGCCGCCTGATCCTTTCTCTGATTTTTGTTTTCTCTCTATGCTACACACACACACATAGAGCCCTAATTTTCTTTTCATATGTTTTAAGTTGTATTGGGCTCCACTTGAGAGTGCCCCAAACCCAACAAATCTCCCCCACACGATCAAGTGGAGGACATTGCCATCTTGGCAATCAAACGATAGGCCTCAAGCTTTGTCTTGATAGAGTCTTTGTAAGCATATTGGCACCATTCTCATTAGTGTAAATCTTTTCATGATACGACTATTTTTCTTCAAAAACATCTCTAATCCAATGATAACGAACATCAATATGCTTTGACCTAGCATGAAAAGTAGAGTTCTTACCAAGGTGAATCGCACTTTGACTATCGCAAAACAATACATAGCGATCTTGCTTGAAGCCAAGTTTCCTCACAAACTTTTTCATCTACAACAACTCTTTACACGCTTTGGTTGCTGCTATATACTCTGCTTCAGTGGTAGAAAGTGAAACACACTTTTGTAACCTTGATTGCCAAGCCACAGCTCCCCTTAACAAAGTAACCAAGTACCCTGAAGTGGACTTTCATCATCGACATCTCCAACCATATCTGAATCTGTATACCCGACCAATGAAGGTTCATTAGTTCCAAAACAAAGTTTAAGTTTAGAAGTACCTCGAAGATATCTCATGATCTACTTCACTGCATTCCAATGCTCTTTCCCAGGTTTTGATAAAAATTGGCTAACTACACCAATTGCATTAGCTATATCTGGTCTAGTACATACCATGGCATACATCAAACTACCAACCGTTGAAACATTTGGAACGGTTGACATGTATCTCTTCTCTTCTAGAGAAGGGCTTTGGTCAGTGCTCAATATAAAGTGAGAAGCAAGGGGAGAACTAACCACTTTAGAGTTATCCATACAAAAACTTTGAAGTACTTTCTCAATGTACTTCTCCTGTGATAACCACAACTTCTTGGCATGCCTTTCTCTACAAATTTTAATGCCCAATGATCGCTTTATCGCCCCAAGTCTTTCATAGCAAAGGACGGGCTCAACTGTTTCTTCAACATGTCAATCCAAGAAACATTCCTACCAACAATCAACATGTTATCAACATAGAGCAAAAGAATAACAAAATCATTATCAGAGAATTTTTGCACAAAAACACAATTGTCAGAGTTTGCCTTTTGATAGCCTTGCTTAGTCATAACAGACTCAAACTTCTTGTACCATTGCCTTGGTGCTTGTTTTAAGCCATACAAACTTTTCTTTAGTCTGCAAACATAGCCCTCTTTTCCTTTCACTTTGAAACCGCCTAGTTGCTCCATGTAGATCTCTTTTTCTAAATCACCATGTAAGAAGACCGTTTTCACATCCATTTGTTCAACCTCTAAGTTTAAACTCGCTGCTAAACCGAGTACGACACGAATAGATGACATCTTAACAACTGGAGAAAAGATTTCATCAAAATCAACTCCTTTTCTTTGGCTAAATCGTTTGACAACCAATCTAGCCGTGTATAGCGGTCTTGAGGCGTGTTCTTCTTACTTCACCCTGTAGACCCATCTGTTTTTTTAAAGCCCTCTTACCTTTAGGTAGTTTCACCAACTCAAATTTGTGATTATCGTACAATGATTGCATCTCATTTTGCATGGCACCTTTCCACTATTCTCAATGTTTATCATCCATAGCTTCTTCAAATTTTTCTGGTTCTCTTCCATTAGTGATTAAGACATACTCATCTGGGGAATATCTCCTAGAGTCATGTCTTTCTCTTGTAGACCTTCGTAGTGGAACTGCTGGTGGAAAATCTTCACTTGACGAATCAAAATCATCATCTGCCTCAACTTGTCTGGAAGCACTACATCAGGTAAATCATAGTAATCATCATTACCTAAATCTTCAACATTCTCTCACACCAACGTTGAAGGAATCGATCCAAATCAATTATAACAACTAAACGAAGCACTATATTCTCTATCTTATCAATGTTTTCTATGGTTTGATATTCCATAAAAACAATAGCACTACTTCTAACAATTTTGCTCTTTACTGGATCCCATAACTTGTAGCCAAACTCATATTGGCCACAACCTAGAAAAATGCATTGACGAGTTTTCAGGTCAAGTTTTGACTTTTCATCTTTGGGAACATGCACAAAATCTTTACATCCAAAGGCACATAAATGATCATATGAAACATCCTTACCTGTCTAAGCTCCATTTGGCACATCAGCATCTGGCGCAGAAGATGGTGAAAGGGTTATCAGGTGTACAATCAGAACCATAATCTCACCCCAAAATGATTTTGGAAGGGGTTTTGAGTAGTGGCAGGCCACTAATGAGTGAAAAGGCAATAGAAGTAGCATTCAATGTGATCATTGCAAGAAGTCTGGGCATGTAAAAGCAAAGTGCTAGCACAAGGAGAAACAAGTGAATTATGTCAAGAAATTGATGAGGAAAGTAAGTTGTTCAAGGCCCATTATGACACTAATGAATTTAGAAGTGGTGTATTGTTTATATATAGTGGATGCTCCAATCACATGACGGGCATGGAAGCAATTTTCAAAGACCTTGATGAGTCCCAAAAAATGAAAGTCAAGCTTGGAATGATCAAGAAAATTCAAGTTGAAGGAAAAGGGATGGTTGGCACTCAAAATAGGTCAAGGTAAAACCCTGTTGGAAAGGCTTGGAGTACTTTTTTTTCGCTTAGACCTTGTACAAGCTGATTTAGTTGGCCTATGCATACTGAATCATTTGGTGTGAGTCGTTATTTCATATGTTTGTTTTGAAAAATCAAACTATGAATACTTGTTTTTTGGTTTGTTATTCCAATCTTCATTTCTAATGTATAATGACTTTGAGTTATTTGTAGATGGGTTGAAAAAATGAAAGGAATGTAGAGCAAAAAATGGGGTACATAGATTTAGTGCAAGTTTGATGACAAGCATGGTTTAGGTGTAGGGGTTTTTTATAGAACTCAATTTGTATATATCTTTTGTTAATAATTTCCATGATATTTGGTTTATTTTATGATAAATTTAATGGATTTGGTTATTTTTTTGGGCTATAGATGTTGAAAGTAGAGGTTTGAAGAAAAAAGGGTTTAAAAGTTACAATTGGAGCAAAACCCAAAAGACTTTCGGTTACTAGGTGTTACCACGTTTAAGGCAATGAAGTCTAAGCGAAATTTTCATTATTTTAGACTACAACTTTCAACCCACAACTTGGACTCTAAAAGGAAACCCTAGAAGAAAACAAAAAAGAAGTCGCATAAGAAAACCCTAGCAGTCGTAAAATTAGAAAAGACTACAAGTATATAGCCGCAATTTGAAGACAAAGTAGGACATTTGGGAAAGAAAAAGGGCAGCTACCCTGGGAACAAAAATATTTGGCAAGAGAGACATAAAAAGAGGCAGCTGCACAAAAAAACAAAAATAGCCGCACAGTTGGTTAAAAAAATAATCAGTTGCCCCTTTTATTTTTCTTATGCTTTGTTCTACCATGTCTAGCTAAACTCTTTTATTTTCTAGTCAAAGATTAATTGAGGTTTGATTCCAACAATTGGGAGGTTTCGGTAATTCTATCATTTATTTTATTCTTGTGTATTTATATATTTTCTATGCTTCATTATATTATTGGATTGAATTATTAGACAAGAGGCTGATTGTTTGGTAGTTAAATTCAATAGATAGTCATTTAGAATAATTAACCATTGATTGATTATTCTAATTTAAGTGGCAAATAACAACATCGGAAGGTAATCAATGCCCTATAATGTATGTTATGAAAATATATATTCAAGTTTAAATAAATAAGGCAATTACGGGTTTACGGGTTAGTAATTAGGTCTTTTTGAGTTTTAATGCGATTAATAGACATAACTCATATGACTGATCCGAGGGTTGTGTTTGTTAATTAGAGAAACAACTCATAGGACTGATGCGAATGTTATCGACAAAGTAAGAAAACATTGGTTGTTAGAGCACAGATCTACAACAACTATAATCAATTTATTCAAGGTAAAAGAACTTATCTTTTGAATCAACGATCAATTTAAGGAATTAATACCGAAATTAATTCTTAGTTCGAAGCTTCTCCTTATTGATTTTTCCTCATATTTTTAGTTAGCTATTTAATTTATTTGGTTTGTCTTAATTTGTTTTGCTTAGTTTTATAATACAATATCACTTTCCGCTTTTATTTTATTTTGTTTAAAGAGTAAATCTAACCAATCTTTATGGATTTGACCCTTTCACTGCTATCTATGAAACTTAGCCCAAAGAAGAATTATTTTAGGTGGTTTCGACACCCATCAATATCACAAATTAAAAATTTGTCATAATATACAAAGAAACCATAAAAGTCACTAAGTCCAATTTGGTGTTAAAACTTACCCGTTTACATTTGAAAGTATTTTTAAAACCGATATATAACTATTGTATGTGCTCATGAATCTCAACCATTAGCCTATTACATTTTTGAATTGAGAAAGAAGAATGAAAAATGAAAATTATACATAAGAGTGAAAATTTGGATTATATCTAACGCTATTATCAATTTGAATTTTGAATAATGTTTCGTCATGCTTCTAAACAATTTCCTTTCCATTTTCTTGCATTAATTTTTGTATCCATGTTCTACATCAATTAGCTGCTCATTCGTCGTATCCATTTTGGTATCAGATTCCATAGATCCTTTGAAATTTGTTGGGCAATATTTTGAACAAAAATAATTTAAATAAGATATGTGCACATTTTAATATGTGAGAACTAGTATAATAATGCTAGCACATAAGGTTTGAATTTTATGATAGCATGTGGAATTTTTTCACTTTAGTAATGTTATTTTGACGAAAAGAATTTTTTTATTGCGTTACAAAATAAGTGGCTGGAGAACTTCTCAGTTGAATCTTAGGAATTCTCATGGTTTATTATGTTTTTATTTGGAAGATTGTACAAAGGTTTACGTGTAGGCTTGTAACTTTGCACGTGCAATCTTCGCTAGTTTTTCCGTGTTACCTTACCGGTCTTTATAGGGTGGGGAAATATACTATACATCTATCACCCCTCCGGACGCACATCAATTTGGCGATTAGATATTTTATATCCTAAATGTGGTAGGCTAGAATATCTTAAATGTCATAGCCATTGTGTAGAATAATTTTATTCTTTTACCTAATACTCAATCAACGGCTCCTACATTATTTATTAGTCCCTCTATTTGGAAAAAACAAAATTCACTTTCAAAGTCTTTTTTTATTCTAAAAAAGAGTTCCTTGTGAAAATAAAGTTTCGTTAATATCCATATTACTAATAATTATTATGGTCATAATTAAAGGATAAAAATATAAAACTATGCATTTAATGATTACATTAAATGTACTGTTGTTAATAATTTAAAAAAAGTTGTACTTAATTCAAAGTGGACTCTTGTTTTTTTTGGGATGAAGGTAGTACAAAGTTTTCTTTTTCCCATTTAACAAATGCAAGTGAAAAAATTCTCCACAATTTATTTAAATAATGATATTTTTAGTGAAATTTGCTATTGAAAACGTATAGTGATTGATGTGACATATTTGAAAAAACAAAATTATCTCACATTTTTTTACACTTTTTAAGGAGTGCAGTAGATAATTTTGTCTTTTTCTAACATATTATGTCAATCATTATAAGTTTTCACTATAAATTTTCACTAAAAGTATCATATTCATTTTATATGTATAGTTGAATAGTTCTTTTTTTTTTTTTTTTTGGTCTTTTCCCATTCAATTTGGCGATTATCTAATTTACTTTTAAGTACTGCTCTATGGAATACAAAAAATAATTGAACTACCGAGAAGGTTAAATCTTTAACCATCAGACCTAAAGTATATATATAATCATTTTTGAATAATTGTAAGAGGACAAATTCAAAACCTGCCCCAACTAACTAGAGCCTTTTCAGATTGTGATGGCTATTAAATTTCTTTGTAGTTGAAAATTATTACTGAGAGTCATACTTCCAAATTCCTGTTGAGTTCTTGATAATTCTATAGATGATTCTCAATGCTTTTATCGCTTGTGGCAAAACTTACTCCCAAGACGGCTGGAAAAAAGGTTGAAGTCATATGATGCACCTGCCGAGATTCCAAGTGGAAAAGTACACCATAAATTGTCTGCGACGGACAATAGTGCCTGCGCAAGGCATTTTTAGCTTTGACTCCAACCAACAGACTCAAATAATGGACATAAATAAGAAGGTGACCAGGCTAGAAAATCTCCAACAAGCCTTCCGTGGCGGCTGCGTTTAGTAAATTATGATGGCATGGCAAGAGCTACGCGCGAATGACTTAAATTTCCATGCATAACTCGATGTTCTTTTTAAAAGCACTTCTGTCTCGTTCCTCCTTACGCATCTTGATCCTACGTATCACATGTGCATGGAGACAAATTTAGACATAAGATTTTCCATAATATTGTGTGAAATTACGAATGACAGTCTCGTTTGGATAAAAGGATGATTTGTTTATTGGAAACCTATGAATTTTTTACTATGTACATGTTCTTTTATTTTGAATTTATGTTATTGAACAAACCCGACATATCCTTCTTCGCGTGATCTGATAATTGCGTTTGGATTACGTCAAAATTTTAGCATAATTACATTTATTATAATTTGAAATCACAATGTCATAATTAAAAGATAATTTTTGGATTAAATTGAGAAGACATAAATATGTAATTTTATGCTAATTATGAGAGATGATTGATAAGATAAATCATTCTCGCCTTATTGATAAGTAGACTAATTGGCAAAAGAACCTGAATTCCTTAATTGTAAATTAAAGTGATTTTATGATTAATGAGTAAGTTGGGTGCTAATGAATATCTCTTAGCAGCTCATGCTATTTCCTGAGAGAGAATTGAGTGAGGAAGCCTATTTTGTCCGGCAAAAGAATAGAGAAAACGCTTTCCTTCTTGTTTCTATTATTTGGATTTAAGGACTTTTATAAATCTTTTTTTTTTTTTTGGGCAACTCTCTCCAAAGTTTGAGTTAGTATTACTTGAAGAGAAACTAAGAACTAGAAACCAATAATAAGTCCTAGGAGATTACTAAAAGTGTGATTTCATGAAAATCTTAAAAAGCCAAGTAGAAGTGTAACATATGAATATTTGGTTATTATTTATTAATATGTACATGATTATAGTACAACTAGTAATTATTGTACAGCTCATGATAGAGATAATTATTGACCAAAATTATCTCTACATTTAAAAATTCTAACATTTTTGCTCTTATCTATAATAATTTTCTTATCGGCCTCCCACAAGTTGTATAAGGCCGGGAATAACTGTCAACTTGTTCTCCAGAAACAAAAATCTCTACTTAAAAAGTGGCTTTGTATGAATTTCAACCAATTGATCATTGAACAAGAGATGACTAATACTAAGTTCTTTATTAGTGACCTTATCCCTCACAAAATGAAAACCTATTTCTAAGTACTTAGATCTGGAATGAAAAAAAGGGGTGTAAATGAGATAAGTGGCACTGAAATTGTCGCACCATAAAATAGGAGGTTTAGAAAGCGCCACTCGTATTTCATATAGTAAAGAGCATAATTAACCAATGAAGTTTATTAACTGTGGTGGTAATAGTTGGGAATTCTACATCTGTAGAAGATCGAGCTATGATCTTTTGTTTGCGTGATCCTGATGAAATTAAATTTGGACCAAGATAAATAGAATATCTAAAAGTAGATTTTCTATCATCAAAACTAACCCCCCCCCCCCCCCCCCCCCCAATCCACATCATTGGATGCTGAAATTGTAGTACTTGGATGAGCGAAAAAACAAAGACATGAGAAATAGTTGATTTTAAGTATCTTAGGATGCGCTTAACTATGGTCCAATGATGATATATGAGTGCATGCACGAATTGAGAAACTTTGTTGGTTGCAAAACAAATGTCATGGCGTGAAAGACTGATAGGATGATTAATGGGTAAAATTCTTGCATGTATTTGCCCTCTATATTGATAAAATATTACATTAATTGGTTTATTTTGATTATATTTTTGTATTAGGTGCACTAAAGAGGACTTTGAAATTTATAGCGATTTAAAGAGCAAATTTTGACCATATTGAAGAAAAACAATATATCAGTTTGCGTAGAATGTGGGTGCGTCACCTCAAGCTGAAGAGAAGTTGAAGATTCATTAGATATTGGTCCGGACTTGGGCTATTAGAATTGATGTACTTTCCTAATTTTGAGTACATTCCTAATTTTCTTCGAACAATGTCCTCCAAAAATTGTGAGTTTATTATACGTGAGGAGCTAAGAATTTGAGTAGCATCTTATTATTATTTTTTAATTAGTATGACAAAAATACTATAAAAACCCAGATTTTTTAAGAAATTTTTTATCTATATACCAAGTATAGACTAAAATTAATGGGGGCTGGTACAATAAACTTTATTTGTAAGGGGCAAATTTTTTTTTAAAAAAAAAAATATTTTCAGCTTTGTGTGTGTATGTGTGTGGGAGAGAGAGAGAACATAGAAGGGCACTAGTAGAGCCCAAAAACTTTTATTGGGTGGTGGTTTTGAATCAAATTTCTCTAACTAATTAAAAAAAAATCTAAAGTTATTTAAATCTCCAATATTTTTAATAGTTTGGTTGGACTTTCTCTTCTCCTAGAGTGTAAATAAGAATAAACTAGTTATTGATTTTTTAAGGGAAACAACCCCAAACTCGTATACGACTCCTCCTCGACCAACACATTTAATTTGAACTTGTACTCTTCGATATCAGCAGGCGGTATAATTTGGAATTCAACCTAATTACCATATATGAATTCAACACTAATAAAAATGTACTTTTCTCGTTTGATTTTCTGATAGCATGGTCATTTTAGTTAGTTCATTGAATCTATAGCCAAAACACCATGTTGCACCTTGCTTGATCAGGGCATTTTGTATTTTTTTCAAAATTTTCTCAAGTATCAAACATATATACAGACACATATATATAGATATGCATATGTGTGTCCATGTGTATATATATACGTATACATCTATATCCACTTACAAAATATTAAACTGTTGTTCGAGTAAATGGCCTATCAACCAAAAAAATGAAAGTTGATTTTCTGAATGACTTCTTTTTGTTTGTTGTTTCATCATTTTGAGAAGACATACACTAAAGGGAGGCTTTGGTCTTTAAGACCATACAAAATTGCAACAGTAAGCAAATTTCTGCCACCAGAATTGAAAAGTACTAAAGTAAATCGCCTACCAACCAAAACAGAATGTTGATTTTGTGAATGACGTGTTTTTGTCTGTTGTTTCGTAATCTTCAGAAGACATAGGGAAGCTTTGCTCTGTAAAACCATGAAAATAGCAACAATAAGCAACACTCTGCTACCAGAATTGAAAATATAGAAACTACTCATCTTCTGGAATGGTGATCCGACCTTTGGCCGCCTATAGAAACTTCCTAGAAATATGAGTTAAACGTGGTAGAGTGAGCAAATATCCTTGGAAATATGAGTTAAAATTCCTAGAAAATCACGTACAAAACTTTGGCAGCTGATTCATTAGTGAGCAAATTACAAAAAATATCCTAGTTTTTTTTTTCTCATGTTTAAAATTTAATTAGGAAAACAGATCTTGGGCATCTAGAAATGTAAGAAAATGTAAAACCAGAGAGTTTGCAAATGATTGCTGTGTATTACATATCTTTGTACAATGAACTATCGTACATTTATAACTTGGAGCCTACGCTAAATAAGGTAGAAAGATAATTACAAATCAAAAGAGATATACAAAAAGATATACAAAATATTTTATCTGATATACAATAGAAATATTCTAGTTTATCTTTTAACACTCCCCCTCAAGTTGGAGATTTGTATAAGTCAAATACGCCTAGCTTGGAAAGAAGATGCCAGTGCTGTCCACTGCTTAATGCCTTAGTTAACAGATCGGCTGGTTGCTCTTTAGTGGATATATGGCGTGTTGCAATGACACCTTGATGAATCTTTTCTCTTACATAATGGCATTCCACTTCAATGTGTTTAGTGCGCTCATGAAAAATTGGATTGGCCGCTATTTTTTCTGCAGCTTCATTGTCGCAATAAAGTAGAGCAGGTTTCTTTAGATGGAAGCCAAAATCTTTGAGAAGTCCCATGATCCAAACTATTTATTTGGTTGTAACTTGCATGGCTCGATATTGACCTCGGTGAAGAAAGTAATCTGATGAAATTTGCTTTGTACGCCAAGAAATGAGAAAATCCCCAAGCATGATGCAAAAGCCAGTGGTGGATCTTCTGGTCATCGGGCATGTACTATAGTCTGAATCACAGAAGGCTCGTACTTCTAACTTTGAAGATGAAGGAAACAGAAGACCAAGGCCTGGGCAGCTCTTCAGATACTTTATTACCTTTAAAGCGGCTTCCATATGGGATTGCTTTGGTTTGTGCATGAATTGGCTAAGAAGTTGAACTGAGAATGTAATATCGGGCCTGGTGAGATTCAAATAGATGAGTTGGCCAACCAATCTCTGATATACTGAAGGATCTTCAAGAAGTGGATCATTTATTTGCTCATTTGAACCAGCGTCATATTCAGCGCTTGTGAACTTCCTGTTCTGTTCCATAGGGATGATGGAAGGCTTGGAACCTGCTAGTCCAGCCTCAGATATCAGCTCTAGTGTGTACTTGCGTTGACTTATTGATATACCAGCTGGAGATCGAGCAATCTCAAGACCAAGGAAGAACTTTGATTGACCAAGATCTTTCATAAAAAATGTGGAGTTGAGATATTGTTTGAGATCGGAGATACCAGTCTGACTGTTGCCCGTAATGAGAATGTCATCAACATAGATAAGTAAGGCAACAAAAGAATTACCCTGAATCTTGGTGAACAAAGAATAGTCATGGCGAGGCGACAAAACCCATCTTTGGAGAAGAGCGTCGGTGAACTTGGTGTTCCATTGGCGAAGCTTGCTTCAACCCATACAAGGATTTCCGATCGACATACCGAGTTCTCCCGAGGCGAAATCAGGGAGGAAGATCCATATACACCTCTTGGAAAGATCACCGTGGAGAAAGGCATTTTGCACATCCATCGATAAAGGGCCAAGCATTGATGGCAGCCGGGTGAGAAGAAGACGGTGTGACATGTTTAGCGTGGGAGAAAATGTATCACAGTAATCAATGCCCTCTTCTTTGGTTAAAACCTTTAGCCACTAGGCGGGCTTTATACGCTCAAGAGAACCATCGGCATGATACTTGACCTTGTAGACCCATTTACACCCGATTGGGCGACGATCAGGAGGCAATGGAACCACATCCCAAGTATGATTGGCTTGAAGAGCACGGAGTTCAGTGTCCATGGCTTTAACCCAATTGGGGTTGTTTACAGCATCGTGAAATGTGGTAGGTTCATGAATGGCTGAGATGGAAGCAATGAAGTGTTGATAGGAAGGGTGACAGTTGGCCAAGGAAAGGTAATTGGAGAGGCTAAACTCCGTGAACAACGATTACCTGACTCACTACCTTTTATCTTCGTCTTGGTCATTCTTCTTTAAAAACCTATACTACCCATGGTCATTCCATTTCTTGTCCTCCATCGTTTTCCTGTCCAATTTGTCCTTTGGCCAAACAAACACGCAAAACTTTTCCACCACGGACCACTGCTACCACTTCCACTGACCAGAGAGTTTGCAAATGATTGCTATGTATTACATATCTTTGTATAATGAACTATCGTACATTTATAACTTGGAGCCTACGTTAAATAAGGTAGAAAGATAATTACAAATCAAAAGAGATATACAAAAAGATATACAAAATATTTTATCTGATATACAATAGAAATATTCTAGTTTATCTTTTAACAAGAAAGTATACTTTTCTAATCTATCATTGTCTTTCCATCATATGATTCTTAACGTCCTTGTCCACAGTAATTCTTGACTATTCACTTAACCAAATTAATTACCCTATTTTATACGAGCTTCGAAATTTTTATCCTTATTCAAACGTATACCAAAATTTATTCTAATCTTATGTTACACTGTAGTTGGAGAAATTTATATCAATACGAAGTTTTTCTTCCTCCTTTGATATATTATATTTTGAACTAATAGAACTTATGATTTTAACATTTAAAGTAAATATTTTCATTTGTTAACGAACATAATTATAATAAGAAACAAAAATTTGTAACTAAACTCATATTCAGACGTAGTCATGAAAGCTAGTAACAAAACTATACTTTCTAAGGTAAACTAATCATTTAGTCACATTATTAACAAAAGAAATCAGTTAATTGTAAAACTAAACTAAATTGCAAAATTGTCATGGGATGCTCTTAAGAAATTTGCTATATTTTCTTGGTGCATTTTGAAGAATAGAAATGATGGATTCAATAAGTGCTAAAGTCACCTTTAAGTTGTTAATGTGAGCTATAAGGGAATAGCTATAAGTGATCATGACTGGCCATAAAAGAAAAAAAAAAAAAAGGAATGAACACAGAAGGTCTGCATATGGGTAATCGAGCAGAAGCAATAATCGCATGCGATTTTCTTACTCTTGACTAAGCCATGAACATCTCACGCGGTTTGACTTAAGTGTTTCAGGTGACTAAGCCTTCAACATCAAATAAAATAATTTTTGTTTCTGTTTTTTTTTTCCTACAAAAAAAGTTAAAAAAGCAAGAATTTGCAACTATAAAAGACGGATGCTTACAACTTCCAAACTCATAAGCAGAAAAGTTTTGCAGAACAAAAACTAAGTTCGATGGAGAATTTAAACAAAACCCCCTTCCAAAATTCCCAAGAAAATAGCAAAGGAGTAAGAAAAGCCCAACACTTCGCATATGCAGTCCAACTTGTCACCTCTGTGTCATTGCCTATGGTTTTGTACACTGCTACAAAACTAAAATTGTTCGAAATCATTGCCCAAGCTGGCCATGGAAATAAATTATCGCCAGCTCAAATTGCATCCCAATTGCCCACAAAAAACCCGGATGCTGCTTCCATGCTAGACAGAATGCTTCTCTTGCTGAGCAGCCATTCTGTGCTCACTTGTGATGTTCTTGAGATTTCTGATGGGGATGATCTTCAGTACCAAAGAGTTTATGGGCTAGCGCCGGTTGGGGAATTCTTTGTACCGGATGAGGAGGGTACCTCAGTTGGGCATATGGTGGAATTGATTCAAGATAAGATTCTTGTTGGCAGTTGGTAAGTTTAATTCCTTTTTTTCCTTTTTTTGGTTGCGGTACTGCATTTTTTTCCGGTGGTAAAGTTAGAGTCCCGCCTTTGATTGTTGTTGATTGACGTATGATTATGGATATTTTGTTGATCCTTTTACCTGCTATTTTTAGGTACGAATTGGAAAATGTGGTTCTTGAAGGAGGTACACCGCCGTTCGATAGATTGCATGGCATGGACATATATGAGTATGCTGGCAAGGATCCCAGGTTGTGTAACATAATCATCAAGGGAGTTGTTGGTTTAACAACCATAATCATAAAACAGTTGCTCATTGAATACCAGGGCTTTGAGGACCTTCAAACATTGGTTGATGTGGGCGGTGGTCCTGGAATAGTCCTCCACCATATCACCTCAAAATATCCTTCACTAAGGGTATCAATTTCGACCTACCACATGTTGTCAAAATGCACCATCATTCCTGGTACTTTTCTCTTACCGCACATATATACTTCTCCCATAATTTTCAAGTTTTTCATCTTACTATACATATTTGGTATCGCGTAAATTAAAATTTTGAAGTGCAGGTGTGGAACATTTTGGGGGAGATATGTTCGATAGTGTGCCCGGAGGAGATGCCATTTTCATGAAGGTAAAATAAAATATACTCATTCTCCACTATTTAATTAAGAATAATGTAGCCTTGTTGAAAATTGTATCTACAGATTGATTGCGGATTTGAGACTAAGCTTTTCACTCATCATGCTCACTCTTATAGGATTATATTTCGATTATCTATGGCTTTTCTTTTTTGTTTTTCTAATTGAACTACGTTTACCATCATTATTAACATTTTTTTGGCCAAATTTTGTCACTGTATGGAGACTATCTACGATATTTTGCCCATGGACTTCCGGTCCATTTCTTGTCATAGATGTCTATTTAGTAGATTTAAGACATCCGGTCCTTTTTTTTTTTTTCTCCTTTTTGCCTTTTGTGACAGCTACGCTGCGACATTCTTTTATATTGCAACATAGTTGTTATCCTATTTTCAACTTTTTCTCTTCTTTAATTCCAACATCATTTGGAGACGACAACTAAGCACCAATTCCTTGCTTCAATTCTAGCTGTTTCAATTCACTGGTTTTCTATATGCGTAGACAAAAAAATTGAATAAAAAACAAAATAATAATGGAAACTTAACTTAAAACATAAACAAAGCAATTGTTGCATTTACATGTATTGACTATTGTTTGCGCCACTTTTAAATCTTACAAACATTAACGTTTTGAAAAAATATTTCTAAAAGATGAAAACTATAAGAGCGATGATCTGTCCTTGAGTATTAATTTGCCATGTCACTTAAAAAATTTCTTTATCTAAACTTTCATGAAAAACCTGTCACAGGATATAATGCATGATTGGAGCGATGATCATTGCTTAAAAGTGCTCAAGAATTGTTTCAAAGCTCTACCAGATAAAGGAAAAGTAATTGTGGTTGACTTTGTTCTGCCCACGAAACCTGATTCTAGTGCCTCTTCCAAAAAAGTTTGCCAGACCGACCTGCTCATGTTGACACAGAATTCAGGAGGAAAGAGCGATCAGAAAAGGAATTTCGGGCATTGGCTATTCGTGCCGGATTTAGGGGCATTAAACTCCAATATCTTTCCTGCGATGTTGGGGTCATTGACATGTACAAGTAGAAGACATGGCTGGCCTTTTAAGCCATCAAAACAACACGAACATACACTAGAAGCAGAAACATAACAATAAAAGTGCTTCCAGCTAAGCAATCCAATGGCGGAATAGTTGTGATTATATGACGGTTATCCATATATACATTAATGTTATCCTTTTTTGAGTACGTGCAATATATTTTGTATGATCTTTAATTGGGTCAAAATTTGCTAAATTTAAGAGGTTTGATTTTACATTTTTTTTTTTGAATTTGGGAATTTCAAGTTTGTATCAATAAGAATATGGTATACTAATTTTTTTTTTCTTTTTGGAGAAAAAAATCAATTCACCTACTGACCGAAGGATGGATAAATCGAGTTGCTTGTAAACTAGTTGTTCCCAATCCATAGATATTTACCATAATCTACATAAATTATTCATAACTAAAGTAAAATGAACTTATTAATTGACAATTCTACGTGTTTAAACAATTATTTTTTTTATTCTTTCAATGGGGTACCTTTAACCTGTAAATGATTCATTCGATCTACAGTGCACAATGTGTAATAGAAGGCCAGCTGGACTTGGTTGAAATTAATACCCCAAGATGTGTTGGGAGAGATACCTAAGCAATGAATTCTAGTTCTCCTTTTGTGTGAACTATAAAAATTATCAAATAAAATATGAAGTAACCACAATGCAAATATAAAATCAGTAGCAACAACCCACAAACACAATAACGCAATGAATTTCTACGTGGGAAAACCTCCTCAGTGTGAGGGGTAAAAACCACGGCACCGGAATTCACCCAATCTCCACTATAATCAAATAATGGGTTACACCGTTCTCCCTAGATACAACTAGAGGCATGCAAATGTCAAGCAAACATCAACCAACAAGAATCATAAATTCTTGGTATTCAAAAACAACTCATAAAATTAAATAGAGAAAGATTGAGAGAAATATTCTCACAAAACAGGCAACCACGGATTTGATGCTTTGTCTTCAAATCAAAAACTCCAAATGCTAATCTCATCGATAAAAAACTAAGATCAACTCTTATGAATCTGCTAACAAATTTTGAGCTTAATCAGATGCAGATCGTTCTCCGATCAAACTTTTGATCAAAACTGTGCAAAGAAAAAAAAAATTTCTTCTTTTCTTGGCCATCTCACCCTTTCTCTCCTTTCTGTTTTCTCTCTATGCAGCACACACACGCACAGAACCCTAATTTTCTTTTCATATGTTTTAAATTGGATTGGGTTTCACACGAGTGGCCCAAACCCGATAAATCTCCCCACATGATCAATTGGAGAGCATTGCCATCCTGGCAATCAAATGACAAGCCTCGAGCTTTTGTCTTGGTAGAGTCTTTGTGAGCATATTGGCACCATTCTCATCATTGTGAATCTTTTAAAGATACAACTGTTTTTCTTCAAGAACATCTCTAATCCAATGATAACGAACATCAATATGCTTCGACTAAGGTTGAAAAGTAGATTTCTTACCAAGGTAAATCGTACTTTGGTATGTAAAACAATACGTGCGATCTTACTTGAAGCCAAGTTCCCACACAACCTTTTTCATCCACAACAACTCTTTACATGCTTTGGCTGCTGCCATATACTCTGCTTCAATGGTAGAAAGCGCAACACACTTTTGTAACCTTGATTGCCAAGCCACAGCTCCCTCCCTGAAAAAGTAACCAAGTACCCCGAAGTGGACTTTCAACCATCGACAACTCCAGTCATATCTGAATCTGTATACCAGACCAATGAACAAAGTTTAAATTTAGAGGTACCTCGAAGATATGTCATGATCCACTTCACCACATTCTAATGCTCTTTCCTAGGTTTTGATAAAAATCGGCGGACCACACCGACTGCGCGAGCTATATCTAGTCTAGTAAATACAATGGCATACATCAAACTACCAACCGCTGAAGCATATGAAACGGTTGACATGTATATCTTCTCTTCTTGGTAAAGGGCTTTGGTGGTGCTCAATCTAAAGTGAGAAGCAAGGTGAGAACTAACCACTTTAGCCTTATCCATACAAACCTCTAAAGTACTTTCTCAATGTACTTCTCCTGTAATAACAACAACTTCTTGGTGATAAGTGAATTAAATGCTAATTCCTAAGTTAAGATATTCTTGTTATCTTATCCAATTATTGAGGAATTTAGCCTTATTTAGCTTGATTTGCAATAAGTTAAGATATTCTTGCTATCTTATCCAATTATTGAGGAATTTAGCCTTATTTAACTTGATTTGCAATTTTGTAGGAAGAAAATTGCTTGAAGAAAGATATGGACCGGAAAGATTTGTTTGCATCAAAAAGTTACGAGTTGGGTGAAGAAAAGGAAGGGAAGTTGGTTGATAATGCCATGGCGTGTAACTTTCACTGCCATAGCATGGAGTAAGTTGGCAGGCCAATTACGGAAAAGGAAGAAGATTATGGAAATCTAATCAAATCAGATCATCCAGAAGAGTTTCGCATGCTATTAACTTCTAGTCTTTAGGGACCAAGCAAGTATAAATAGAGGGGACTAGCATCAGTTTGAGGCAGTACGAGTAGGAGTAGGGAATAGAGATAGCCTAGACTTAGTTTTTACTTTCAAGCCATGTTGAGTGGCTGAAGTTATTTTCTTTAGGACTGGGATGTAACCATCATTATGTGATTTTCATTCATATAATTGTGGTATTATCCAATATCTGATTTATTTGGTACTATCTTCTTGTAAGTGCTTGATCACCATTTGCATGTTTAAGGTATTGATGAAGATCGACGGTGACATCAATATTCGTTAAGTGATATCTTCAGACTTAAATTGTGAATTACGATAGTAAATTCTCAATTTCTGCAACACAGTATTCCTTTGTTCGTCATGCATTCATAGTAATTTTGGAGTCACGAAAGTAGTCCCATAATTACTATTTGAATAGTAATATTATACCCTGAGAAGGGATAATGTTTAATTATGTCAATAGTTGTGAGGATGTTATCACAAACTAATTATGTGAATGGAATTTACAGTTGATGATCGGTGAAATCCCAAGTCCTAAAGTTTATTTATCTGATTTCTTTTATTTACTGTGAAAACGTGTTTACTATTGCATTTACTTGATTCCTGTGATTATTAAATCTACCTTTTCCTTTTATATGTTGCTCTAGATAATAGGTAAAAATATTTCTCAACCGGTAATTGTTCACCTCACTGTGAGACGATACTCGTAATTATACTATAATTCCTAGACTTGTAATTAGTGGTTAAAATACTACGAGTCAAAATTTTGGTGCCGTTGCCAGGGAGGCATATACAATATCAAATTAGTAATATTTTTCCTATTAATTTAGATTGTATTTTATTAAGTTTACTGTTGGTAATTAATTGTTGCTGTGTTTTATGCCCAGGAGAACAAGTGAATTACTACCGTACAATCTTGAGATAGAAAAGACCTGCAGGGCATTAGCCAAAGAAACTAAACAAAGGAAGGCAGCTCTCAAAATGGCAGATATGGCAGAAGATAATCAAAATCCTGCAAGAGTACTGTCACGTGATTTTGCTATGCCTACACCTGAGGGAGCACGTGCAAGTATTGCAAGACCTGTGGTAAATGCTAATAATTTTGAATTAAAACATGTACTTATTCATATGGTTCAGCAAATTCAATTCGGAGGAGAATTGTTTGAGGATCCAAAATATTTACCTTTCAAATTTTCTGGAAATTTGTGATACCATAAAAATGAATAGGGTAACCGATGATGCCATCGAGCTAAGGTTATTTTCTTTTTCACTAAAAGATAAAGCCAAGGCTTGGCTCACTTCTTTTCCGTCTGCACTTTTACCACTTGGCGGAGTTTATCCTAAGCATTCTTAAATAAATATTTTCCTCTGGTAAAGCGCTAAGTTCTGAAATGACATTGCCGCTTTAGGCAGTTAGATAATGAATCATTATATGAGGCATGGGAAAGATATAAAGCGCAAAGAATGTGTCCTCACCATGGTCTCCTACGTGGCTAATTCTACAAACCTTTTATAATGGATTAAACCAATCTATTAAAACTTACGTGGATGCGATTCACAATTGGCACTTTAATGGGTAAATCACGGAGGAAACATATAATTTCTTTGGAGAAATGTCTTCAAATAATTTTCGGTGGTCTAATGAGAAAAATCAACAAAGAAAGGTGGTGGAATGTATGAAGTAGATAAAGTAGACTTGTTGAGTCTTGAAATTGATTCATTGACTAATATGTTTGAAAAATTAAGCGATTGCAAATGTCATCTCAATTCTATTTTATCTTTGTGAAAATTGTTGAGGATCTCACACCACTTCTTTGAGTGTTTGCAGTAGAAAATACACAATTGGCTCAAAATTTTAACAGCCACAATGGCAACCCATATTCCAACACATATAATCCAGTGGAGGAATCACCCAAACTTTTCATGGACAAATCGAATACCATGAGCGATAACATGAGACAATTCAACCTAGCAGGATTTCAGTCAAGACCACATCAAGCTGAGGTGAAACCATCATGGGAAGTAGCAATTGAAAAGTTGACCGGTGCCACTTCAGACAGGTTTGAAAAATTGGAAGCAAAATTGGATCAAGTTGTGGCAGTAAACAGAAATCTGGAATTTCAGATTGGCCAAATAGCCAATTCTGTGAATGCTAAAGACAAAGGGAAGCTACCTAGCATGCCGGAAATAAATCCCAAGGAGCAGTGCAAAGCAATAACATTGCGCAGCGGGAGGCAGTTGGGTGAAGAGAAGAAGAAAGAACAAGAAGAGGAATTGGTGACAACAGAAAAATAAGAAAAGTTAATAGAGGAAGAATCTGAGATTGAGGGAGAACACTCAAGGAAAGCTCCTATAGTAGTGAAGGAACCTGAACCTTATGTTCCGCCAATACCATTTCCTCAAAGGTTGAAGAAATTTAGAGATGACAAGCAATTCCAAAAATTTGTTCCAGTGTTCAAGCAGTTACACATCAACATACCTTTTGCTGATGCTCTTGCTCAAATCCCTGCATACTCTAAGTTTTTGAAGGAAATCATGTCTAACAAGAGGAAGCTAGAAGATTTTGAGACAATACCTTTGACTGAGGAAACAAGTGCCTTGGTTCAAAATAAATTACCTCAAAAGCTCAAAGACCCAGGGAGTTTTTCTATTCCTTGTACCATTGGTGAAATAAATTTTTTTAAGGGATTATGTGATTTAGGAGCTAGTGTTTCTTTAATGCCCTTATCTGTTTGAAAAAAATTAGGATTGAAGGAGTTGCAACCTACTAATGTTACTTTACAATTGGTGTGAGTCTTTAACACATCCAGTGGGAATTTTGGAAAACGTACTTGTCAAGGTAAATAATTTTTTTATTCCCACAGATTTTGTAGTGTTAGAAATAGATGAAGACGTTGAGATTCCAATCATTTTGGGAAGACCCTTTTTAGCCACAATTTGATGCGATTATTGATGTGAAGCACGGTAAATTAACTTTCGATGTTGGTGATGAGCGGTAGAATTCAATGTCTTTAAATCTTGCAAATATCCTTCTTTTCTTGACCATGTTCCTTTGTGTGGATGTTTTTACTAAGCTTCGATGAGTTTGTTAGATTGGGCAAACCAAATGATCCTTTGGAAGAGTGCTTGGTTAGTGCGGGGAACTATAAAGGATGAGGATGAAGAGATTTCGTTGATGGCAAGTGCATTGGATGGGGCCAATTTCAGTCCCAATCAACGAGGTAAAATTCATGTTCAAAAATTAAGGAAAGATAAGTTGTTACCATCTTCATTCAATAGTCAACTTACAGGTATTGAGTTAAAACCCTTACCTTCTCATTTGAAGTATGGATTTTTAGATGACAATCAAAAATTACCTGTGATAGTAAATGCATACTTGGTGACTGCAATTAGAAAAATTATTGCATGTGTTAAGATCCAAGAAAAGGCTATAGGTTGGTCTATAAGTGATCTTAAGGAATTCGCCCTTCATTACGTATGCATAGGATCCTAATGGAGGATAATTATAAACCCATTGTGGAAAATCAGTGAAGATTGAATCCAAACATGAAGGAAGTAGTGAGGTTGGAGATTTTAAAATTATTAGATGCTGGAATAATTTATCCCATTTCTGTCAGTTTATGGGTTAGTCCAGTATAGGTGGTACCAAAGAAAGGAGGGTTCACAGTGGTGCAAAATAAACATAATGAATTCACCACAAGAGCGTTGGTGGATGGAGAGTATGTATAGACTCTAGGAAGTTAAATAGTGCTACTAGAAAGGATCATTTTCCTTTACCTTTTCTTGAGCAGATTTTGGAAAGACTGGTTGGTTATGCATTTTATTGTTTCTTAGATGGGTACTCAGGATATAATCAAATTCATATAGCACCTGAGAACCAAGAAAAAATAACATTTACATGTCCATATGGTACGTTTTCTTTTCGCAGAATGCCCTTCGGATTGTGTAATGCTCCCGCTACTTTTCAACGTTGCATGATGGCTATATTTTCAGATTATGTTGAAAAAATTTTGGAAATATTTATGGATGATTTCTCTGTTTTTGGTTCTTCTTTTGATAACTGTTTAGCTAACTTATCTCAAGTTTTGCAGCGTTGTGAAGAAACAAATTTGGTGTTAAACTGGGAGAATTGTCATTTTATGGTAACAGAAGGGATTGTTCTTGGACATAAAGTTTCCGCAAAGGGAATTGAGGTGGATCGTGCAAAAGTTGGAGTCATTGAGAAATTACCTCCTCCTACGTCTGTTAAGGGAGTGAGAAGTTTTTTAGGACATGCCAGTTTTTATAGACGCTTTATAAAAGATTTTTCAAAAATTGCAAAGCCGCTGTGTAACTTGCTAAATAAAGATGTGGATTTTTATTTTGATTCTAGCTGTTTAGAATCATTTAATAAATTGAAGCATGCTTTGATTTACGCACCTATTATGGCACCCGATTGGAATTTTCCTTTTGAACTAATGTGTGATGCTAGCAATTTTGCTGTAGGTGCAGTATTAGGACAAAGAAAGGACAATAAGTTGCATGTGATCTACTATGCTAGTAGAATGTTGAATGATGCACAATTAAATTATGCAACCACTGAAAAGAGCTACTTGCTATTGTCTTTGCAGTTGATAAATTTCGTTCTTATCTTGTAGGTTCCAAGGTGATTGTGTTCACAGATCACACCGCCATCAAATACTTGTTGGCAAAGAAAGATGCTAAGCCTAGATTGATTCGGTGGATCTTGTTATTCTGAGAATTCGATCTAGAAATTAAAGATAAAAGGGATTAGAGAATGCGATGGTGATCATCTTTCTAGACTAGAGAATAATAATAAGGAATCACAATTGCCTATTAATGAGAATTTTCTGATGAAAAGCGTAGCATATTCCATTTTACCACAGTATGCGATTTAGTTAATTATTTAGTAAGTGGAATTGTGCTGCAGATTTCAGCTATCAACAAAGAAAAAATTGTTGGGAGGCTAAACACTATTTTTGGGAGAAACCTTTACTTTATAAGTTTTGTGAGATGGGATAATAAGGAGATCATTGCCTCAAGAGGATGTCGGGACATATTAAGCCACTTTGTCATTCTTTGGAATGTGGAGGACATTTTAGCTCATCAAAAAGCATTGGCTAAGGTATGGCAATCTGGATTTTATTGGCCTTCAATGTATAAAGATGCAAGGAATTATGTTATCTCTTGTAATAAATGCCAAAGGAGGTAATATTTCCAAGCGTGATGAAATGCCTTTGAATAATATTTTTGAAGTTGAATTGTTTGATGTCCAGGGCATTGATTTTATGGGTCCATTCCCATCCTCTTATGGTCACAACTATATTTTAGTTGCGATGGATTATGTTTCCAAATGGGTGGAAGCAATAGCCACTCATACTAATGACTCCAAAGTGGTCATGAAGTTCATCAAGAGGAATATTTTTCTAGATTTGGCATTCCTAGGGCCATCATAAGTGATGAAGGACACATTTTACGCAACAAATCATTGGAAGGATGCTTAGAAAATATAGTGTCACTCATAGAATTGCCTTGGCATATCACCCACAAGCTAATGGGCAAGTAGAGCGCCAAGTGAGTTGAAAAGAATTTTAGAGAAGATTGTGGGAAGTTCACGCAAGGATTGAGCAGCCAAATTGGATGATGCACTCCGGGCGTATAGGACTGCATTCAAGACAAACTTGGGAATGTCACCTTATAGGCTAGTATTTGGGAAATCTTGTCATCTGCCCGTTGAGGTAGAGCACAAATCTTCTTTGAGTACATTAAGGAGTTAAATATGGACTTGAAGACTGCTGGAAATATGAGGTTGCTTCAACTTAGTGAACTTGAGGAGTTTAGATTAGATGCTTATGAGAATAACCGAATTTATAAGGAAAAGATTAAGTTGTGGCATGATAAGCACATCAAGAGGAAAGCTTTTGAAGTAGGACAGAAGGTGTTACTTTTTAATTCAAGGTTGAAATTGTTCCCAGGCAAGCTGAGATCTAGATGGTCAGGACCGTTCACAATCACAAAAGTCTTTCCCTATGGTGCAATTGAAATCACAGTGAGAGGACTGGGGTATTCAAAGTTAATGGCCAAAGATTGAAGCATTATTTTGAAGGAAAATCCGTACCAACTGGAGTTTCATACTCCTTGTCCAGTCCACAAATGAACTAACTAATGAAAAGTCGAGCTAAAGACTATAAACAAGCACTTTGTTGTTTTATTTATTTATTTCCTTCTTATTTTGATATTTAAGTTAATAAAGTTTTCTTTGTATTTTTTTTACATGTTTCGGAAGACTGGAAGCAGACACTGGACAAAGGAGAGTCAGCCGTAGATGAGGGACAAATTTCTTTTTAATGCCATGGCATGTCCTTTTGAGTCTTTGTGGCATGGCACTTAAAAATATTTTTGCCCGAGCGATGGAATGAAAGTTTTCACCATGGCGCTTGATTGATCACAACTGCGGCGGTTATAAAGAGAGAGAGAGAGAGAGAGAGAGAGAGAGAGAAAGAACTAATAATTTAGCATATATCAGGTTAGAGACACGGTTCCTAATTCAAAAATTCTTTTTCTTTGTTTTTTTTTTCCAAAAACGGTCCAATCGACAAGGACAACAACATGAGTGCTGATTCTGACTCAAGACAAGGGAAGTCCTCCTTCTATCTATTTGTTTCTTGACAGTTTTCTTAATTTTGAAACATTGGGGACAATGTTTAATTCAGTTGGGGGGGAGTAATTCGAGTAATTCAATGTTTACTTCAATTTTGTGTTAGTTTTGTTTAAAATTTGTTTTAATTAGTTTTTTTTAAAAAAAAAATTATTAGAAAATTTATTTTAAAAATAATAATAAAATAAAAAAAGTGAGAAAAAAATAAAAAATGAATATTTTATGCTGAAATTAGTTGTTAGTTGTTATGATCTATGATGAGATTGGTTTAAACCTAAAGCTCCTGAGAATATAAAAGTGCTATGAGAAGTGGGTAACTCAATCTTTTGATGTGACTTTTACTCTATTTAACATGACGAGAAATTCTTTTGAGCACAACTGTGATCAGTCAATTGTTCTATGTGAAAAAGTTCTGTATAAACCAAAGGTCTTTATCGTTTTGAATGCAACAATTTGATTTGATTTGGAGATGAAGGTCATAGGCAGTTCTTTGGCCATTTGAACCTTTCAAGCTAACCCGGTTGTGTATCTTATCCCTTGATCCTGATTTGAGCCTAATTGATAGAATGGAAAGAACCACCATTCAAGATTATTATTTTTTTGTTACCCCATTTACTACCTTCTAGCCCTTATTCGTGATAAGTTTTATCCTTCTAAAAATCCTTTAAAAAAAGAGTTTAAATGCACTTTGGTATACATGATACAAGGGAAAGAGGGAGACACGGAGTCTAATGTGAGGTAGAAGTTAAAAAGTGGGTAGGTGAAGGGATAGGTTATGGGCTTAAAAGATAAAGTGCTTGGTGCATGGGGTTGAAGGTGTTCTTATTACATTATGAATGATTTTCCGTTTATTCTTTGTATAGTATGTAAATATCAAAAAAAAAAAAGAAAAAAAGAAAAACAAAGAAGAAAAAAAAAAGAAAAAGGAAGCGAAATTATTTTAATGTTCAGACTCAAAGAATGCTTATATGAAGCTTGCTTTGTGTACATTGTCAAAAAGGGACTAGAGCTACAACAAGTTGGGAGTTGTGATTGTAGGTGCTACAAATTAATGAGTATCATCAATGTGCTTACAAGACTTAACCTCTTTTCTTTGATTTTATATCTTTTCCCCTTCTTTGTTAGCCAATCTGAGCCTAACATTCCAAGCTTCAAGTCCTTCCTGATCCAATTTGAGTTGGTTTTTCTTATATATATAGGATTGAGGATATTTGTTTTATGGAATTGGCTTTAATCTGGGATGATGGGATGTGATCCATAGCACACACACCCTGGTGATGTTAAGCAGGTTAAGGTTGATCTTTCGATTGGTCTTACCCATGAATATGGTGTTTTAAATTCACTTTGTGGGTATCGGTTGAGAATCTTTGAGATTTAATATAACAAATAATTTCAGATATTTATTTTCTTTTGCTTGAGGACAAGCAATTGCTTAAGTTGGGGGTATTTTGATAAGTGAATTAAATGCTAATTCCTAAGTTAAGATATTCTTGTTATCTTATCCAATTATTGAGGAATTTAGCCTTATTTAGCTTGATTTACAATAAGTTAAGATATTCTTGCTATCTTATCCAATTATTGAGGAATTTAGCCTTATTTAACTTGATTTGCAATTTTGTAGGAAGGAAATTGCTTGGAGAAAGATATGGACCGGAAAGATTTGTTTGCATCAAAAAGTTACGAGTTGGGTGAAGAAAAGGAAGGGAAATTGGTTGATAATGCCATGGCGTGTAACTTTCACTGCCATAGCATGGAGTAAGTTGGCAGGCCAATTACGGAAAAGGAAGAAGATTATGGAAATCCAATCAAATCAGATCATCCAGAAGAGTTTCGCATGCTATTAACTTCTAGTCTTTAGGGACCAAAGCAAGTATAAATAGAGGGGACTAGCATCAGTTTGAGGCAGTATGAGTAGGAGTAAGGAATAGAGATAGCCTAGACTTAGTTTTTACTTTCAAGCCATGTTGAGTGGCTGAAGTTATTTTCTTTAGGACTGGGATGTAACCATCATTATGTGATTTTCATTCATATAATTGTGGTATTATCCAATATCTGATTTATTTGGTACTATCTTCTTGTAAGTGCTTGATCACCATTTGCATGTTTAAGGTATTGATGAAGAGGCGACGGTGACATCAATATTAGTTAAATGAATTCTTGATTTAAATTGTGAATTACGATAGTAAATTCTCAATTTACGCAACACAACATTCCTTTGTTCGTCATGCATTCATAGAAATGTTGGAGTCACGAAAGTAGTCCCATAATTACTATTTGAATAGTAATATTATACCCTGAGAAGGGATAATGTTTAATTATGCCAATAGTTGTGAGGATGTTATCACAAACTAATTATGTGAATGGAATTTACAGTTGATGATCGGTGAAATCCCAAGTCCTAAAGTTTATTTATCTGATTTCTTTTATTTACTGTGAAAACGTGTTTACTATTGCATTTACTTGATTCCTGTGATTATTAAATCTACCTTTTCCTTTTACATGTTGATCTAGATAATAGGTAAAAATATTTCTCAACCGGTAATTGTTCACCTCCCTGTGGGGCGATACTCGTAATTATACTATAATTACTGGACTTATAATTAGTGGATAAAATACTACGAGTCACTTGGCATGTCTATCTCTACCAATTTCAATGCCAATAATATGTTTTATTGGCCCCAAGTGTTTCTGGCTCAACTGCTTCTTCAACCTATCAATCCGTGAAACATTCCTACCAACAATCAACATACCATCAACATAGAGCAAAACAATAACAAAATCATCATCAGAGAATTTTTGCACAAAAACACAATGGTCAGAGTTTGTCTTTCGATCGCCTTGTTCCGTCATAACAGATTCAAACTTCTTGTACCATTGTTTTGGTGCTTGTTTTAAGCTATACAAACATTTCTTTAATCTGCAAACATAGTCCTCTTTTCTTTTTACTTTGAAACCTTCTGGCTGCTTCATGTAGATCTCTTTTTCTAAATCACCATGTAAGAGGCCGTTTTCACATCTATTTGTTCAACCTCTAACTTTAAACTCGTTGCTAAACCAAGTATCACATGAATGGATGACATGTTAACAACTGGAGAAAATATTTCATCAAAATCTACTCATTTTGTCTGGCAGAAGCCTTTGACAACCAATCTAGCCTTGTATCGCGTTTTTGAGATGTGTTCTTCTTGCTTTACCCTGTAGACCCATCTGTTTTTCAAAGCCCTTTTACTTTTAGGTAGTTTCACCAACTCAAATGTGTGATTATCATACAAGGATTGCATCTCATCTTGCATAGCATCTTTTCACTTTTCTAGATGTTCATCATTCACAATTTGCTTCAAAGTTTTACAGTTCTCCCTTCATCATTACAACATACTCACTAGGGAATATGTCCTAGAGTGTTGTCTTTCTCTAGTAAACCTTCGTAGTGGGCTGTTGGTGGAACATCTTCATGATGAATCGGAATCATCATCTGCCTTACCCTATCTAGAAGCATCTACATTAGGTAAATCTTAGTGATCATCATGAACTACATCTTCAACATTCTACGCACGAACATTGAAGAAGCTGGATCCAAATCAAGCTGGAACAATTGAGCGAGACATTGTCTTCTCTGTCTTATCAATGTCTTTTATGGTGATCTTCCTTAAAAGCGACATCCTTACGACAATTTTGTTCTTAATTGGATCCCATAACTTGTAGCCAAACTCATCTTGGCCATAACCCATAAAATGCATTGATGTGTTTTCAGGTCAAGTTTTGACTTTTCATCTTTGGGAACATGCACAAAAGCTTTAAATCCAAAGACACGCAAATGATCATATAAAATATTCTTACCCGTCCAAGCTATATCTAGCACATCATCATTTAGCGCAGAAGATGGTGAAAGGTTTATTAGGTGTACAACTTTAACCAAAGCCTCACCCCAAAATGGTTTTGGCAAGTGTGACTATGAAAGCAAACATCTAACTCTTTCTACCAATGTTCCATTCATTCTCTTAGCCAAGCCATTCAACAAAGGAGTTTTTGGAGGAATCTTATGATGCCGAATACCCTGTTCTTTGCAATGCACTCAGACGGACATGAATACTCACCCCCATTATTTGTTCTAATACACTTTAGCTTCTTCCCTGTCTAAAAAAGTTTGAAAATATCCAAAACCTGGTCCCTCATCTTCAACGAATATACCCATAACTTTCTAGAATGATCATCGATGAAAGTCACAAAATATGAGCAACCACTATGTGTTTTTGTCTTCATGGGACCACAAACATCAAAGTACGCTAAATCAAGTACTTCTGGATTTCTTGAAGGGGGACTAGTTTTAGATGAAATTGTTTTGTTTCCCTGCCAAGCAATGTGAACACTTTTTCAAACATGTGCTGTTTATTCCTGAAAGGAGATTCTTCTTGGCTAGAACAGCTAATCCCTTCTGACTCATGTAAACCATTCTCTTATGCCATAACTCAATGGTACCCTTATTTTCAATAGCATTAATTGTGTCTTTCAACAATTTAACTTGCATCACATATAAGGTTGAGTATTTCGTAAGTCGGCGACAACCAAAGCATTTTTAATGAGTTTCCACTGGCCATCATTGAAGTTGCTAGAATACCAGTCATCATCAAATCTTCCAACAAAGATTAAACTCAAGCGAACTTGTGGAATATGCTTCACGCCTCTGAGAACTAACCTTGTGCCATTGTTAGTCTCCAAACAAACATCCCCAATATCAATAACTTTATCTAAGTCATTATTTCCCATCTTTACATATGGAAAGTCACCAGCTATATAGGACGTAAATAAATCCGTACGAGATGTAGCATGTGTAGAAAACCACTATCAATCTCCCAACTAGACCCATCAGAAGTGAAGTTGTCAACATCATCATGGCATACAATGAAACTATCATCACGAGTTGCAACAACGTCTTTATTGTTGTTGTCTTCAGTCTTCTTTCCCTATCTTGCATTTTTCTTCTCCTTTTCAACTTCGGGCAATGCTTCGTGATATGACCTTTCAAACCACAATGGTAGCACTCAACATTTGCAAATTTGTTAGACTTGCCTCCACTATTGTCTTTGTTTCTAGGACCTCGACTTTTGCTTCTACTTCTTGTCTTAGTCAATAATATCTTTGATTATGAAGAAGTACCTTGTGTCTTTCGCCTAACCTCCTTATTCATAGTACTACATTCTGCTAATGCCATTCTGACAACACCGTCTGGAGTTGAATTAGTCACAGTTGTTCTGAACATCTTTCATGAATCCGAAAAAGTGCCAAGAAACCATAATCGCTGAGCCTCGTCATCAAACTTGATCCCCATTCTAGATAACTGCTTAATGATCCGTTATAAGGAGTTCAAGTGATCTATAACCGAAGTTCCATCATTATATCTCAAGACCATCATCTGCTTGATAAAAAACAATTTATTGTTTCCGGTTGTACGAGCCTACAACCTTTACAATTTATTCCACAAAGAACATGCATCAGTTTCTATTGAGATGTGGCTCAAAACATTATCACTTACCTATTGCCTTATATACCCACACACTTGATGATGCAACGATTTCCAATCATCATCACTCATATTATCGAGTTTTCTAGATTCAAACACGTTAAATGATAATTTTTCACATAAAGGAGATCTTCCATCTTACCACTCTAAACTTGGTAATTCTAATCATTGAGTAATTATCATACTTGTATTAGCTTTACTTCAACACAAGACAAACAAGCAGTAGTCTCTCTCTGATATCACTTGTTGGGAGAGATACCCAAAGCAGTGGAATTCTAGTTGTCCCTCTTTGTGTGAACTATTAGGAACTATCAAGTAAACTATGAAGTAACCACAATGCAAATATAAAATTAGCAGTAACAAAAACACACATGCACAATAACAGAAGGAAGTTTTACGTGGAAAACCTCAGTGTGAGGAGTAGAAACCACATGACCGAAGTCCACCCAAATCTCTACTATAATCAAATAATGGGTTACACCATTCTCTCCAAGTACAACAAGCGGCATGCAAACATCAAGCAAATATCAACCATCAAGAATCATAAATTATGAGCATTCAAAAATAGCTCATAAAATTAAATAGAGAAAAGATTGAGAAAAATATTCTCACAAAACATGTAGCCATGGATTCGATGCTTTGATAAAAACTGTATAAAGAAGAAAATTTCTCTTTTTCCTCTTTTCTTAGCTACCTCACCCTTTCTCTCTCTCTCTCTTTTTTTTTTCTCTCTATGCTGCACAAACATGCACAGAGCACTAATTTTCTTTGCATATGTTTTAAATTGGATTGGGCTCCACTTGAGAGTGGCCCAAACCCGACAAGATGGAACGAATTGATTGGAGAAATTTATAGAATTGTCAATTGCTAAAATTGTGAGATTAGTCAGTTAGAATCATAAGGAACCGTGTAAATGGTAGTAGCATTGTTTACATATGCACTGTATATAGAAAATGAGTATATGGGAATTTTGATTGTGTATCAAAGCTAGTTGATTTTATTGTCCATTGATCAATTTGCATAGTAAGTTTCTAGACTAATGATCGCCACATATTCTTGGAGAGAAAAAACATTGTTTCTTTAACAAATACGGAACAATTTATCAAGATCCCTCCGCATCATATTTTCTAACCCCACCAAATTATGTGTCAGTTTCACTCACATCTCCCTTATTGGAGATAATTATCCAAGTTGGATAAGAGCTTTCCTTAATGCCTTGACTAGAAAGAATAAGCTTGGTTTGATTAACGGAAAATTAGAGCAACCTGGCTCAGAGGCTGATAAGGAAGCATGGACCAAGTGCAATGGATTTGTCATGATATCGACCTACAACTTTGTGAATCTATAGTTACAAGGTTCAACTATATTCTCGAGTCGGTTGAGGAAGTTTAGAAAGATTTTGAAAGCAGAACAAGGCTATAATATATTATTTAATGTGCACAATCTCACAAATCCATTAAGGTGCAACGAGTGTAAGAGCTTTTTACACAAAGCTGAAGGGTCTATAGGATGAGCATGTTGAAGGTTGATTCAGAAGTTTGTCTTAGTCTTAAATTTGTTGTTAGTGCTACAGATTCTGGTGGTATAATTTTTTGATTGTAGTGACAAGGATATCTGATATGTATGAAGCTTTTTATATTTTAGTTTTTTTACTTGTAAGCCTATATAAAGGCATTTTCATTAAATTGCATATTATGCATATTTTTTTGCCCTATCCTCCTACTATGTTACTCTATATCTCTAACATTTGTGGTATCAGAGCTAGAGTTGTGAGGTAATTATCACTTGAGAGAAGGAGAAAAACCATCGCTTCAAATGGAAATTCGTTGAGCATTACACAACCTGCTATTTTCATCTTCAAAATAGACAACTATGAGTTTTGGAGCGTCAAGATGAAGACTCTATTCAAGTCTCAAGACTTGTGGGACTTACTAGAGACTGGATTTGTTGATCCAAATGAAGGGAATAGATCAAGGGAGAACCAAAACAACGATTCCAAAGCTCTTTTTTTTCATTGAACAAGTAGTACATGAGGCTGTTTTTCCAAGAATTGCAGCAGCTACTACATCGAAGCATGCTTGGAAAATTATGCAAACTGAGTTTCAAGGCTCATCAAAAGTTATAGCTGTGAAACTCCCAACTCCTTGGCATGATATGAAACTTTGCAAATGAAAGGCAGTGAATCAGTGCAGGATTTTTTGTCTCGAGTGATGGCAATTATTAGTTAGATAAGGTCATATAGAGACAAAATAATTAGCGAATATTCTATTCTTTGCAAAGGTATGAAAGAGTTTAACACCAAATTTTGATAATGTAATTACTCTAATGGAGGAATCTAAATATATGTCTAGTTTCTCTTTTTGATGAATTAATGGGTTCTTTGTGGGCCCATGAAGCTAGAATAAACAGGTTAGTAGAAAAACACATGAGAAAGCATTTTGAGTAAATGGAGAGGGTCAAATGCAAGGGACCTTGATAAGGAACTAGAAAGAGGGCGTGGCGGTGGTGCAATTCGTGGTAGAGGCCGTGGTCGAGGTAGAGGTACAGGTTTTGAGCAGAGGCGATCCACTAATGAGTGAAAAGGCAATAGAAGTAACATTCAATGTCATCATTGCAAGAAGTTTGGGCAAGTAAAGCAAAGTGCATTATGGGCACTTGGATTTCAAAGGCTGAGATTCTTAGGCCAAAAGTTGGTTTTTAGATTTGCAAAAAATTATTCTTTCAATTTAAGTAAGGATATATTTATAGAAAGCAAATTAGAAAGCCATTCTGTTGGAAAGGCTAGGAATGCTTCATTTTGCTTTGACCTTGTATAGGCTCATTTAGTTGACCAATGCATATCGAATCATTTGGTGTCAGTCATTATTTCATATTTTTGTTTAGCAAAATTAGGCTATGAATACTTGTTTTTTTGAAGAAAAAGTAGGACTTTTAGGAAAGGAAAAGGGCAGCTGCCTTGGGAACAAGAATATTCGGCATGAGAAACATAAAAGGTGGGAGCCGCATAAAGAACAAAAATAGCCGCACATGAGGACAAAAAAATAATCAGCCGTCCCTTTTATTTTTCTTATGCTTTCTTCTACCATGTCTAGTTAAACGGTTTTATTTTCCAATCAAAGATTATTTGAGGTTTGATTCCAACAATTGGGAGGTTCTGGTAATTCTATCATTTATTTTATTTTTGAGTATTTATATATTTTCGATGTTTCATTACATTATTGGATTGAATTATTGGACAAGAAGCCTACTGTTTGATAGTTGAATTCAATAGAAAGTCATTTAGAATAATTAACCATTGATTGATTGTTCTAATTCAAGTGGTAAATAACAACAACGAAAGGTAATCAATGCCCTAAAATGTATGTTATGAAAATATATATTCAAGTTTAAATAAACAAGGTGTTTACGAGTTTACTAGTTAGTAATTGGGTTTTTATGAATATTAATGGGATTAGTAGACATAACTCATAAGACTGATCTGAGCGTTGTGTCCGTTAATTAGAGAAATAACTCATAGGACTGATCTAAGTGTTATCAAGAAATTAAGAAAATATTGGTTGTTATAGCACAGATCTTCAATGGAAAAGAAAGAAAAATTTTTGGCTAGCTCACCCTGCCCATTTTTTCTCTCATCCAAAATTTGTAGAGCGACAGCGGTGCGTAAGCGATTACGATTTCCATTTTTTGAAATTATTATTATTTTTTTTTGGTTCCAGTTTTTGTTTTGTTGCATTCTAGTTTCTTGGGGCTTTTGGCCTTAAGTTCTTGGGTTTTGTGGCCTCGTGTGGAAGGATGAGCGATGCTGTTTTGTGGAAGGCCAGTGGTATATTTCATGATGGTATCGGCGAGTCTTCTTTACTGAGTGGTCGTGGGGTCCTAACTTGGGCGGAAGGTTGAGTACATTGACACACAGCGTAAGTCTGCGTAGCGACAGGAGTTAGGTCAGTCCAGTTCCATAGTACAGGGGTAAAGCTGCGGCCATTTTCTTCTGTGAATGCTTCAGGGAGTTGTGCCAGTAGCGGCCAACTTGAACAAGCTAAGGTTTTTGTTGCTTTTAGCTACGTTAGGTTAGCTAGGAGGTACCGGGCAAGTTTTACCGGGTTGTGCCAGTCCCATTTTATCGGCTTTCTGCCTTAACCAACTCCTACTGAGTTTAGGTTAGTTGGGTTAGAGATAGTCCTTCAGTGGACCCTTCTGTACTCATTAACTTTTCTATGAAAGTTAATACACAACGCTTTTTTGGAAAAAAAAAATAGCACAGATCTTCAATAACTATAATCAAATTATTTAAGGTAAAAGAACCTATCTTTTAAATCAATAATCAATTCAAAGAATGAATAACGAAATTAATTCTTGGTTGGAAGCTTCTCCATATTGACTTTTTCTCATAATTTTTTGTTAGCTATTTAATTTATTTGGTTTGTCTCAATTAGTTTTGCTTAGTTTCATAATACAACCCCCTCTCCCCCTCCCTCTTTTATTTTATTTTGTTTAAGGAGTAAATCTAACAAATCTTTGTGGATTCGACTCTCTCACTGTTATCTATAAAACTTAGCCCAAAGAAAGATTTCTTTTTGTGTTTTCGACACCCATCAATATCACAGATTAGAAATTTGTCATAATATACAAAGAAACCATAATAGTCCCTAAGCCCAATTTGGAGTTAAAAACTTACTCGTTTTATATTTGAAAGTATTTTTAAAACCAATATATAACTAATGTATGTTCTCATGAATCTCAACCATTAGCCTATTACATTTTTCGAATCAAGAAAGAGAAATGGAAAAATGAAAATTAAACATTAATTGTTTTATGACGACAAACATAAGAGCGAAAACATTGGATTATATCTAACGCTCTTATCTGTTTGAATTTTGAATATTGTTTCATCATGCTTCTAAACAATTTCCTTTCTATTTTCTTGCATTAATTTTTCTATCCATGTTCTAGACCAAATAGCTGCTCATTCCTTGTATCCATTTTGGTGTCAAATTCCATAGATCCTTTGAAATTTGTTGGTCAATATTTTCAACAAAAATAATTTAAATACGATATGTGCACATTGTAATATCTGAGAACTAGTATAATAATGCTAGAACATAAGGTTTGAGTTTTATGATAGCATGTGGAATTTTTTAACTTTAGTAATGTTCTTTTGACGAAAAGAATTTTTTATTGTATTACAAAATAAGTGGCTGGAGAACTTCTCAGTTGAATCTTAGGAATTCTCATGCTTTATTATGTTTTTATTTGGAAGATTGTACAAAGGTTTACGTGTAGGCTTGTGAGTTTGTACGTGCAATGTTCGCTAGTTTTTCCGTGTTACCTTGCTGGTCTTTATAGGGTGGACAAATATACTATAAATCTATCAGACTCATATTATCAATGTGGACAAGAAATCATAAAAAAATAATTAAAGTTTTTCTATGTATTCACCCCTACAGACGCACATCAATTTGGCGATTTGATAATTTATATACTAAATGTGTTAGGCTACAATATCTTATATGTTATAGCCATTGTATAGAATAATTTTATTCTTTACTGTATGGAAAATTCTAATTCTTTTACCTAATACTCAATCAATGACTTCTGCATTACTTATTAGCCCCTTTATTCCGAAAAAACAAAATCCACTTTGAAAGTCCTTTTTTTTATTCTAAAAAAGGAGTTCCTTGTGAAAATAAAGTTTCTTTAATATCCATATTACTAATAATTACTATGGTCATAATTAAAAGATAAAAATATAAAACTATGCATTTAATGATTACATTAAATGTATTGTCGTTAATAATTTTAAAAAAGTTGTATTTAATTCAAAGTGGATTTTTTTTTTTTATTGGGATGAAGGCAGTACAAAGTTTTCTTTTTCCCATTTAACAAATGCAAGTGAAATAATTCTTTACATTTTATATAAATAATGATACTTTTAGTGAAAAATCTTTTGAAAACGTATAGTGATTGATGTGACATATTTGAATAGACAAAATTGTCTCATAGTTTTTTTTCACACTTTTATGGAGTGTAGTAGATAATTTTTCTTTTTGACATATTATATCAGTCATTATAAGTTTTCATTAAAAGTATCAGTATTCATTTTATATGTATAGTTGAATAGTTTTTTTTTTCCCCCTTTCTCATTCAATTTGGCGATTATCTAATTTACTTTTAAATACTGCTCTATGGAATACAAAAAATAATTGAACTACCAGGCAGGTTAAATCTTTAACCATCAGACCTAAAGTATATATATAATCATTTTTGAATAATTGTAAGAGGACAAATTCAAAACCTACCCCAACTAACTAGAGCCTTTTCAGATTGTGATGGCTATTAAATTTCTTTGTAGTTGAAAATTATTAATTAGACTCATACTTCCAAATTCTTGTTGAGTTCTTGATAATTCTATAGATGATTCTCAATGCTTTTATCGCTTATGGCAAAACTTACTCCTAAGACGGCTGGAAAAAAGGTTGAAGTCATATGATGCACCTGCCGAGATTCCAAGTGGAAAAGTACACCATAAATTGCCTGCGACGGACAATAGTGCCTGGGCAAGGCATTTCTACCTTTTACTCCAACCAACAGACTCAAATAATGGACAGAAATAAGAGGGCGACCAGGCTAGAAAATCTCCACAAGCCTTCTGTGGCGGCTGCGTTTAGTAAATTATGATGGGATCGATGATTAATGGGTAAAATTCTTGCATGTATTTACCCTCTATATTGATAAAATATTACACTAATTGGTTTATTTTCATTATATTTTTGTATTTGGGCTGCAAGAGAGACGATTACAAATTGGAGAAGAAAGAGAAGGCTAAGGAGAAGAAGTCTTTGGGCTGAAAATCCAGAAGACTATAAATGTTAAGGCATGGGCACACCTAAGGAGTTAAAGTCTTCTGTTTTTTTTTTCTTTCTTTTTTTTTTAAACACATAAAACCTTCAATGCAAAAACAATTAAAATCATTAGTTATATAAAGAAAATAAAGAAAACAAAGAAAAGAAAAAAGAAAGAAAGAAAAATTGGGTTGCCTCCCAATAAGTGCAATTATTTACAGTCGTTATGCTCGACTTCCTCTATCTCTCAAGTTATTAAATTTTTACAAGTTGTTTGGACTACACCAGCATTTTCTTTAGAGTCTCAGAGAAATGTATGAGAATTCTCTCATCGTAAATTGGTAATGGTAAAAATGAATTCTCAAACCTATTAGGGACTTACGGTAATGAGTGCAACGACATGATTGCTTCTTGAATCTCCTCATTACTCTCAAAGGTCACATCGTATCCATGTTCCCCTTTTGCAACACAAAGTCTAATTCTTCTTTCACAAAATTTTGCTCAAAATTAGCTTGTACAATAGAGTCAAGAATGCCAACATGACAAGCAAATTCAGATCCATTGATATTTCATGGCTTTCATAATGTTAAATGTAGCTATTTCACCATCAAACTCAAGAGACAATGTACCCTTATGCACATCTATCTTGGTTCGTGTTGCTCATGAATGGTCGACCCAATAAAATAATAATACTAATTTGTAGAATGATCATCATCCATGTCAACAATGTAAAAATTAGCAGGAAAATAAAGTCATTTACCCTAATTAAGACATCTTCAACAAGACCTTTAGGATAAATATTGGGCCTATCACTAATTGAATTATCACCCTTGTTTCTTTTAAAGGTCCTAAATTAAGAGATTGAAAACTGATAAAGGCATAACATTTATGGATGCACCTAGATCAAGCATACTTTTTTCTATATGGTTGCCTATTATGCAGGGTATAGTGAACATACCCGGATCTTTGCACTGTTGAGGTAATTTTCTTTGAAGAACAAATTAAACATTCTCACCAACCTTTATTTTCTCATCGGTCTTCAATTTATTTCGTTGGTGCATAATCCTTTCGTAAATTTGGCATACTTCAGATTTGCTTAATTGCATCGATTAGTGGGATGTTGATCTCTACCCTTCAAAAGTATTCGTGATCTCTTCCTCAGTGCCTTCTTTCTTCGACCTTGATAAACTGCTAGGAAAATGAGGAGCAATCTCAATTTTGGATTTAGGTTCATAAATTTTACTATTTACCTCTTTGATTGGTGGATGGTATTTTTCAATGTTCTCTTCCTCTTGTTTCTCTTTAGCTTCAACATCCACTTGTGGTGATGTATTTTTCAATTCTTTTCCACTTCTAAGTGTCATGGCACTAGCATTCTCTCGTGGGTTGCTCACACCTTGTCTGAGCTTCCCTTTATTTCCTTCAACATTACTTGAAGAAGCGCAATTTGAGATATCTAAGATTCTAAATTCAATACATGCCCTCATTTTTGTTGGGATATTTGAAATTCCTATTGAAGATATATCACCGAGTTAGACAGGGTTTTCATATTATCCTTAAGAAACGCACCTAGATTGGATGTGGATCGTTGTGAATGTGATGGTTGTCTTGCTTGATATGGTTGTTGAAACCCAGATGGCTTGAATGAATAACTCAAGTTTGGGTGATCCCTCCACCCCGGATTGTACGTGTTCGAGTAAGGATCATATCTCATTTGGGGTGGTCCTGGAAATCCCCTGACATAATTCACAAATTCACTTGTGTTTTCTTAGAGCACCGGGCATGAATTAGTGGAATGCCTAGGAACAGCACATATTCCACATGCTTTGACTTGTTGATTTTGGCCTGTAATCAACTTTTGAAGGAGAACGGTTATAACATCAAGTTTTCTATCAGAACAAGTGCTCACTTTGTTTACGTTCATTGGGAAATTATCTTGCTGATTCCCAAATTGTTGTGCATTTGCTGCCATATTTGATATCAGATTTCTTGCTTAGCAGAGTCCTGCTCACTAGAGCACCTCCACTTGCAAAGATGAATTATATTCCGGTCCATGATAGAAAGACCCTCATAGAAATATTGTATTAGCGGCTCGGGGATTTGGTCGAGGACAATTCGCACACATTTGTTTAAATCTGTCCCAATACTCATAAAGAGTTTCGCCATGAGTTTGACGAATTCCACAAATGTCCTTTCTGATATTCGCAGCTCTTGAAGCAAGGGAAAACTTCTCTAAAAATTGCCGCTTCAGCTCATCCCATGTGGTGATTAAGCCAGAAGGTAGATAATATAACCAATCTTTGGTCTTGTTTGCTAAAGAAAACGGAAAAGCCATTAACTTAATCTACTCTTCGGATACCCCTTGTGATTTCATGGTGGAGCATACCACGTGAAATTCCTTCAGATATTTTGCAAGGCCACGAAAATTTGGAAGTAAATGTATCAATCCAGATTTTAGTTAAAATGCTACCTCAAGGTTAGGATATTGGATAGCTAGTGGTTGTTGTGTTATGTCAGGAGCTGCTAACTCCCGCAAAGTCCTTTGTGCAGCCATTGGTTCTTCTTCTTCACTCTTTTCTTCCTCAAAATCTCTTGAGGTCTCAACCAAATCGGTTGTTAAATTTAAACTTGGAAAAGACACTTGACGAGGTCGTTCTCTAGCTTCCTTTCGTAATTGTTTGGCAATCTTCTCGATCTCTGGGTTGTAATGAAGTTGGCCTGTACGAGAAGAACGAGGCATAAACTAGTACAACTGAAAGGAGATTAAAAGTGAAAGAAAAGAAAATTAAAAAAAATTCAGAGAAATAAATCACAAATGACAACCCTCCCCGGCAACGGTGCCAAAATTTGATGTGTCGTTAAACCATCAAATATAAATTCCAACTTTCAAACCTTCCGAAGTATAGCGTGAGTCGTGTCGTCTCCACAGGGAATGCTGGATTTGTCTCTCAACAAAATAATTTGGGGGTTGTTTTAGGACAATACTAAAAATGCAAAAAGGCAAATTAAGACTAAATATAATAATTAATACAGAATTTAAAATAGTAAAATTCAATAATTAACAAGCTCTAGTTCAAGGAATAATTTCAGGATTGGCTCATTCAATTGGTCATTGACACAAGGTTAATCTCATAAATCCACAAATAAATTAGTTATAGTCACTTAGTACCACCAAGCAACCAATTTCTCCTTATTTTGTTGGCAATTAAGAGACCTTCATTAATCACTTCTCTTGTTGGTAAATAATCTAGGTACCACCATAGAATTCAATTTACCCACAGCATTAGGAGTTAGAGAAACCCAATTCTAATCAGCATACTCACATCGTGGTTGTTTCAATTAGATTGTTTATCCCTTGACAAAATTGAATCACTTACCAAGTAATAATCATGTCAATTGCTATTTCACTAAAACAATCAAACCTTAATGTTCTAGTTAGCAATAGATTATATTGTCAATCAAATAATGGTACCAATTATCTAATTCAACAACACAATCATAAATAATAAATTGCAGGAAATAAACAAATACCCATGAATTTATAAGAGCATTGAAAACAATAAGTCTCACAATTGTTGTAGAACCATCATTCAATTATCCTTCAAGTAGAAGATGAATTTAGTTCCTTGACATGATTGATGAAAAACAAAGTAAAGAGGAGAAAAGAAAGAATGAAAGAAGAATGGGTAAAAGAAAGAGGTGTGTCTCTTGGCAACTACTCTTGTATCCTTTTATCCTTTTTGGGCCTCCTAGGAGTTGCTTTTACAGCCCAAGTTATTGTCTAACATTCGCTCCGACTTCAGTGCCTTAGGTAGGCCCACGCTAAGCCTCTTGAAGTCTTCTAGTTGCATTTCATACAAAAATTTTGCTTTCAATCCAATTCTCCATTTTCCAAACCTAATACAAAAGTACATCAAAATAAAATAATTTCACCCTATAATAAATTTAATATTGAGAAAATATGAACAAGAAATATGTACTTTTAAAGTTCTATCAAAGATGAAAGAAGATGATACCATTAAGGAGTATTTTTGGATAGTGGGGCTACAAAATTAGTACGAATAAGAGACTCATTACAAATGTGTGAGACCAGTCACATCGAAAAGTGAATCCGGTATGCTTCCACTCAAATTATTGAAGCTTAAATCCCTTAAAAGGTCAAATAAATAAAATAACAAAACAGCATGACGACTTTTTTCACTAATTTGTTTTGTCATCATTAATTTTCGTCACTAACTTCTTGCAAATTTGTGACAACTTTTATCTTTTAGTGTCAAAATTTTCCCCTTTTTGGTGACAACTTTTTTTCGTCACTAAAGCCACCCATTTAGTTACGACTTTTTTTTTCGGTGACGTCAAACCCTTTAGTGATGGAGCATTGCTGACGACCGTGTGATGAACTTTTTTTCGTCACTAAATGCTTTTAGTGACAAAAAATGGCCTTTTAGTGATGATATTTCTATTGTCACGAAAGCCCATGTTCTTCTTGTAGTGTCTCCATGCACATGTGATACATACGATGAAAACGCATAAGGAGGAACGAGACATAAGTACTTTTGAAAAGAAACTTTTTCATAACATCGTGTTATGCATAGAAATTTAAGTCATTCGCGCGTAGCTCTTGCCATCCCATCATAATTTGCTAAACGCAGCCGCCGCGGAAGGCTTGTTGGAGATTTTCTAGCCTGGTCGCCTTCCTATTTCTGTCCATTATTTGAGTCTGTTGGTTGGCGTAAAAGCTAAAAATGCCTTGCCCAGGCACTATTGTCCGTCGCAGGCAATTTATGGTGTACTTTTCCACTTGGAATTTAGGCAGGTGCATCATATGACTTCAACCTTTTTTCCAGCCGTCTTAGGAGTAAGTTTTGTCATCAGCGATAAAAGCATTGAGAATCATCTATAGAATTATCAAGAACTGAACAGGAATTTGGAAGCATGGCTCTAATTAATAATTTTCCACTGCACAGAAATTTAATAGCCATCACAATCTGAAAAGGCTCTAGTAAGTTAGGGCTGGTTTTGAATTTGACCTCATACAATTATTCAAAAATTATTATATATGCTTTAGGTTTGATGGTTAAAGATTTAACCTGCTTGGTAGTTCAATTATTTTTCCTATTCCATAGAGCAGTACTTAAAAGTAAATTAGATAATCGCCAAGTTGAATGACAAAGGGAAAAAAAAAACTATTCAAATATACATATAAAATGAGTAATGATACTTTTAGTGAAAATTTATATTGAAAACTTATAATAACTGATATAATATGTTGGAAAAGACAAAATTATCTACTACACTCGTTAAAAAGTGTAAAATAATGTGGGATAATTTTGTCTTTTCAAATGTCACATTAATCACTATAGGTTTTCAGTTTGAATTTTCACTAAAAGTATTATTATTTATATAAAATGTAGAGAATTTTTTCACTTGCATTTGTTAAACGGGAAAAGAAAACTTTGTACTGCCTCCATCCAAAAAAAGAAAAAAAAAAGTTCACTTTGACTTAAATACAACTTTTTTTTATATAATTATTAACTACATTACATTTAATGTAATCATTAAATGCATAGTTTTATATTTTTATCCTTTAATTATGACCATAATAATTATTAGTCATATGGATATTAAAGAAAATTTATTTTCACAGTGGACTCTTTTTTTTGGAACAAAAAAGAACTTTGATAGTGGATTTTTTTTTCCTTCTTGGAATAGATGGACTAATAAATAGTGTAGAAGCTATTGATTGAGTATTCGGTAAAAGAATTAGAATAATCCAACAGCAAAAGAATAAAATTATTATATACAATGGCTATAACATATAAGATAATGTAGCCTAACACATTTAGGATCCAACTGAGAAGTTCTCCAGCCACTTATTTTGTAATACAATAAAAGGTTCTTTTCGTCAAAATAACATCACTAAAGTGAAAAAATTCCACATGCTACCATAAAACTCAAACCTTATGTGCTAGCATTATTCTACTAGCTCTCACATATTAAAATATGCACATATATTATTTAAATTATTTTGTTGAAAATATTGACCATCAAATTTCAAAGGATCTATGGAATTTGATACCAAAATGGATACGAGGAATGAGCAGCTAATTGATCTAGAACATGGATAGAAAAATTACTGCAAGAAAAGAGAGAGGAAAATGTTTAGAAGGATGATGAAACATTATTCAAAATTCAAACCGATAGCGTTACATATAATCCAAAGTTTCACTCTTATGTTTGTCGTCATAAAACGATTAATGTTTAATTTTCATTTTTCCATTCTTCTTTCTTGATTCGAAAAATTTAATTAGCTGATGGTTGAGGTTCATGAGTACACACAGTAGTTATATATTGGTTTTAAAATTTTCAAATGTAAAACGGGTAAGTTGTTAAGTCCAAATTGGACTTGGTGACTGTTATGGTTTCTTTGTATATTATGACAAATTTCTAATATGTGATACCATAACCCAAAATTAGTAAGTTTGTATAATATATACATAAATACCTCATAGTATTGAGCCTAGTTGGTTCAAGTATCTTCCTCCTATGTAAATAAGAGGTGAACTTACAAGAAAATATTAGTAGTGGATCAAATAAGTGTTTTTTTTTTCCCAAAAGCGATTACTATATTAATATGAAACAGTGTTATATACACAGCATTGCCCACTAACAATGAAAGCCTTAAAACTCGCAATGAGACTAAGTAAAGTCTAACCGACACACCGAATCGGTTAAAACTACATCATAGCTAAACAGTGTTAGCTATGCCAAACAACAATAGAAAAAACATAAAAAACAAAACAACCAAGCTTGGTCGTCACTAGTATATCCGCAGAAGTTGCATGCACCAGATAGAACTGAACTCAAAAACGTAAAACTAGCTCTGGTCCCTAACTTCTGCCTATGCCACTCGACCGCCACCTAACTTTCGCGCAAACTAGCGCCATCGCTTCCATAAAGGAGGAACAAAAGCTTAATACAAGGAGTCCATGATGCCATTGAATAGGCATAGCAAAGTACTTAAAAAAAAATTGTACGTTGAATCGCACCCTTTCGCCTACACGTACAGTGATTTTTAAGAGAGTCTAGCCACAGCCAATTTTCGGTCATGGATCAAATGAGTTTGAAAGTGAAAGAACTTGAACAACATTTAAGTATGATGTATGGACTACTAATGAAGGGAAGTGAGATTTTTGAGGTGGACGGATATGTGGAATAGTCTTGAGAAATATAATGTATTTAATAAATAAGATAGGTTCAAAATCTATTGGTTTAAACTTTTAAATATACGTTGGGTTTTAAATATACTTATTTATTAGTCGCTATTGTGAATCTTTATTTCCTTTCAGTGAAATTGTTAGATTATGCCCTAAGGACCAATCATATAATGATGGTATAAGCATATATTGTATCATAATATTTATAATTAATGGCAGATTATTATGTTTATCTCATATTTGCGTTTTATGAAATAAATATAATAATGTCCCAAGAATTTAATTATTCTAAAATTATCCCTAGTCGAATATTATCATTAAATGGGACAATGATAATGTATTAAAACTAGTATGTATAGTGACTGATGAAGTAGTTCATGATATAAGATATCAAGTCAACACATAAGTACATATTATAAAACTATGTGCTGGATTGACCCACCATTAGAAATAAATACTACATGGATTATTATATGAAGTGTCATAATATTTCTCATAGTGATGATGGCGTAAAGTGTGGTTTTATGAAAATCTCAGAAGATCTCAAAAAAGAGTTTTAAAACTCTTGTTGGATATTGACTTGCGGGATCAAATCCAATTAATTATTAGTGTGAAGAATTCAAGGTTAATTCTTAGTTTCGTGGTTAAGTTTCCAACATTTTTATTAAGCCATTTGGTTTGTTGATTGACCCTAGATATAATTTTTAGTCACAATGAATTCATACCTAACCACAGAATTCAAACCTAAATATTGCATACAACACGGTTAATCCATTCCTTAATACATAATTTTTTTTAATCATATTTTAAATTATGGATCATATATAATCATTATTAGTAGAAATATTATAGATATTTTACTTCTGAAGTTGACTCCTTTTTTTTTTTTTTTGGGACAAAACAGTTCTAAAAATAGACAATTTTCTTGGGATTATGAGTGTAAAAATGGTGCTGATTGGGAACTAAAATTTAAACTTTTCCAACACTACGCTCATTGTGGTTTTCTTGTTGATTAAACCCCAGTTTGAATGATCTTCGTAATTCGTGTTTTAATTCTATTTAGAAAATGTTGAACAGTTGTTTCATTTTGGACTATTTCTAGTGACAACAGTAAGCAAATGGACTACTTTGGGACAAGGTATAAAAATAGTGCTGATCGGAAACTAAGACCAAGTAGAAAATGATTCTTTTTCTATTCAGAAAATGTTAAACAATTGTTGGATTTAAGACTATATGTAGTAGCAACAGTACGTAAATTTCAGCCACTAGAATTGAAAACTCATCTTCTCAGCGACTTATATATTTTTTATTGTAATTGTGAGAATTCATTTATTAGATAAATTGAAAACTAATTTGCATAGGGACGAAAATTTCTTATTTGTAAATTAAAATGATTCATGTATTTTGATAAGTCTAATTCTATTATTGCTGATAAATGACTCTCAACCCCTGAGAGAAAAATAAGGGAGAAAGATGATTTTTGTGAGACACGTACAGGGAAAATGGTTTCTTCCTTCTTTGTATTATTCGTAGGTAAAAGTTTTTATATATCCTAATTTTCATCGAGCAATTTCACACAAAGATTGAGTAAATCCCTAATTTTTTGGGGCAAAGAATTTATTAACTTTTCTTTATCTATATAACAAGTACAGATTAAAATTAATGGGGGCTGCTACAAAATATATTAAGGGGCAAAAGTTTAAAAAAATAAAAATATTTTAAACTTTATGTGTGTGTTTGTAGATGATGGGGTAAGGTCCGTAATAGTGTAAATAAGAATATGAGAGTTATGTAAAGTTTTTCTATATGTGGGCTTATATTAATTAATATTGTTTTTAGCCTTAGTTTAATAAAGTTAGATATAAAGACTTTTAATTAGTCTAATGTGGGACTGACTGGTGTGGGTTGCAGTTAGTCTAACCTGTGATGAGGGGACTAGGGTTTAATTTTAAATATCAGCTAAGTTCCCTCCTCTAACCCTAATCTTTAGAAATACTTTCTACTCATACAGTTTAAGAGAGTAAGAGACACACTCATCAAAGCTAGTTCATCTAGAGGGTCATAGAAGAGAAGAATCTAGTCAGGATCAATCTTAATTCCGTATACAGTTATGGATAAAAAATCTGGTACATAATTCTTTACCTTTGTCTTTATATTCTAATCATATATATGTTAGATCTTAAGTTTATGTTGTTTATGTGCTAACATATGGTATTAGAGAATAAGTATAAATCATGATTAGAATATATTTGATTTTCTGTCATGCGTATGAAATTTTGTCTTGAACGGCCGAAAAATTTCTTTAGAGTTTAACCTTTGTGTGCCTACAGTGAATATGACAAAATTTCTTTGGAATTGTGAAGCTGGGACTGTGTTTTTTTTTTTAAAAAAAAAAAAAAATGGCGGCGGCACAAAAGAAAGGGGAAAAAAAAAAGAGTGGTTATGCACGTCAAGGAAATTTAGCGTGCTTAAGGATTGCGTTGTAGGCTGACGTCATCGATAACGTCAGCATCAGGTTATGCACACGTGAATGAGCATGCATCCAGCGCCTGTGTCAGCCGCTGGGTCCCACGGTTTTTACTTTTTCCAAAACTCTTTACGGGTTGTTTTCAAACTTATCTGGAGTCCGTTTTGGACAATTTTGATATTATTAGATTCAGTTTTTCATGATTTACATTTTGACATGTGATTTGCATATTTTTTGACATCATTATACTTGTGAAAATTTAAATTAAATGTATATTTATACTTTTAATATAAAATTTAAATATTTTCACTTATATTTTAAATTTTTTAAAATATGTCAATCGTATTAATATGCAAATATTCAGTTTATATTTTATACAACATAATTAAATGCAATTAAATGACGTATTACCCTTGTCATTTGTATAACTTAAAATTGCATATAAAGTTTTATATAAAAAATAAAGTTTAATATCCTTAGTATGAGAGGGTCTCATAAATTCAATTCGGCAGTGACCGCTAAAGTGGCACACTCATTTGATTTTATGAAATACCGGTCTTATATTGTTGAGGATGTTTCCGTTTCTAATGTCTTGTCATACTCTTAAAGGAGGTGATTGGGTATTAGTTAGTGGAAGGATACATGTACAACATGTGCTTGAGAAATATTTGATTTTAGTAGTTCATACACCCAAAGGTGGTGAATTCACGAGGGTTGGAATAAGTTTTCATGCCCATTGTTCATGTAGAAAGTTGACAATTGTATGTCATGCATTCTGCCCAAAGGTGATTGTATGATGATACGTGTAACTTTCTGTGGAGTGTACTTATACGGTTTATACTAAGTTACACTATTCTTACATATTTTTATTATAAGTCACCTTTTCTGTCAATGGTAATTCACTCACTATTAAGATTCTCACTTATTTCTTTTTAAGAAATAGAAAAATGATATAATGTTTAGAATGGTTCTGGCGGACATGTCTGATGTTCTTTATAAGGACAACCCTGCAGATATCACTGCATAAAGTATCAATCTTTGAAATGAGAAATTCTGACTTGGAAAAAGAGTAATCGAATTTGGTGATCATACAATGATCCATTGATTATCTTAAGGGTACTTTAATAGTTAATTGTATCGCTAAACGAATGATAGATCACCTGTTAGACATGTGTTTAGTGTCATCCTATATTGAGATAGGATCCTTTTCAAACACATTTCAACATTAAGTATGATGGTACTAGTGAAATTAGGAATTATGTCTTAAAGATGGTAGAATTACAGTAAACTTAAGGCATTTAAGATCATTATTCCTACTAATATTGTCTATTAGGCTTTCAATACCCTTTTCACCTAAATTGAATTATAAAGATAAATCACAATTCTTGAATGAGACTCGTCCATAAGTAATCTAATAGCTAGGGTGGTGGCAAAGGAAGGAAAATTGAGAGATGAAAATGGACATCAAGTCACGTGTGTTTCTAGTGCTAGTGGTAAGAGGGTAAGAAATCCAAAATTTTTGCCCATAAAGATACTCATAAGATCACGACAAAGACTTAGGGTAAGAAACATGATTGTTGCTTCTTCTACAAAAAGAAAATCACATAAAGAAAATCATGATAAATATAAGGCTTGCTTAGCCAAGCATGAGGTTACAGGTAATAATTCTTTGACTTTGGTTTGTGAATCCAGTCTATTTGAAGTCCCATCCAGTTCATGGTGGCTAGATAGCGGTGTAACAAATTATGTTGCGTTCACCATACAGGGATTTAGAAATTGAAAGAAGCCAAATCAGGATGAATCAAGTCTGATAGTAAGAAAAACAAAAGTTGACATAGAGTTCGTGGGAGATGTCATCTTAATATTAGAATCTGGCTATTAAGAAACACTTTCTATGCACATTCCTTTAGAAAGAATTTAAATTCTTTTTCAATTTTAGACTAATGTGGCTATTTTTGAAATGAAGGACAATATGGTTTTTTTGTTCTTTAGTTCAAATAAAGTTGGTAGTTGCATTATGTCTAATGGATTGTATAGATTGTGTTTGTCTTCTAATGATAAATACGTCGCTTGTACAGCTAACAAAGTCGTTTCCAAAAGACCTCTATTTGAGGAACAGTCTTACACATTGTGGAATAAAAGACTAAGCCACATCTTTAAAGAAAGAGTAGAAAGGTTGATAAAAGTTGACATCCTACCTCCTCTTAAAGGTAACTTAGAGGATTGTGTAGACTGATGTATGGGTAAAATGACTAAAGCGAAGAAGAAGACAGCAGTTAAAAGTTTTGATCTCTTGGAGATCAAGCATACTGACATCAGTGGTCCATATAAAGTGACTTTGTGAAGAAATTTTATTTCACCACTTTTATTGATGACTATTCCCGATATGGATATCTGTACTTGATTAAGGATAAGTCTGCGTCTCTTGAGAAATTCAAGATAATTTAGACTGAAGTCGAGAAACAGTTGGGACAAGTTATCAAAGTCATCAGGTCTAATAAGGCTGGTGAATATTATGGTTGGCATGGCAATGCTGGACTGCTTAAAGAGCCATTTGCCAAATACCTAGAGGATTTTGGGATTATAGCTTCATTCACCATGCCTGGCAACCCTGAAAACACAGTGTGGCCGAAATGCGAAATCGCACCCTTATGGACATGATGAGAAGTTTGGTAAGTAGGAGTAATTTGCCTGAGTTTTTATGGGAGAAGCCTTGAAAACGGCTCTCTACATTCGGAATAAACTTTCTACCAAAACTGTTCCATTAACATCATTTGAGTTATGGATGGGACGTAAACCTAGTTTAACCCATCTTAGAGTTTGGGGTATCCTGCAGAGGTAGGTTGTATAATCCAACATTAAGTAAGTTGGAATCTAGAACAACCAGGTGTTATTTTGTATCCTATCCAGATTATTCAAAGGGATATAAATTTTATAATCCAAATGGAGGTACAATAATTGTAGAATCACAATAAGTTTTGGAACTGGATGTGGCCAAAAAGAATACTTGTTCTCAGACCATTAAGGATTGTAGTGTGGTGGAGACCATTACGTCACGTTCTCTACCTGTATAGACTATTATGGAGCCTTACATATCAAGCCCTAATTCAGTGGGAGTTAAGGATAATGTCATTGAGCCTATGCCTAGTGATACTCCTCAACCTCATCAAGAATTGAATGAGACTGTGATAGCTCTACTCAAGAGGTCTACTAGAGAGAAACGGTCTACTATACCACTGGACTACATGGTCTATCTTGGAGAGCATGATTATGAAATTGGCTACGTGATAGATTCAATAACTTATACAGAGACTGTTTCTTGTCCTCAATCAAGTATGTGGATGGATACCATGAATGATGAATGCAATATATGAAAAAATAAAGATGTCTGGAACTTGTTGAGTTACCTAAGGGTTGCAAACTCATTAGCTGCAAATGGGCATATAAGACAAAAAGGACTCTAAAGGAAAGATAAAAAGGTTTAAAACCAAATTGCTAGCCAAAGGATTCACTCATAGGGAATGAATAGACTATGAAGTGACATTGTCTCTAGTCTCTTCTAAAGATTCTTTTAGAGTGATCATGGCATTAGTAGCTCATCTAGATTTGGAGCTACGCCAAATGGATGCTAAAACAACTTTTCTAAATAGAGACCTTGATGAGTAGGTCTATAGAGTTTAACCCGAAAGTTTTTGCAGTAGATGATTCAAGAGAGCTTGTGTGTTGATTTAAAAAGTTTATTTATGGATTTAAACAAGCTTCTAGACAATGGTACTTAAAGTTTCATTGAATTGTAACATCAACTAGTTTGTTGAAAATAAGGTAGGTTAGTATGTATATAGCAAGGTCAGTGGGAGGAATTTCATTCTTCTTATATCATATGTAGATGATATTTTGCTTGTCAGTAATGATCTCAGCTTGTTGCATGAGACAAAGCAAATATTGTCATATAGTTTTGATATGAAAGGCCTTGGTGAGACGTCATTTGTCCTTGGCATAGAGATCCATAAGGATCGTTCTCGCCAGTTGTTGGGTTTATCTCAGAGGGTTTACATAAACTGTATTCTGGAACCATTCAGTATGCAGGAATGGAAGTCGGGAATTGCTCTTATCGCCAAAGGTGATAAATCAATAAGTCCTAGTGCCCTCATACAGATGTTGAGAAAACCAATATGAAAGACGTACCTTATGCTAGTACACTTGGGAGCATTATGTATGCTCAAGTATGTACTAGATCAGACGTTGTTTTGCAACTGATTTTCTGGGCAAATATTAGGCAAACCCAGGAAATGATCGTTGGGTAGCTGCCAAGGAAGTTTTAAGGTACTTAAAGAGGACAAAGGACTACATGCTGACAAATAGATATGTTTAGGATCTTGAGCTGGTAGGGTATACAAATGCAGACTTTGCTAGCTGTAAGGATGATAGAAAATCGACATTCGGTTATGTCTTTAAATTAACAGATGTTGCAATGTCTTGGAAAGTGAGAAACAAAAGACATTTTAGTCTTCCAGTATCCAGGTGGAGTAAATAGCATACTTTACTGTTGCTACTCAAGTTGTTTAGCCCCATAATCTCATAAAAGAGTTAGTTGTATTTGATTTTGTGGATAGACCTATATAGCAGTATTGTGACAATAATTCAGCAGTATTATTTATTAATACTCATAAGGGTCTCAAGGGGTCTAAATATATGGAGATCAAATACTTGACTATTAAAGAAATAGTACAGAATGGTAACATAATAATAAAGCATATCTTACAGATGATATAGTTGCGAACCCACTAAAAAAAAAACTTAGCCCGTGTGTGTTAGAAAGATATGTCGAAAGTATGGGCTTAGTTGCATCATGGGATGCCATAGTTTTGTGGGAGTTGCATGTTATATATGCTTATAAAATTTTCATCTATGTTTTGTTGCATGTAGTGACATTTTTTTGATATGTGTATTAGCATTTGAATTCAATAAAGTTTGATCAATTTTCTGGTTATATGCTGAATACATGTATATAAAGTGAAAGTCTTAAGGAATTGTGTAAACTTTGAGCACAGACTAAAAGGGCATATAGTTATTAGTCTGGAATATATGTCTTGTACATATAAAGTTCTGTTAACAATATAGATAAGACATATGGAAGTTTATTGGAACTATAAAGTTATTCTCTAGTGGCACATAAAGGTTTTGTGACACTGAAGGAGAGAGAATAGGAACTGACAAAGTGGATAACACATAAAGTTTGACTCTATATGAGGTGTTATCAAGTTTGCCACACTTCCACATTGGATCCATATCAGTAGAGTTAACAACATTTGTGATCATGGATGGCTCTGTGTGATTACATGAAGTTACTGCCATGGTTCGGTGTTGAAGGCTCTATGGGATAGGATTGACTATTAAAAGTAATCTCTAAACCAACATACAGGTGCATATTAAAGAACAGCTTTAATTAATATTTGCCCAAGTGGGAGAATGTAAGGTTTTTCTATATGTGGGCTTATATTAATTAATGTTGTTTTTGGGCTTGGTTTAATAAAGTTAGATATAAAGACTTTTAATTAGTCTAATGTGGGACTGGCTGGTGTGGGCTGCAGTTAGCCTAGCCCGTGATGAGGGGACTAGGGTTTAACTTTAAATATCAGCTAGGTTCCCTCCTCTAATCCTAATCTTTAGAAATACTTTCTACTCATACGCTTTAAGAGAGTAAGAGACACACTCATCAAAGCCGTTCATCTAGAGGGTCATAGAGGAGAAGAATCTAGTCAGGATCAATTTTAATTCCGCATACAGTTATGGATCAAAAGACTGGTACATAATTCTTCACCTTTGTCTTTATATTCTAATCATGTATATGTTAGATCTTGGGTTTATGCTGTTTATGTGCTAACAAGTTAAACTATTATCTGTCCATTCTTAAAAAGAAAAAAAAATCACTTTTGATTTGGTATAATTTTAACTTACAAGGTACAATAAATTCAACACAATCAAATGTATAATTTTGTAGTTTTATGTTTAGTTTTTAATTTGAATTGTATATTATCATTAATAGTAAAGATTTAGAAAAAAGCCCCAAACACATTTAATTTGAACTTGTTCTTTTCCACCTCAATGGGAGGTAAAAATTGGAAATCAACCTAATTAACATATAGTAATGATATTCATATTGACTTTTCATAGTGCAAATGTATAGTGATCGATATGGCAAATATGAAAAGAGAAAACCATTTCTTATTATTTTGTATTTTTTAATAAATGCGATAATTGGATTTTGACTTTTCATTCTTGCCACATTATTCACTATAATTTATCATTACGAAAATTCACTAAAAATATTATTATTCTTACCATACATGATGAATTCATCCCTAATCAGAATGTAGAAGATATAAAAATGGCCCAAATTGGAAACTTGTATTTTGAGTGCCTATTTGTACTTTTCTTGTATGATTTTCCAATAGGATGGGATCAACTCCAATTATTTATTAGCATAAAAAATTCAATGTTAGTGTTTAGTTTCGCGGTTAAGTTTCTAAGATTTTTATTAGCTCAATTGATTTATCAATTGACACTAGATTTAAAAAAAAAAAATACAATCCAGATATATATATTCCACTCTTTATCAATGATTAAAGATTAAGCAAGAACTACGATCATGAATTTGTACCTAATGACAATGTATAGAATACTCTTTCAGTTCTAAAGAAAGTAATCCACTTGTAATTGAAGTATTTTTTTAATTATTAAATATAACACATTTAATGTATTAAATGTATAATTTTATATTTCTATTTTTACTTTTAAATTTTGAATAATACGTAATCAGTATTATTAATAATAATATACATATTATGCCAAATTTTGAGAAGACAAACACTAAAGGAAGCCTTTGCTCTTTGAGACCATACATAATAGCAACCGTAAGCAAATTTCCGCCACCAGAATTGAAACCTATTCATCTTCTTAGGAAATATGGGTTTATTAGAGTGAGCCAGCAAGATTGACTAGTAAGAAATGAAAATTGGAAGGGAAAATTATGTACAAAACTTCGGCAGCTAATTCATTAATAAGTAAATTACAAAAAATATCCTAGTTTGTTTTTTTCTCTCTCATGTTTAAAATTTAACTAGCCAAAAAAAAAAATAATAATCTCTAGCATCTGGAAAGTGTGCACTTTTAATTTAACATTTTCTTTCGGTCAAATGATTCTTCTACATTGTCTACTGTAAATTTTGACGTCTCATCTGACAAATCAATTAAAATAGTCATCATTGTGTGAATATTATATGACAATCAAATTAGGAATGAACATAAGTAGGATAAAATAAAGGTCAAAATTTGTATTTCACCCTTTTTTATACAAGTTTAAAATTTTTTATCCTTATTCTACAATATACCAAACTTTATTCTAAGATTATGCTACACTACTATATACAAATTTATACAAATACAAATTTATTAGACAAATTTATACAAATTTATACAAACTTTATTCTAAGATTATGCTACACTAGGATGAATTTTTATGAAGAGGATGATCTATGTTTTTTAGCTATAAGTGATCATGATTGGCCGTAAGAAAAGAAAAAAAAGGAATGAACACAAAACATCTGCTATGGCTAATCGAGGAAAAGCAATAATCGAATGCGATTTTCTTATTCTTGACTAAGCCAACAACATCTCGCGCGGTTTGACTCAAGTGTTTCAGGTGACTAAGCCTTCACCATGAAATAAAATAATTTTTTTGTCTTTGTTTTTTTCTACAACAAAAAAAGAGAAGAAAAAAGCATGAACGTGCAACTATAAAAGACGGATGCTTACAAGCTCCAAATTCATAAGCAGAAAGTTTTGCAGAACCAAAACGAAGTTCAATGGAGAACTTAACCAAAACCCCCTTCCAAAATTCCCAAGAAAATAGCAAAGAAGTAAGAAAAGCCCAACATTTCTCATATGCAGTCCAACTTGTCACCTCTGTGTCATTGCCTATGGTTTTGTACACTGCTACAAAACTAAAATTGTTTGAAATCATTGCCAAAGCTGGCAATGGAAAAAAATTATCGCCAGCTCAAATCGCATCACAATTGCCCACTAAAAACCCGGATGCAGCTTCCATGCTAGATAGAATGCTTCTCTTACTGAGTAGCCATTCTGTGCTCTCTTGTGATGTTCTTGAGTTTTCTGATGGGGATGATCTGAAATACGAAAGAGTTTATGGGCTAGCTCCAGTTGGAGAATTCTTCGTGCCGGACGAGGAGGGTACTTCAGTTGGGCATATGGGGGAATTGATTCAAGATAAGATTCTTATTGGCAGTTGGTAAGTTTAATTCTTTTCTAACTTTTTTTTCGTACTTCTTTTTACTGGTGGTAAAGTTAAAATTTCAACTTTTGTGAGATGGCTATCTGCAGTGCCGTTATCAGCTCATTCTCAAGTTTAACGGTTGTTGATTGACGTATGATTATGCACATTTTGTCGATCCTTGCCACCCTGCTCTTATTTAGGTACGAATTGGAAAATGCTGTTCTTGAAGGAGGTACTCCGCCGTTCGATAGATTGCATGGCATGGACATATATGAGTACGCTGTCAAGGATCCCAGGTTGTGCAACATAATCATTAAGGGAGTTGTTGGTCTAACAGCCATAATCATAAAACAGTTGCTTATTGAATATAACGGTTTTGAGAACCTTCAAACATTGGTTGATGTGGGTGGTGGTCCAGGAATAGTCCTCCACCATATCACCTCAAAATATCCTTCAATAAGGGGCATCAATTTCGACCTACCACATGTCCTCAAAGATGCACCACCATTCCCTGGTACTTTTTCCTCTATCTATCTATCTATATATATATATATATATATATATATTACCCTTATAGTCCTGAAGTTTTTCTTCTTATTATATATTTGGTATCATGTCAATTAAAATTTTGAGATGCAGGAGTACAACACATTGGAGGAGATATGTTTGATAGTGTACCAGGAGGAGATGCCATTTTATGAAGGTAAAATAAAGTAAGGGATAATATATTAAAATGTCTCGAACTTGTGCCAGATCCGCTTTTCAATCTTCAATCAGAATAACATATATATACTTTTCAATTAGAATACAGTACTCGATCAAAAAAAGATTTAAAATACCCTCCTTAATAAAGCATATAGTTTAAAATTTTTAAATAAATTTTTAAAAGATAAAAAGATAAATTTTAAAGAAAAAATTAATAAAATTATTTACACTATATAATAAATTTTTTAAACTAAAAATAAAATTTAAAGATGAAAAGTTAATAAAATTTAGAGACAAAATGACAAAAAATTGAGGTTAAAAACAAAGTATTCAGAAAAATAATTTTGAGGTTAAAAAACAAAGTATCATATAATACATTTTTGTCTTTTCGCATTAAAAATTTTAACAAAATTTTGCATAATTTTATTAAGTTTTTATCTTTAAATTTTCTTTTAAAAAGTTAACAAAAAAAATTAAACTATATCAATTTTTTGTCTTTTCTATCTTTAAGGAGGGTACTATTGTGTTTTTCTACCAAAGGCCACTATTGTTACAAATCAAAAGTTCATGATGTTGTTACAATTGAAAGATTCAAAACTGCCATAAAGACTCAAGTCATGACATTTTAATATATTATCCCTAAAATTAATTGTACTCATTCTCCACATATATATTAAGAACAATGTAGCCTTGTTGCAAATTAAATTTACAGATTGATAGCGAATTTGAGACTTCGTTTTTCACTGGTCTTGCTCATTCTTATAGAATTATATTTTCAATTATCTATAAATCCGTCTTCTTTTTTTTTTTTTTAATTGAACTATGTTACCGTTCTTAAGAGTTTTTTTAGGTCAAATTTTGTCACTATTTAGAGGCAATCTAAAATATTTTGCCAATGGACTTCCATTTCTTGTCATAGAAGTCTGTTGAGTAGAGATAAGATACCAGGATTTTTATATTTTTTTTTACCGTTTTTGACTACCATGCTGCGATTTTCTTTTATAGTATGACATAATTTTCTTTAATTGAAATCTTCCTGCTTTCTACTTTTTCTCTTGTTTAATTCCAGCATCGTTTAGAGACGACAACGAAGTACCAATTCCTTGCCTTCAATCCCCTTTGTTTCAATTCATTGGTTTTCTATATGCAAAAACAAAGAACTTGAATAAAAAAAAAAAAACTAAAAACATAAACAAAGAAAGCGTTATATTAAAATGTGTTGACTACTGTGTTCACTACTTTTAAACCTTACAAAAATCTAAATATTTTCCAATACATGATAGCGAATGGAGTGATGATCTATGCTTCAGTACAATTAGCCATATCATTTCAAAATATTCTTCAGCTAAAATTTCTTGATCCAATAATCTGTCACAGGATATAATGCATGATTGGAGCGATGATCATTGCTTAAGAGTGCTCAAGAATTGTTTCAAAGCTCTACCAGATAAGGGAAAAGTAATTGTGGTTGATTTTGTTCTGCCCGTGAAACCTGATACCAGTGCCTCTTGCAGAAAAGTTTGCCAGATCGATTTGCTCAAGTTGACACAGAGTTCTGGAGGGAAAGAGAGATCAGAAAAAGAATTTCGGGCATTGGCTATTCGTGCTGGATTTAGAGGCATAAATCTCCAATATCTTTCCTGCGATGTTGGGGTCATCGAAATGCACAAGTAGAACAGGAGACTTCCTTTCCATCCACCAAAACAACATACACATATAATAGACGCAGAAATAAAGCAAATAAAAGCGCTTCCAGCTTAGCACTCCAATGGTCCAATAGTTGTGATGATATGACCGTTATCCACATATATATAAAAGCTCTACATTTTTTCGTACATGCAAAGCACTTTGCCTGATCTTGAGGTCAAGATTTAGCTAAATAAAAGAGTTTTGCTTATGCATAGATTGTTTGGGAATTTCGAGTTTGTATCAATTTGAATGTGGTCTAATAATATTTTCAAAAAACAAAAAATATCAATTCGCTCCACGGGCTAAAGGATTAATGGAGTTGCTTGCAAAACTAGGTGATCACAATCCATAGACATTTACCATAATCTACACAGATTATTCCCAACAAAAGTCAAATGGACATACTAGTTAATTAACAATCTCACATGTTTAAACAATTATCTTCTTTATTCTTTCAATGGGGTACTTTTAGCCCAAAAACTACTCAACCGATCTTGTGCACAAAGTGCATAGGTTACTGAACTCAAATCAATGTATGCCATAGAGATAAGTTCATAGTTGTATAAAATATAACAAAATTCTAGCTCAACGCGTCGATGTATGACATAGAGATAAGTTCAAATCAAAATATTCGGCAATTTTTCTTATGCTTTCTTCTACCATGTCCAGCTAAACTCTTTTATTTTCCAATCAAAGATTAATTGAGGTTTGATTCCAACAATTGGGAGATTTCGGTCATTCTATCATTTATTTTAGTCTTGAGTATTTAAATATTTTCTATGTTTCATTATATTATTGGATTGAATTATTAGACAAGAGGCCTATTGTTTGATAGTTTTTTTTTTGACAAGCAGAAAGCTGTTGATTTTTATTAGAAAGCTTCCAATTACATAATAAAGAACCACCACCAGGCTGCATTAGCTAGCAGCAATATGATGGGTTGGCAGCAGAAAATAAAAGACATAAAAGAGAGACTAGAGTAATATAATATTTACCTACACAATAATCGCCAATAGGTTTTGAATTCTGGAAACTCCTGATTTTGCCAATCTATCAAAGAACATTATTTGATAGTTGAATTCAATAGATAGTCATTTACAATAATTAACCATTGATTGATTGTTTTAATTCAAGTGGCAAGTAACAATATCAAAAGGTAATCAATATCTTAGAATGTACGTTATGAAAATATATATTCAAGTTTAAATAAACAAGGTGTTTACGGGTTTATTGGTCAGTAATTGGTTTTTTTGAATCGTAATGCAATTAGTAGACATAACTCATAGGATTGATCCGAGGGTTGTGCTTGTTAATTAGATAAATAATTCATAGGACTGGTCCGAATGTTATCAAGAAAGTAAGAAAAGATTGGTTATCAGAGCAGAGATGTTCAACAACTATAACCAATTTATTCAGGGTAAAAGAACCTATCTTTTGAATTAATGATAAATTGAATGAATCAATACCAAAATTAATTCTTGGTTGGAAGCTTCTCCATATTGATTTTTCTTCATATTTTTAGTTAGCTATTTAATTTGTTTGGTTTGTCTCAATTAGTTTGCTTAGTTTCATAATACAACCCTCCCCCCTTCTTTTATTTTATTTTATTTGAGGAGTAAATCTAACTAATCTTTATGAATTCGAATCTTTCACGGCTATCTATAAAACTTAGCCCAAAAAAGGATTAGTTTTTGGTTTTGACAACCATCATTATCACATATTAGAAATTTGTCATAATATACAAAGAAACCATAATAGTCACTAAGTCCAATTTGGAGTTAAAAACTTACCCGTTTTACATTTGAAAGTATTTTTAAAACCGATATATAACTATCGAATGTTCTCATGAATCGCAACCATTAGCCTATTACATTTTTCCAATCGAGAAAGAAGAATGGAAAAATGAAAATTAAACATTAATTGTTTTATGACGACAAACACAAGAGCGAAACTTTGGATTATATCTAATGCTCTTATCAGTTTGAATTTTGAATAATGTTTCATCATCCTTCTAAACAATTTCTTTTCTATTTTCTTGCATTAATTTTTCTATCCATATTCTAGATCAATTAGCTGCTCATTCCTCGTATCCATTTTGGTAATAAATTCCATAGATCCTTTTAAATTTGATGGTCAATATTTTCCACAAAAATAATTTAAATAGTATATGTGCACATTTTAATTTGTGAGAACATGTATAATAATGCTAGCACATAAGGTTTGAGTTTTATGATAGCATGTGGAATTTTTTCACTTTAGTAATGTTATTTTGACGAAAAGAATTTTTAATTGTATTAGTAAATAAGTGGCTGGAGAACTTCTCAGTTGAATCTTAGGAATTCTCATGCTTTATTGTGTTTTTATTTGGAAGATTGTACAAAGGTTTACGTGTAGGCTTGTGACATTAATGTACGTGCAATGTTCGCTAGTTTTTCCGTGTTACCTTACTGGACTTTATAGGGAGGGGAAATATACTATACATCTATCGTACTCATATTATCAGTGTGGACAAGAAATCATAAAAAAAAATAAAAATTTAAATTTTTGCGATTAGATATTTTATGTCCTAAATGTGTTAGGCAACAATATCTTATATGTTATAGCCATTGTATAGAATAAGTTTATTCTTTTACTATATGGAATATTCTAATTCTTTTACCTAATACTCAATCAATGACTTCTACATTATTTATTCGTCCCTCTATTCCGAAAAAACCAAATTCACTTTCAAAGTCCTTTTTTTATTCTAAAACAAGAGTTCCTGTGAAAATAAAGTTTCTTTAATATCCATATTACTAATAATTATTATGGTGATAAAAATATAAAAATATGCATTTAATGATTACATTAAATGTTTTGTCGTTATTAATTAAAAAAAAAAGTTGCGCTTAATTCAAAGTGGACTCTAAGTTTTTATTTTATATTTTATATTTTTTTTTATGAGGGCAGTACAAAGTTTTCTTTTTCCCATTTAAAAAGTGCAAGTCAAAGAATTCTCTACATTTTATATAAATAATGAAACTTTTAGTGAAAATTTCTATTGAAAACGTATGGTGATTGATGTGACATATTTGAACAGACATAATTGTCTCACATTTTGTTTTACACTTTTTATGGACGGTAGTAAATAATTTTGTCTTTCGAACATATTATATCAGTCATATAAGTTTTCGGTATAAATTTTCACTAAAAGTTTCAGTATTCAGTTTATATATATAGTTGAATAGTTTTATTTTTTTCCCCTTTCTCATTCAATTTGGCGATTATCGAATTCACTTTTAAGCACTGCTCTATGGAATACAAAAAAATAATTGAACTACCAAGCAGGTTAAATCTTTAACCATCAAAACTAAAGTAAATATATAATCATTTTTGAATAATTGTAAGAGGTCAAATTCAAAACCAGTCGTAACTAACTAGAGCCTTTTCAGATTGTGATGGCTATTAAATTTCTGTGTAGTTGAAAATTATTAATTAGAGTCATACTTCCAAATTCCTGTTGAGTTCTTGATAATTCTACAGATGATTCTCAATGCTTTTATCGCTTATGGCAAAACTTCCTCCTTAGACGGCTGGAAAAAACGGTTGAAGTCATATGATGCACCTCCGACGGACAATAGTGCCTGGGCAGGCAATTTTTGGCTTTTACTCCAACCAACGGACTCAAATAATGGACAGAAATAAGAAGGCGACCAGGCTAGAAAATCTGCCACAAGCCTTCTGTGGCGGCTGCGTTTAGTAAATTATGATGGCATGGCAAGAGCTACGCGCAGATGACTTAAATTTCCATGCATAACTCGATGTTCTTTTTAAAAGCACTTATATCTCTTTCCACCTTACGCATTTTGATCCTACGTATCACGTGCATGGAGACAAATTTGGACATAAGATTTTCCATAATATTGTGTGAAATTATAAATGACGGTCTCGTTTGGATAAAAGGATGATTTGTTTATTGGAAACCTATGAATTTTTTACTATGTACATGTTTTTTTATTTTGAATTTATGTTTTTAAACAATTCCGAGATATCCTTTTTCACGTGATCTGATAATTGCGTTTGGATTATTTCAAAATTTTAGCATAATTACATTTATTAAAATTTGAAATCACGATGTCATAATTAAAAGATAATTTTTGGATTAAATTGAGAAGACATAAATATTTACTTTTATTATAATTATGAGAGATGATTGATAAGATAAATCATTCTCGCCTTATTGATAAATAGACTAATTGGCATAAGAACCAGAATTCCTTAATTGTAAATTAAAGTAATTTTATGGTTAATGAGTAAGTTGGCTGCTAATGAATATCTCTTTAGCAACTCATGTTATTTCGTGAGATAAAATTGAGTGAGGAAGCGGTTTCCTTCTTGTTTATATTATCGGGATTTAAGGACTTCTATAAATATTTTTCCGTCACTAAATAAGAACAAACCTTTGGTGACGACAAAATTTCGTCACCAATGAACAGCCCCACAAAACTTTTTCGTCACAAATTGCATATCCAACAACTCTTTGTGACAAACTTTTTCCGTCACTAATGATTAAAAGAATTGGTGACGAAAAACTTGTCGCCACTAGCTCACTAAAGGCATTGATCAAGGCATAATTTGGTGACGAATTTTTTCCAGTCACTAATGAAAAAAAGTAATTGGTGACGAAAAACTGGTCGTCACTGGCGTTGACCAAGGCATAATTTAGTGACGAAATTTTTTCTCGTCACCAAAATGGTCACACTTCCCGGCTGCCCAATCGCACTTTCAGTGACGACCATTTTTCGTCACTAATTTCGCACATTTAGTGACGACTTGTATCTTTTAGTGACAACAATTTTCCCTTTTTGGTGAAGAATTTTTTTGGTCACTAAATTTCGTCACTTCCAAGTTTTGTCACTAAATGCAACCCTTTAGTGACGATGTTTTTTTTTCGTCACAAAAGACCTTTAGCGACGGACCTTTGCTGACGACGCGTCACCAAAATTTTTTTCATCACTAAAGGTCTCTGATGGGCCTTTGGTGACGAAAATCAGCCATTTGGTAACGAAATTCCGGTTGTCACTAAAGGGGGTTTTTTCTTGTAGTGACATAAACTATTCAAAACAAAACTAAAATGAACTTATTAATTGACAATTCCACATGTTTAAACAATTATTTTTTTTATTCTTTCAATGGGGTACCTTTAACCTGTAAACGATTCATTCGATCTACAATGCACAATGTGTAATAGAAGGCCAGTTGGATTTGGTTTAGGAAATTAATACCCCAAGATGTGTTGGGAGAGATACCCAAAGAGTGGAATCCTAGTTCTCCCTCTTTCTGCAAACTGTTAAAAACTATCAAATAAAATGTGAAGTAACCACAATGCAAATATAAAATCAGCAGCAACAACAACCCACAAGCAAAATAACACCATGAATTTTTACGTGTAAAACCTCCTCGCATGAGGAGTAAAAATCACGGGACCGAAGTCCACCCAAATCTCCACTATAATCAAATAATGGGTTACACCGTTCTCTCTTGATACAACTAGAGGCAGGCAAATATCAAGCAAACATCAACCATCAAGAATCATAAATTCTTGGCATTCAAAAACAGCTCATAAAATTAAATAGGGAAAGATTGAGAAAAATATTCTCACAAAACAGTACCATTTAATTTGATGCTCTATTTTCAAATCAACCTCCAAATGCTAATCCCACCAAGAAAATCCAAGATCATCCTTTCATTAATCTGTTGAAATAATTTGATCCAAATCGGACCACGGATCACCATTCGATCGATACTTTCATCAAAACTTTGCAAAGAAGAAAATTTCTCTTTTTTCTTCTCTTCTTGGCCGCCTGACCCTTTCTCTCATTTTTGTTTTCTCTCTATGCTACACATACACGCATAGAGCCCTAATTTTCTTTTCATATGTTTTAAGTTGTATTGGGCTCCACTTGAGAGTGCCCCAAACCCAACAAATCTCCCCAATGCGATCAAGTGGAGGACATTGCCATCTTGGCAATCAAACAATAGGCCTCAAGCTTTTGTCTTGATAGAGTCTTTGTAAGCATATTGGCACCATTCTCATTAGTGTAAATCTTTTCAAGATACAACTATTTTTCTTCAAAAACATCTCTAATCCAATGATAACGAACATCAATATGCTTTGACCTAGCATGAAAAGTAGAGTTCTTACCAAGGTGAATCGCACTTTGACTATCGCAAAACAATACATAGCGATCTTGCTTGAAGCCAAGTTCCCTCACAAACTTTTTCATCTACAACAACTCTTTACACGCTTTGGTTGCTGCTATATACTCTGCTTCAGTGGTAGAAAGTGAAACACACTTTTGTAACCTTGATTGCCAAGCCACAGCTCCCCTTAACAAAGTAACCAAGTACTCTGAAGTGGACTTTCATCATCGACATCTCCAACCATATCGAATCAGATAATTCGACCAATGAAGGTTCATTGGTTCCAAAACAAAGTTTAAGTTTAGAAGTACCTCGAAGATATCTCATGATCTACTTCACCACATTCCAATGCTCTTTCCCAGGTTTTGATAAAAATTGGCTAACTACACCAATTGCATTAGCTATATCTGGTCTAGTACATACCATGGCAAACATCAAACTACCAACCGTTGAAACATTTGGAACGGTTGACATGTATCTCTTCTCTTCTTCTGTAGAAGGGCTTTGGTCAGTGCTCAATAGAAAGTGAGAAGCAAGGAGAACTAACCACTTTAGAGTTATCCATACAAAAACTTTGAAGTACTTTCTCAATGTACTTCTCCTGTGATAACCACAACTTCTTGGCATGTCTTTCTCTACAAATTTTAATGCCCAATGATCTGTTTTATTGGCCCCAAGTCTTTCATAGCAAAGGACGGGCTCAACTGTTTCTTCAACATGTCAATCCAAGAAACATTCCTACCAATAATCAACATGTCATCAACATAGAGCAAAAGAACAACAAAATCATCATCAGAGAATTTTTGCACAAAACACAATCGCCGAGTTTGCCTTTCGATAGCCTTGCTCAGTCATAACAGACTCAAACTTCTTGTACCATTGCTTTGGTGCTTGTTTTAAGCCATACAAACTTTTCTTTAGTCTGCAAACATAGTCCTCTTTTCCTTTCACTTTGAAACCGTCTAGTTGCTCCATGTAGATCTCTTTTTCTAAATCACCATGTAAGAAGACCGTTTTCACATCCATTTGTTCAACTTCTAAGTTTAAACTTGCTGCTAAACCGAGTACGACACGAATGGATGACATCTTAACAACTCGAGAAAAGATTTCATCAAAATCAACTCCTTTTCTCTGGCTAAATCGTTTGACAACCAATCTAGCCGTGTATAGCGGTCTTGAGGTGTGTTATTCTTGCTTCACCCTGTAGACCCATTTGTTTTTTTAAAGCCCTCTTACCTTTAGGTAGTTTCACCAACTCAAATTTGTGATTATCATACAATGATTGCATCTCATTTTGCATGGCACCTTTCCACTATTCTCGATGTTTATCATCCATAGCTTCTTCAAATTTTTTTGGTTCTCTCCCGTTAGTCATTAAGACATACTCATATGGGGAATATCTCCTAGAGTCTTGTCTTTCTCTTGTAGACCTTCGTAGTGGAACCGATGGTGGAAAATCTTCACTTGATGAATCAAAATCATCATCTGCCTCAACTTGTCTAGAAGCACTACATCAGGTAAATCGTAGTAATCATCATCAACTAAATCTTCAACATTCTCTCACACCAACGTTGAAGGAACTGGATCCAAATCAATTGTAACAACTAAACGAAACACTATATTCTCTATCTTATCAATGTTTTCTATGGTTTGATATTCCATAAAAACAATAGCACTACTTCTGACAATTTTGCTCTTTACTAGATCCCATAACTTGTAGCCAAACTCATATTGGCCACAACCTAGATAAATGCATTGACGAGTTTTCACGTCAAGTTTTGACTTTTCATCTTTGGGAACATGCACAAAATCTTTACATCCAAAGGCACACAAATGATCATATGAAACATCCTCACCTGTCCAAGCTCCATTTGGCACATCAGCATCTGGCGCAGAAGATGGTGAAAGGTTTATCAGGTGTACAACTGTAATCAAAATCTCACCCCCAAAATGTTTTTCGAAGGGCTTTTGAGTAGTGGCAGTCCACTAATGAGTGAAAAGGCAATAGAAGTAGCATTCAATGTCATCATTGCAAGAAGTTTGGGCATGTAAAAGCAAAGTGCTAGCACAAGGAGAAACAAGTGAATTATGCTGAAGAAATTGATGAGGAAAGTAAGTTGTTCAAGGCCCATTATGACACTAATGAATTTAGAAGTGGTGTATAGTTTATATATAGTGGATGCTCCAATCACATGACGGGAATGGAAGCAATTTTCAAAGACCTTGATGAGTCCCAAAAGATGAAAGTCAAGCTTGGAATGATCAAGAAAATTCAAGTTGAAGGAAAAGGGATGGTTGGCACTCAAAATTGGTCAAGGTAAAACCCTGTTGGAAAGGCTTGGAGTACTTTGTTTTTGGCTTAGACCTTGTACAGGCTGATTTAGTTGGCCTATGCATACTGAATCATTTGGTGTGAGTCATTATTTCATATGTTTGTTTAGAAAAATCAAACTATGAATACTTGTTTTTTGGATTCTTATTCCAATCTTGATTTCTAATGTATAATGACTTTGAGTTATTTGTGGACGGGTTGAAAAAATGAAAGGAATGGAGAGCAAAAAATGGGGTACATAGATTTAGTGCAAGTTTGATGACAAGCATGGTTTAGGTGTAGGGGTTTTTGATAGAACTCAATTTGTATATATCTTTTGTTAATAATTTCCATGATATTTGGTTTATTTTATGATAAATTTAATGGATTTGGTTATTTTTTGGGCTATGGATGTTGAAAGTAGAAGTTTGAAGAAAAAAAGGGTTTAAAAGTTACAATTGGAGCAAAACCCAAAAGACTTTCGGTTACTAGGCGTTACCACATTTAAGGCAATGAAGTCTAAGCAAAATTTGCATTATTTTAGACTACAACTTTCAACCCACAACTTGGACTCTAAAAGGAAACCTTAGAAGAAAACAAAAAAGAAGTCGCATAAGAAAACCCTAGCAGATGTAAAATTAGAAAAGACTACAAATATATAGCCGCAATTTGAAGACAAAGTAGGACATTCGGGAAAGAAAAAGGGTAGCTACCCTGGGAACAAAAATATTCAGCAAAAGAGACATAAAAAGAGGCAGCTACACAAAAGAACAAAAATAGCCGCACAGTTGGTCAAAAAAATAATTTGCTGCCCCTTTTATTTTTCTTATGCTTTGTTCTACCATGTCTAGCTAAACTCTTTTATTTTCCAGTCAAAGATTAATTGAGGTTTGATTCCAACAATTGGGAGGTTTCGGTAATTCTATCATTTATTTTATTCTTGTGTATTTATATATTTTCTATGCTTCATTATATTATTGGATTGAATTATTAGACAAGAGGCTGATTGTTTGGTAGTTAAATTCAATAGATAGTCATTTAGAATAATTAACCATTGATTGATTGTTCTAATTTAAGTGGCAAATAACAACATCGGAAGGTAATCAATGCCCTATAATGTATGTTATGAAAATATATATTCAAGTTTAAATAAATAAGGCAATTACGGGTTTACTGGTTTTTTTTTTTGACAAGCCAATAAAGCAGAGATTATTATTAAAAATTTAGAGTAAAAATTACATTGAAAATGCCACTCCTACTCATCCGGCCACTATAGAAACAAGAAATAGAATATAACAAAGAAGATAACAAAAAGCAAAGGCAAACACTTATTCCTCAATAAACGCCAACAAGTTTTGCAATCTGAATAGTCCTGACTTTGCCAACCTATCGGCCACACTATTCATGTCCCTTGGAATATGATAGCCCTCCCATTGCTTAATTTTCTCCTTCAGCAGGTCAAGATGGTTAGAGACATTCTTTAGGTGCCATGGGGTATTCGCTGGATTATTTAGCCAATTAATTGCGTTAGCCGAGTCACTTTCAATTACCAGCACATGAGAGAGCTTCCAAATAGACTCAGAAAATACCCAGAAAGCTTCACGGATAGCATAGAACTCGGCCTGATTTGAATCCAAAATTCCGACATGCTTAGAAAACACTGCCTTTGTTTTGCCCAAATCGTCCCTTAGAATACCCCCAATCCCAGCCCTACCTGGTTTCCCAATTGCTGACTGATCCGAGGGTTGTGTTTGTTAATTAGAGAAACAACTCATATGATTGATGCGTATGTTATCGACAAAGTAAGAAAACATTGGTTGTTAAAGCACAGATCTACAACAACTACAATCAATTTATTCAAGGTAAAAGAACTTATCTTTTGAATCAACGATCAATTCAAGGAATTAATACCGAAATTAATTCTTAGTTCGAAGCTTCTCCTTATTGATTTTTCCTCATATTTTTAGTTAGCTATTTAATTTATTTGGTTTGTCTTAATTTGTTTTGCTTAGTTTTATAATACAATATCACTTCCCGCTTTTATTTTATTTTGTTTAAAGAGTAAATCTAACCAATCTTTATGGATTTGACCCTTTTACTGCTATCTATGAAACTTAGCCCAAAGAAGAATTATTTTAGGTGGTTTCGATACCCATCAATATCACAAATTAAAAATTTGTCATAATATAAAAAGAAACCATAATAGTCACTAAGTCCAATTTGGTGTTAAAAACTTACCCGTTTTACATTTGAAAGTATTTTTAAAACCGATATATAACTATTGTACGTGCTCATGAATCTCAACCATTAGCCTATTACATTTTTCGAATTGAGAAAGAAGAATGAAAAAATGAAAATTAAACATAAGAGCGAAACTTTGAATTTTGAATAATGTTTCGTCATGCTTCTAAACAATTTCCTTTCTATTTTCTTGCATTAATTTTTGTATCCATGTTCTAGATCAATTAGCTGCTCATTCGTCGTATCCATTTTGGTATCAGATTCCATAGATCCTTTGAAATTTGTTGGGCAATATTTTCAACAAAAATAATTTAAATAAGATATGTGCACATTTTAATATGTGAGAACTAGTATAATAGTGCTAGCACATAAGGTTTGAGTTTTATGATAGCATGTGGAATTTTTTCACTTTAGTAATGTTATTTTGACGAAAAGAATTTTTTATTGCGTTACAAAATAAGTGGCTGGAGAACTTCTCAGTTGAATCTTAGGAATTCTCATGGTTTATTATGTTTTTATTTGGAAGATTGTACAAAGGTTTACGTGTAGGCTTGTAACTTTGCACGTGCAATCTTCGCTAGTTTTTCCGTGTTACCTTACCGGTCTTTATAGGGTGGGGAAATATACTATACATCTATCACCCCTACAGACGCACATCAATTTGGCGATTAGATATTTTATATCCTAAATGTGGTAGGCTACAATATCTTAAATGTCATAGCCATTGTATAGAATAATTTTATTCTTTTACTGTATGGAATATTCTAATTCTTTTACCTAATACTCAATCAATGGCTCCTACATTATTTATTAGTCCCTCTATTTGGAAAAAACAAAATTCACTTTCAAAGTCCTTTTTTATTCTAAAAAAGAGTTCCCTGTGAAAATAAAGTTTCGTTAATATTCATATTACTAATAATTATTATGGTCATAATTAAAGGATAAAAATATAAAACTATGCATTTAATGATTACATTAAATGTACTGTTGTTAATAATTTAAAAAAAAGTTGTACTTAATTCAAAGTGGACTCTTGTTTTTTTTGGGATGAAGGTAGTACAAAGTTTTCTTTTTCCCATTTAACAAATGCAAGTGAAAAAATTCTCCACAATTTATTTAAATAATGATACTTTTAGTGAAATTTGCTATTGAAACATATAGTGATTGATGTGACATATTTGAAAAAAAAAAATTATCTCACATTTTTTTACACTTTTTAAGGAGTGCAGTAGATAATTTTGTCTTTTTCTAACATATTATGTCAATCATTATAAGTTTTCACTATAAATTTTCACTAAAAGTATCATATTCATTTTATATGTATAGTTGAATAGTTCTTTTTTTTTTTTTTTTGTTTGTCCTTTCCCATTCAATTTGGCGATTATCTAATTTACTTTTAAGTACCGCTCTATGGAATACAAAAAATAATTGAACTACCGAGCAGGTTAAATCTTTAACCATCAAACCTAAAATGTATATATAATCATTTTTGAATAATTGTAAGAGGTCAAATTCAAAACCAGCCCTAATTAAGTAAAGCCTTTTCAGATTGTGATGGCTATTAAATTTCTTTGTAGTTGAAAATTATTACTGAGAGTCATACTTCCAAATTCCTGTTGAGTTCTTGATAATTCTATAGATGATTCTCAATGCTTTTATCGCTTGTGGGAAAACTTACTCCCAAGACGGCTGGAAAAAAGGTTGAAGTCATATGATGCACCTGCCGAGATTCCAAGTGGAAAAGTACACCATAAATTGTCTGCGACGGACAATAGTGCCTGCGCAAGGCATTTTTAGCTTTTACTCCAACCAACAGACTCAAATAATGGAAACAAATAAGAAGGCGACCAGGCTAGAAAATCTCCAACAAGCCTTCTGTGGCGGCTGCGTTTAGTAAATTATGATGGCATGGCAAGAGCTACGCGCGAATGACTTAAATTTCCACGCATAACTCGATGTTCTTTTTAAAAGCACTTTTGTCTCGTTCCTCCTTACGCATCTTGATCCTACGTATCACATGTGCATGGAGACAAATTTAGACATAAGATTTTCCATAATATATATTGTATGAAAGTATGAATGACAGTCTCGTTTAGATAAAAGGATGATTTGTTTATTGGAAACCTATGAATTTTTTACTATGTACATGTTCTTTTATTTTGAATTTATGTTATTAAACAAATCCGACATATCCTTCTCCGCGTGATCTGATAATTGCGTTTGGATTATGTAAAAATTTTAGCATAATTACATTTATTATAATTTGAAATCACAATGTCATAATTAAAAGATAATTTTTGGATTAAATTGAGAAGACATAAATATTTAATTTTATGCTAATTATGAGAGATGATTGATAAGATAAATCATTCTCCCCTTATTGATAAATAGACTAATTGGCATAATAACCTGAATTCCTTAATTGTAAATTAAAGTGATTTTATGATTAATGAGTAAGTTGGCTGCTAATGAATATCTCTTAGCAGCTCATGCTATTTCCTGAGAGAGAATTGAGTGAGGAAGCCTATTTTGTCAGGCAAAAGAATAGAGAAAACGCTTTCCTTCTTGTTTCTATTATTTGGATTTAAGGACTTTTATAAATCTTTTTTTTTTTTGGGCAACTCTCTCCAAAGTTTGAGTTAGTATTACTTGAAGAGAAACTAAGAACTAGAAACCAATAATAAGTCCTAGGAGATTACTAAAAGTGTGATTTCATGAAAATCTTAAAAAACCAAGTAGAAGTGTAACATATGAATATTTGGTTATTATTTATTAATAAGAATATGTACATGATTATAGTACAACTAGTAATTATTGTACAGCTCATGATAGAGATAATAATTGACCAAAATTATCTCTACATTTAAAAATTCTAACATTTTGGCTCTTATCTATAATAATTTTCATATCGGCCTCCCACAAGTTGTATAAGGCCGGGAATAACTGTCAACTTGTTCTCCAGAGACAAAAATCTCTACTTAAAAAGTGGCTTTGTATGAATTTCAACCAATTGATCATTGAACAAGAGATATCTAATACTAAGTTCTTTATTAGTGACCTTATCCCTCACAAAAAGAAAACCTATTTCTAAGTACTTAGATCTGGAATGAAAAAAAGGGGTGTAAATGAGATAAGTGGCACTGAAATTATCGCGCCATAAAATAGGAGGTTTAGAAAGCGCCACTTGTATTTCATATAGTAAAGAGCATAATTAACCAATGAAGTTTATTAACTGTGGTGGCAATAGCTGGGTATTCTACATCTGTAGAAGATCGAGCTATGATCTTTTGTTTGCGTAATCCTGATGAAATTAAATTTGGACCAAGATAAATAGAATATCTAAAAGTAGATTTTCTATCATCAAAACTAACGCCCCCAATCCACATCATTGGATGCTGAAATTGTAGTACTTGGATGAGCGAAAAAACAAAGACATGAGAAATAGTTGATTTTAAGTATCTTAGGATGCGCTTAACTATGGTCCAATGATGATATATGAGTGCATGCACGAATTGAGAAACTTTGTTGGTTGCAAAACAAATGTCATGGCGTGAAAGACTGATAGGATGATTAATGGGTAAAATTCTTGCATGTATTTGCCCTCTATATTGATAAAATATTACATTAATTGGTTTATTTTGATTATATTTTTGTATTAGGTGCACTAAAGAGGACTTTGAAATTTTTACCGATTTAAAGAGCAAATTTTGACCATATTGAAGAAAAACAATATATCAGTTTGCGTAGAATGTGGGTGCGTCACCTCAAGCTGAAGAGAAGTTGAAGATTCACTAGATATTGGTCCGGACTTGGGCTATTAGAATTGATGTACTTTCCTAATTTTGAGTACATTCCTAATTTTCTTCGAACAATGTCCTCCAAAAATTGTGAGTTTATTATACGTGAGGAGGAGCTAAGAATTTGAGTAGAATTTTTTTTTTTGACAAGCCAAGAAAGCAGAGATTATTATTAGAAATTTAGAGTAAAGGTTACATTGAAGCAGACATAAGCTAAAAATGCAACTCCTACTCAGCCGGCTACTATAGAAACAAGAAATAGAAGATAACACAAAGCAGAGATAAACACTTATTCCTCAATGAACGCCAACAGGTTTTGTAATCTGGATAGTCCTGACTTTGCCAACCTATCGGCCACACTATTCATGCCCCTTGGAATATGATAACCCTCCCATTGCTTAATTTTCTCCTTCAGCAGGTCAAGGTGGTTAGAGACATTCTTTAGGTGCCATGGGGTATTCGCTGGATTATTTAGCCAATTGATTGCGTTAGCCGAGTCACTTTCAATTACAAGTACATGAGAGAGCTTCCAAATAGACTCAGAAAATACCCAGAAAGCTTCACGGATAGCATAGAACTCGGCCTGATTTGAATCCAAAATGCCGACATGCTTAGAAAACACGGCCTTTGTTTTGCCCAAATCGTCCCTTAGAATACCCCAATCCCAAATTTCTACCTGGTTTCCCAATTGCTGAACCATCTACATTAAACTTCATTCTACCAGGTTGAGGTCGAGACCAAGTGGCACTTGTCTTCCTGCATCCGTGTACCTGACTCACTTCTGCGCTATTCGGCTGCCGGAATAAGTCTATGACAGATGTTGAAGAGGATGGCCATTTCGCCTTAAACCAAGTTGCAAATCTTATAAAAATCAAATCTAAGAGTTGGTCGGGATCAAAGCTCTTATTATTGAAAGTAATCTGATTCCTGCACAGCCAGATAGACCATAAGATGACATAAAACAGTAGAATCCAAGGTTGCCTTCCTTTGAACTCCGGGGCGAACCATCACACCGCTCGTAAATATGAAAGGATCTCCCGGGCAGACCCATGTAATACCTCAGGTTTCCAAACATTTAGTCCACACCAACCAACTACACCAACAATTTGAGTAGCATCTTATTATTATTTTTTAATTAGTATGACAAAAATACTATAAAAACCCAGATTTTCTAAGAAATTTTTTATCTATATACCAAGTATAGACTAAAATTAATGGGGGCTGGTACAATAAACTTTATTTGTAAGGGGCAAATTTTTTTTAAAAAATAAAATATTTTCAGCTTTGTGTGTGTATGTGTGGGAGAGAGAGAGAACATAGAAGGGCACTAGTAGAGCCCAAAAACTTTTATTGGGTGGTGGTTTTGAATCAAATTTCTCTAACTAATTAAAAAAAAATTTAAAGTTATTTAAATCTCCAATATTTTTAATAGTTTGGTTGGACTTTCCCTTCTCCTATAGTGCAAATAAGAATAAACTAGTTATTGAATTTTTTAAGGGAAACAACCCCAAACTCGTATACGACTCCTCCTCAACCAACACATTTAATTTGAACTTGTACTCTTCGATATCAGTAGGCGGTATAATTTGGAATTCAACCTAATTACCATATATGAATTCAACACTAATAAAAATGTACTTTTCTCGTTTGATTTTCTGATAGCATGGTCATTTTAGTTAGTTCATTGAATCTATAGCCAAAACACCATGTTGTACCTTAATTGCTTGATCAGGGCATTTTGTATTGTTTTCAAAATTTTCTCAAGTATCAAACATATATACAGACACATATATATAGATATGCATATGTGTGTCCGTGTGTGCATATATACGTATACATCTATATCCACTTACAAAATATTAAACTGTTGTTCGAGTAAATGGCCTATCAACCAAAAAAATGAAAGTTGATTTTCTGAATGACTTCTTTTTGTTTGTTGTTTCATCATTTTGAGAAGACATACACTAAAGGGAGGCTTTGGTCTTTAAGACCATACATAATTGCAACAGTAAGCAAATTTCTGCCACCCGAATTTGACTCAAGTAAATCGCCTACCAACCAAAAACAGAATGTTGATTTTGTGAATGACGTGTTTTTGCCTGTTGTTTCCTAAGCTTCAGAAGACATAGGGAAGCTTTGCTCTGTAAAACCATGAAAATAGCAACAATAAGCAACTTTCTGCTACCAGAATTGAAAATATAGAAACTACTCATCTTCTGGAAAGGTGATCCGACCTTTGGCCGCCTATAGAAACTTCCTAGGAAATATGAGTTAAACGTGGTAAGAGTGAGCAAATATCCTTGGAAATATGAGTTAAAATTCCTAGAAAATCACGTACAAAACTTTGGCAGCTGATTCATTAGTGAGCAAATTACAAAAAATATCCTAGTTTTTTTTTTCTCATGTTTAAAATTTAATTAGGAAAACAGATCTTGGGCATCTAGAAAGTATACTTTTCTAATCTATCATTGTCTTTCCATCATATGATTCTTAACGTCCTTGTCCACAGTAATTCTTGACTATTCACCTAACCAAATTAATTTACCCTATTTTATACGAGCTTCGAAATTTTTATCCTTATTCAACCGTATACCAAAATTTATTCTAATCTTATGTTACACTGTAGTTGGAGAAATTTATATCAATACGAAGTTTTTTCTTCCTCCTTTGATATATTATATTTTGAACTAATAGAACTTATGATTTTAACATTTAAAGTAAATATTTTCATTTGTTAACGAACATAAATATAATAAGAAACAAAAATTTGTAACTAAACTCATATTCAGACGTAGTCATGAAAGCTGGTAACAAAACTATACTTTCTAAGATAAACTAATCATTTAGTCACATTATTAACAAAAGAAATCAGTTAATTGTAAAACTAAACTAAATTGCAAAATTGTCATGGGATGCTCTTAAGAAATTTGCTATATTTTCTTGGTGCATTTTGAAGAATAGAAATGATGGATTCAATAAGTGCTAAAGTCACCTTTAAGTTGTTAATGTGAGCTATAAGGGAATAGCTATAAGTGATCATGATTGGCCATAAAAGGAAAAAAAAAAAAAAAAAAGGAATGAACACAGAAGATCTGCATATGGGTAATCGAGCAGAAGCAATAATCGAATGCGATTTTTTTACTCTTGACTAAGCCATGAACATCTCACGAGGTTTGACTTAAGTGTTTCAGGTGACTAAGCCTTCAACATCAAATAAAATAATTTTTGTTTCTGTTTTTTTTTTCTACAAAAAAAGTTAAAAAAGCAAGAATGTGCAACTATAAAAGACGGATGCTTACAAGTTCCAAACTCATAAGCAGAAAAGTTTTGCAGAACAAAAACTAAGTTCGATGGAGAATTTAACCAAAACCCCCTTCCAAAATTCCCAAGAAAATAGCAAAGGAGTAAGAAAAGCCCAACACTTCGCATATGCAGTCCAACTTGTCACCTCTGTGTCATTGCCTATGGTTTTGTACACTGCTACAAAACTAAAATTGTTCGAAATCATTGCCCAAGCTGGGCATGGAAATAAATTATCGCCAGCTCAAATTGCATCCCAATTGCCCACAAAAAACCCGGATGCTGCTTCCATGCTAGACAGAATGCTTCTCTTGCTGAGTAGCCATTCTGTGCTCACTTGTGATGTTCTTGAGATTTCTGATGGGGATGATCTTCAGTACCAAAGAGTTTATGGGCTAGCGCCGGTTGGGGAATTCTTTGTACCGGATGAGGAGGGTACCTCAGTTGGGCATATGGTGGAATTGATTCAAGATAAAATTCTTGTTGGCAGTTGGTAAGTTTAATTCCTTTTTTACCTTTTTTTGGTTGTGGTACTGCATTTTTTTCCGGTGGTAAAGTTAGAGTCCCGCCTTTGATTGTTGTTGATTGACGTATGATTATGGATATTTTTTGATCCTTTTACCTGCTATTTTTAGGTACGAATTGGAAAATGTGGTTCTTGAAGGAGGTACTCCACCGTTCGATAGATTGCATGGCATGGACATATATGAGTATGCTGGCAAGGATCCCAGGTTGTGTAACATAATCATCAAGGGAGTTGTTGGTCTAACAGCCATAATCATAAAACAGTTGCTCATTGAATACCAGGGCTTTGAGAACCTTCAAACATTGGTTGATGTGGGCGGTGGTCCTGGAATAGTCCTTCACCATATCACCTCAAAATATCCTTCACTAAGGGGTATCAATTTCGACCTACCACATGTTGTCAAAAATGCACCATCATTCCCTGGTACTTTTCTCTTACCGCACATATATACTTCTCCCATAATTTTCAAGTTTTTCATCTTACTTTACATATTTGGTATCGCGTAAATTAAAATTTTGAAGTGCAGGAGTGGAACATTTTGGGGGAGATATGTTCGATAGTGTGCCCGGAGGAGATGCCATTTTCATGAAGGTAAAATAAAATATACTCATTCTCCACTATTTAATTAAGAATAATGTAGCCTTGTTGAAAATTGTATCTACAGATTGATTGCGGATTTGAGACTATGCTTTTCACTCATCATGCTCACTCTTATAGGATTATATTTCGATTAACTATGTTTACCATCATTATTAACATTTTTTTGGCCAAATTTTGTCACTGTATGGAGACTATCTACGATATTTTGCCAATGGACTTCCATTTCTTGTCGTAGATGTCTATTTAGTAGAGTTAAGACACCCGGTCCTTTTTTTTTTTTTTTTTTCCTTTTTGCCTTTTCTGACAGCTACGCTGCGACATTCTTTTATATTGCAACATAGTTGTTATCCTATTTTCAACTTTTTCTCTTCTTTAATTCCAGCATCATTTGGAGACGATAACTAAGAACCAATTTCTTGCTTCAATTCTAGCTGTTTCAATTCACTGGTTTCCTATATGCGTAGACAAAAAAATTGAATAGAAAACAAAATAATAATGGAAACTTAACTAAAAACATAAACAAAGCAATATTTACATTTACATGTGTTGACTATTGTTTGCGCCACTTTTAAATCTTACAAACATTAACGTTTTGAAAAAATATTTCTAAAAGATGAAAACTATAAGAGCGATGATCTGTCCTTCAGTATTAATTTGCCATGTCACTTAAAAAATTTCTTTATCTAAACTTTCATGAAAAACCTGTCACAGGATATAATGCATGATTGGAGCGATGATCATTGCTTAAAAGTGCTCAAGAATTGTTTCAAAGCTCTACCAGATAAAGGAAAAGTAATTGTGGTTGACTTTGTTCTGCCCACGAAACCTGATGCTAGTGCCTCTTCCAAAAAAGTTTGCCAGACCGACCTGCTCATGTTGACACAGAATTCGGGAGGGAAAGAGCGATCAGAAAAGGAATTTCGGGCATTGGCTATTCGTGCCGGATTTAGGGGCATTAAACTCCAATATCTTTCCTGCGATGTTGGGGTCATTGACATGTACAAGTAGATGACATGACTGGCCTTTTAAGCCATCAAAACAACACGAACATACACTAGAAGCAGAAACATAACAATAAAAGTGCTTCCAGCTAAGCAATCCAATGGCGGGATAGTTGTGATTATATGACGGTTATCCATATATACATTAATGTTATCCTTTTTTGAGTACGTGCAATATATTTTGTATGATCTTTAATTGGGTCAAAATTTCCTAAATTTAAGAGGTTTGATTTTACAATTTTTTTTTTTTTGAATTTGGGAATTTCAAGTTTGTATCAATTAGAATATGGTATACTAATTTTTTTTTTGGAGAAAAAAATCAATTCACCTACTGACCGAAGGATGGATAAATCGAGTTGCTTGTAAAACTAGTTGTTCCCAATCCATAGATATTTACCATTATCTACATAAATTATTCATAACTAAAGTAAAATGAACTTATTAATTGACAATTCTACATGTTTAAACAATTATTTTTTTTATTCTTTCAATGGGGTACCTTTAACCCGTAAATGATTCATTCGATCTACAATGCACAATGTGTAAGAGAAGGCCAGCTGGAATTGGTTCAGGAAATTAATACCCCAAGATGTGTTGGGAGAGATACCCAAACAGCAGAATTCTAGTTCTCCCCTTTTGTGTGAACTATAAAAATTATCAAATAAAATATGAAGTAACCACAATGCAAATATAAAATCAGTAGCAACAACCCACAAGCACAATAACACAATGAATTTCTATGTGGGAAAACCTCCTCAGTGTGAGGAGTAAAAACCACGGGACCGAAATCCACCCAAATCTCCACTATAATCAAATAATGGATTACACCGTTCTCTCTAGGTGCAACTAGAGGCATGCAAATGTCAAGCAAACATCAACCAACAAGAATCATAAATTCTTGGTATTCAAAAACAACTCATAAAATTAAATAGAGAAAGATTGAGAGAAATATTTTCACAAAACAGGTAGCCACGGATTTGATGCTTTATCTTCAAATCAAAAACTCCAAATGCTAATCTCATCGATAAAAACTAAGATCAACTCTTATGAATCACGACAAATTTTGAGCTAAATCGGATGCAGATCGTCCTCCGATCAAACTTTTGATCAAAACTGTGCAAAGAAGAAAAAAAAATTTCTTCTCTTCTTGGCCGCCTCACCCTTTCTCTCCTTTTTGTTTTCTCTCTATGCAACACACACATGCACATAACCCTAATTTTCTTTTCATATGTTTTAAATTGGATTGGGCTTCACTTGAGAGTGGCCCAAACCCAGTAAATCTCCCCCACATGATCAATTGGAGGGCATTGCCATCCTGGCAATCAAATGACAAGCCTCGAGCTTTTGTCTTGGTAGAGTTTTTGTGAGCATATCGGCGCCATTCTCATCATTGTGAATCTTTTCAAGATACAACTGTTTTTCTTCAAGAACATCTCTAATCCAATGATAACGAACATCAATATGCTTCGACTAAGCATGAAAAGTAGATTTCTTACCAAGGTAACTCAGACTTTGACTGTCATAAAACAATACAAAGCGATCTTGCTTGAAGCCAAGTTCCCACACAACCTTTTTCATCCACAACAACTCTTTACACACTTTGGCTGCTGCCATATACTCTGCTTCAATGGTAGAAAGCACAACACACTTTTGTAACCTTGATTGCCAAGCCATAGCTCCCCTCCGAGAAAGTAACCAAGTACCCCAAAGTGGACTTTCAACCATCGACATCTCCAGCCATATCTGAATCAGATACTGCATCAATGAACAAAGTTTAAATTTAAAGGTACCTCGAAAATATGTCATGATCCACTTCACTACATTCTAATGCTCTTTCCTAGGTTTTGATAAAAATCGGCGGACTACACCGACTGCGCGAGCTATATCTAGTATAGTACATACAATGGCATACATCAAACTACCAACTGCTGAAGCATATGAAACGGTTGACATGTATACCTTCTCTTCTTCGGTAAAAGGGCATTGGTCAGTGCTCAATCTAAAGTGAGAAGCAAGGTGAGAACTAACCACTTTAGCCTTATCCATACAAAACCTCTAAAGTACTTTCTCAATGTACTTCTCCTGTAATAACAACAACTTCTTGGCATGTCTGTCTCTACCAATTTTAATGCCAATAATCTATTTTATTGGCCCCAAGTGTTTCTGGCTCAACTGCTTCTTCAGCCTATCAATCCGAGAAACATTCCTACCAACAATCAACATACCATCAACATAGAGCAAAACAATAACAAAATCATCATCAGAGAATTTTTGCACAAACACACAATGGTCAGAGTTTGTCTTTCGATAGCCTTGTTCCGTCATAACAGATTCAAACTTCTTGTACCATTGCTTTGGTGCTTGTTTTAAGCCATACAAACTTTTCTTTAATTTGCAAACATAGTCCTCTTTTCTTTTTACTTTGAAACCTTCTGGCTACTTCATGTAGATCTCTTCTTCTAAATCACCATTTAAGAGGCCGTTTTCACATCTATTTGTTCAACCTCTAAGTTTAAACTCGTCGCTAAACCAAGTATCGCATGAATGGATGACATGTTAACAACTAGAGAAATTATTTCATCAAAATCTACTCATTTTGTCTGCCAGAAGCCTTTGACAACCAATCTAGCCTTGTATCGCGTTTTTGAGATGTGTTCTTCTTGCTTTACCTCAGAGACCCATCTGTTTTTCAAAGCCCTTTTACCTTTAGGTAGTTTCACCAACTCAAATGTGTGATTATCATACAAGGATTGCATCTCATCTTGCATAGCATCTTTTCACTTTTCTAGATGTTCATCATTCACAGCTGCTTCAAAGTTTTCTGGTTCTCCCCCTTCAGTCATTAAGACATACTCACATAGGGAATATCTCCTAGAGTGTTGTCTTTCTCTAGTAGACCTTCGTAGTGGAACTGTTTGTGGAACATCTTCACTTGATGAATCAGAATCATCATCTGCCTTAACTTGTCTAGAAGCATCTACATTAGGTAAATCTTAGTGATCATCATGAACTACATCTTCAACATTCTCTCGCACGAACGTTGAAGGAACTGGATGCAAATCAACTGGAACAACTGAACGAGACATTGTCTTCTCTGTTTTATCAATGTCTTTTATGGTCTGATCTTCCTTAAAAACAACATCCCCACTTCTACCAATTTTGTTCTTAATTGGATCCCATAACTTGTAGCCAAACTCATCTTGGCCATAACCCATAAAAATGCATTGATGTGTTTTTAGGTCAAGTTTTGACTTTTCATCTTTGGGAACATGCACAAAAGCTTTAAATCCAAAGACACGCAAATGATCATATAAAATATTCTTACCCGTCCAAGCTCTATCTGGCACATCATCATTTAGCGCAGAAAATGGTGAAAGGTTTATTAGGTGTACAACTTTAACCAAAGCCTCACCCCAAAATGGTTTTGGCAAGTGTGACTATGAAAGCAAATATCTAACTCTTTCTTCCAACGTTCCGTTCATTCTCTTAGCCAAGCCATTCAACAAAGGAGTTTTTGGAGGAATTTTCTGATGCCGAATACCCTGTTCTTTGCAATGCACTCAGACGGACCTGAATACTCACCCCCATTATTTGTTCTAATACACTTTAGCTTCTTCCCTGTCTAAAAAAGTTTGAAAATATCCAAAACCTGGTCCCTCATCTTCAACGAATATACCCATAACTTTCTAGAATGATCATCGATGAAAGTCACAAAATATGAGCAACCACTATGTGTTTTTGTTTTCATGGGACCACAAACATCAAAGTACACCAAATCAAGTACTTGTAGATTTCTTGAAGGGGGACTAGTTTTAGATGAAATTGTTTTGTTTCCCTGCCAAGCAATGTGAACACTTTTTCAAACATGTGCTGTTTATTCCTGAAAGGAAATTCTTCTTGGCTAGAACAGCTAATCCCTTCTGACTCATGTAACCCATTCTCTTATGCCATAACTCAATGGTACCCTTATTTTCAATAGCATTAATTGTGTCTTTCAACAATTTAACTTGCATCACATATAAGGTTGAGTATTTCGTAAGTCGGGCAGCTACCAAAGCATTTTTAATGAGTTTCCACTGGCCATCATTGAAGTTGCTAGAATACCCGTCATCATCAAATCTTCCAACAAAGATTAAATTCAAGCTAACTTGTGGAATATGCTTCACGCCTTTGAGAACTAACCTTGTGCTATTGTTAGTCTCCAAACAAACATCCCCAATATCAATAACTTTATCTAACTCATTGTTTCCCATCTTTACATGTGGAAAGTCACCAGCTATATAGGACGTAAATAAATCCGTACGAGATGTAGCATGTGTAAAGGAACCACTATCAATCACCCAACTAGGCTCATCAGAAGTGAAGTTGACAACATCATCATGGCATACAATCAAACCATCATCACAGGTTGCAACAACGTCTTTATTGTTGTTGTCTTCATTCTTCTTTTCCTAACTTGCATTTTTCTTCTCCTTTTTCAACTTCTGGCAATATTTCGTGATATGACCTTTCAAACCACAATGGTAGCGCTCAACATTTGCAAATTTGTTAGACTTGCCTCCACTATTGTCTTTGTTTCTAGGACCTCGACTTTTGCTTCTACTTCTTGTCTTAGTCAATAGTATCTTTGATTATGAAGAAGTACCTTGTGTCTTTCGCCTGACCTCCTTATTCATAGTACTACGTTCTGCTAATGCCATTCGACAACACCGCAGAGTTGAATTAGTCACGCTTGTTCAACATCTTTCATAAATCCAAAAGTTCCAAGAAACCATAATCGTGAGCCTCGCCATCAAACTTGATCCCCATTCTAGATAACTGCTTAATGATCCGTTAGAAGGTGTTCAAGTGATATATAACCGAAGTTCCATCATTATATCTCAAGACCATCATCTGCTTGATAAAAAACAATTTATTGTTTCGGGTTGTACGAGCATACAACTTTTACAATTTATTCCACGAAGAACATGCATAAGTTTCTATTGAGATGTGGTTCAAAACATTATCACCTACCTACTGCCTTATATACCCACACACTTGACGATGCAACAGTTTCCGATCATCATCACTCATATTATCAGGTTCTTTAGATTCAAACACAGTTAAATGATAATTTTTCACATAAAGGAGATCTTCCATCTTACCACTCTAAACTTGGTAATTCTAATCATTCAGAGTAATTATCATACTTGTATTAGCTTTCGTCTTCAACACAAGACAAACAAACAGTAGTCTCTCTCTGATATCACTTGTTGGGAGAGATACCCAAACAGTGGAATTCTAGTTGTCCCTCTTTGTGTGAACTATTAGGAACTATCAAGTAAACTATGAAGTAACCACAATGCAAATAAAAAATTAGCAGTAACAACAACACGCATGCACAATAACAGAAGGAAGTTCTACCGGGAAAACCTCAGGGTGAGGAGTAGAAACCACAGGACCAAAGTCCACCCAAATCTCCACTATAACCAAATAATGGGTTACACCATTCTCCAAGTACAACAAGCATGCAAACATCAAGCAAATATCAACCATCAAGAATCATAAATTATGAGCATTCAAAAATAGCTCATAAAATTAAATAGAGAAAAGATTGAGAAAAATATTCTCACAAAACATGTAGCCATGGATTCAATGCTTTGATAAAAACTGTATAAAGAAGAAAATTTCTCTTTTTCCTCTTTCCTTAGCTACCTCACCCTTTCTCTCCTTTTTTTTTTTCTCTGTATGCTGCACACACATGCACAGAGCACTAATTTTCTTTGCATATGTTTTAAATTAGATTGGGCTCCACTTGAGAGTGGCCCAAACCCAACAAGATGGAACGAATTGATTGGAGAAATTAATATAATTGTCAATTGCTAAACTTATGAGATTAGTCAATTAGAATCATAAGGAACTGTGTAAATGGTAGTAGCATTGTTTACATATGCACTGTATATAGAAAATGAGTATATGGGAATTTTGATTGTGTATCAAAGCTAGTTGATTTTATTATTCATTGATCAGTTTGCATAGCAAGTTTCTAGACTAATGATCGCCACATATTCTTGGAGAGAAAAAACATTGTTTCTTTAACAAATACAGAACAATTTATCAAGATCCCTCCGCACCATATTTTCTAACCCCACCAAATTATGTGTCTGTTTCACTCACATCTCCCTTATTGGAGATAATTATCCAAGTTGGATAAGAGCTTTCCTTAATGCCTTGACCGGAAAGAATAAGCTTGGTTTGATTAACGGAAAATTAGAGCAACCTGGCTCAGAGGCTGATAAGGAAGCATGGACCAAGTGCAATGGATTTGTCACGATATCGACCTACAACTTTCTGAATCTATAGTTACAAGGTTCATCTATATTCTCGAGTCGGTTGAGGAAGTTTAGAAAGATTTTGAAAGCAGAACAAGGCTATAATATATTATTTAACGTGCACAATCTCACAAATCCAATAAGGTGCAACGAGTGTTAGAGCTTTTTACACAAAGCTGAAGGGTCTATAGGATGAGCATGTTGAAGGTTGATTCATAAGTTTGTCTTAGTCTTACATTTGTTGTTAGTGCTACAGATTCTGGTGGTATAATTTTTTGGTTGTAGTGACAAGGATATCTGATATGTATGAAACTTTTTATATTTTTGTTTTTTTACTTGTAAGCCTATATAAAGGCATTTTCATTAAATTGCATATTATGCATATTTTTTTGCCCTATCCTCCTACTATGTTACTCTATATCTCTAACATTTGTGGTATCAGAGCTAGAGTTGTGAGGTAATTATCACTTGAGAGAAGGAGAAAAACCATCGCTTCAAATGGAAATTCGTTGAGCATTACACAACCTGCTATTTTCATTTTCAAAATAGACAACTATGAGTTTTGGAGCGTCAAGATGAAGATTCTATTCAAGTCTCAAGACTTGTGGGACTTACTAGAGACTGGATTTGTTGATCCAAATGAAGGGAATAGATCAAGGGAGAACCAAAACAACGATTCCAAAGCTCTTTTTTTTTTCATTGAACAAGCAGTACATGAGACTGTTTTTCCAAGAATTGCAGCAGCTACTACATCGAAGCATGCTTGGAAAATTATGCAAACTGAGTTTCAAGGCTCATCAAAAGTTATAGCTGTGAAACTCCCAACTCCTTGGCATGATATGAAACTTTGCAAATGAAAGGCAGTGAATCAGTGCAGGATTTTTTGTCTCGCGTGATGGCAATTATCAGTCAGATAAGGTCATATGGAGACAAAATAATTGGCAGATGTTCTATTGTTGCAAAGGTATGAAAGAGTTTAACACCAAATTTTGATAATGTAATTACTCCAATTGAGGAATCTAAATATATGTCTAGTTTCTCTTTTGATGAATTAATGGGTTCTTTGTAGGCCCATGAAGCTAGAATAAACAGGTTAGTAGAAAAACCTGATGAGAAAGCATTTCGAGTAAATGGAGAGGGATCAAATGCAAGGGATCTTGATAAGGAAGTAGAAAGAGGACGTGGCAGTGGTGCAATTCGTGGTATAGGCCGGGGTCGAGGTAGAGGTAGAGGTTTTGAGCAGAGGCAGTCCACTAATGAGTGAAAAGGCAATAGAAGTAACATTCAATGTCATCATTGCAAGAAGTTTGGGCAAGTAAAAGCAAAGTGCATTATGGGCACTTGGATTTCAAGGCGCTGAGATTCTTAGGCCAAAAAGCTACGGTTCTTAGATTTCCAAAAAAATGATTCTTTCAATTTAAGTAAATGATATATTTATAGAAAGCAAATTAGAAAGCCATTCCTTGTTGGAAAGGCTAGGAATGCTTCATTGTGCATTGACGTTGTATAGGCTGATTTAGTTGACCAATGCATATCGAATCATTTGGTGTCAGTCATTATTTCATTATTTCCAATCAAAGATTATTTGAGGTTTGATTCCAACAATTGGGAGGTTCCGGTAATTCTATCATTTATTTTATGCTTGAGTATTTATATATTTTCTATGTTTCATTACATTATGGGATTGAATTATTGGACAAGAAGCCTATTGTTTGATAGTTGAATTCAATAGAAAGTCATTTAGAATAATTAACCATTGATTGATTGTTCTAATTCAAGTGGTAAATAACAACAGCGAAAGGTAATCAATGCCCTAAAATGTATGTTATGAAAATATATATTCAAGTTTAAATAAACAAGGTGTTTACGGGTTTACTAGTTAGTAATTGGGTTTTCTTGAATATTAATGGGATTATTAGACATAACTCATAGGACTAATCTGAGGGTTGTGTCCGTTAATTAGAGAAATAACTTATAGGACTGATTTGAGTGTTATCGAGAAATTAAGAAAATATTAGTTGTTATAGCACAGATCTTCAATGGAAAAGAAAGAAAATTTTTTGGCTAGCTCACCCTGCCCATTTTTTCTCTCATCCAAAATTTGTAGAGGTGACAACGGTGCGTAAACAGTGCACGATTTTCGGTTTTTGAAATTATTATTATTTTTTTTTTGGTTCCAGTTTTTGTTTTGTTGCGTTCTAGTTTCTTGGGGCTTTTGGCCCTAAGTTCTTGGTTATTTTGTGCCCTCGTGTGGAAGGATGAGCGGTGCAGTTTTGTGGAAGGCCAATGGTTATTTCATGATGGTATCGGCGAGTCTTCTTTATTGAGTGGTCGTGGGGTCCTAACTTGAGCGGAAGGTTGAGTACGTTGACACACAGCATAAGTCCGCGTAGTGACAGGAGTTAGGTCAGTCCAATTCCGTAGTACAGGGGTGAAGCTGCGGTCAGTTTCTTCTATGAATGCTTCAGGGAGTTGTGCCAGTAGCGGCCAACTTGAACAAGCTAAGATTTTTGTTGCTTTTAGCTATGTTGGGTTAGCTAGGAGGTATTGGGCCCGTTTTACTGGGTTGTGCTGGTCCCACTTTATCGGCTTTCTGCCTTAACCAACTCCTACTGAGTTTTGGTTAGTTGGGTTAGGGATAGTCCTTCAGTGGACTCTTTCTATACTCATTAACTTTTCTATGAAAGTTAATACGCAACGCTTTTTTGGACAAAAAAAATAGCACAGATCTTCAATAACTATAATCAAATTATTTAAGGTAAAAGAACCTATCTTTTAAATCAATAATCAATTCAAAGAATCAATAACGAAATTAATTCTTGGTTGGAAGCTTCTTCATATTGACTTTTTCTCATAATTTTTTGTTAGCTATTTAATTTATTTGGTTTGTCTCAATTAGTTTTGCTTAGTTTCATAATGCAACCCCCTCTCCCCCTCCCTCTTTTATTTTATTTTGTTTAAGGAGTAAATCTAACAAATACTTGTGGATTCGACCCTCTCACTGTTATTTATAAAACTTAGCCCAAAGAAAGATTATTTTTTGTGGTTTCGACACCCATCAATATCACAGATTAGAAATTTGTCATAATATACAAAGAAACCATAATAGTCACTAAGCCCAATTTGGAGTTAAAAACTTACTCGTTTTATATTTGAAAGTATTTTTAAAACCAATATATAACTAATGTATTTTCTCATGAATCTCAACCATTAGCCTATTACATTTTTCAAATCGAGAAAGAGAAATGGAAAAATGAAAATTAAACATTAATTGTTTTATGACGACAAACATAAGAGCGAAAACTTTGGATTATAGCTAACGCTCTTATCTGTTTGAATTTTGAATAATGTTTCATCATGCTTCTAAACAATTTCCTTTCTATTTCCTTGCATTAATTTTTCTATCCATGTTCTAGACCAAGTAGCTGCTCATTCCTCGTATCCATTTTGGTATCAAATTCCATAGATCCTTTGAAATTTGTTGGTCAATATTTTCAACAAAAATAATTTAAATAAGATATGTGCACATTTTAATATGTGAGAACTAGTATAACAATGCTAGCACATAAGGTTTGAGTTTTATGATAGCATGTGGAATTTTTTAACTTTAGTAATGTTCTTTTTAACTTTACAATATCTTAAATGTCATAGCCATTGTATAGAATAATTTTATTCTTTTACTGTATGGAAGATTGTAATTCTTTTAACTAATGCTCAATCAATGACTTCTATATTACTTATTAGCACCTTTATTCCGAAAAAACAAAATCCACTTTGAAAGTCCTTTTTTTATTCTAAAAAAGGAGTTCCTTGTGAAAATAAAGTTTCTTTAATATCCATATTACTAATAATTACTATGGTCATAATTAAAAGATAAAAATATAAAACTATGCATTTAATGATTACATTAAATGTATTGTCGTTAATAATTTTTAAAAAGTTGTATTTAATTCAAAGTGGACCTTTTTTTTTTTTTTTTTGGGATGAAGGCAGTACAAAGTTTTCTTTTTCCCATTTAACAAATGCAAGTGAAATGATTCTTTACATTTTATATAAATAATGATACTTTTAGTGAAAAATCTATTGAAAACGTATAGCGATTGATGTGACATATTTGAATAGACAAAATTGTCTCATATTTTTTTTCACACTTTTTGTGGAGTGTAGTAGATAATTTTGTTTTTTTTTTTGACATATTATATCTGTCATTATAAGTTTTCATTATAAATTTTCATTAAAAGTATCAGTATTCATTTTATATGTATAGTTGAATAGTTTTTTTTTCCCCCTTTCTCATTCAATTTGGCGATTATCTAATTTACTTTTAAGTACTGCTCTATGGAATACAAAAAATAATTGAACTACCAAGCAGGTTAAATCTTTAGCCATCAGACCTAAAGTATATATATAATCATTTTGAATAATTGTAAGAGGACAAATTCAAAACCTACCCCAACTAACTAGAGCCTTTTCAGATTGTGATGGCTATTAAATTTCTTTGTAGTTGAAAATTATTAATTAGACTCATACTTCCAAATTCTTGTTGAGTTCTTGATAATTCTATAGATGATTCTCAATGCTTTTATCGCTTATGGCAAAACTTACTCCTAAGACGGCTGGAAAAAAGGTTGAAGTCATATGATGCACCTGCCGAGATTCCAAGTGGAAAAGTACACCATAAATTGCCTGCGACGGACAATAGTGCCTGGGCAAGGCATTTCTAGCTTTTACTCCAACCAACAGACTCAAATAATGGACAGAAATAAGAGGGCGACCAGGCTAGAAAATCTCCACAAGCCTTCTGTGGCGGCTGCGTTTAGTAAATTATGATGGGATCGATGATTAATGGGTAAAATTCTTGCATGTATTTACCCTCTATATTGATAAAATATTACACTAATTGGTTTATTTTCATTATATTTTTGTATTTGGGCTGCAAGAGAGACGATTACAAATTGGAGAAGAAAGAGAAGGCTAAGGAGAAGAAGTCTTTGGGCTGAAAATCCAGAAGACTATAAATGTTAAGGCATGGGCACACCTAAGGAGTTAAAGTTTTCTGTTTTTTTTTTCTTTCTTTTTTTTTTAAACACATAAAACCTTCAATGCAAAAACAATTAAAATCATTAGTTATATAAAGAAAATAAAGAAAACAAAGAAAAGAAAAAAGAAAGAAAGAAAAATTGGGTTGCCTCCCAATAAGTGCAATTATTTACAGTCGTTATGCTCGACTTCCTCTATCTCTCAAGTTATTAAATTTTTACAAGTTGTTTGGACCACACCAGCATTTTCTTTAGAGTCTACAAAACAGAAGGGAGAATTCTCTCATCAGAAATTGGTAATGGTAAAAATGAATTCTCAAACCTATTAGGGACTTCTGGTAATGTGTGCAACGACATGATTGCTTCTTGAATCTCCTCATTACTCTCCAGTGTCACATCAGTATCCATGTTCCCCTTTTGCAACACAAAGTCTAATTCTTCTTTCACAAAATTTTGCTCAAAATTAGCTTGTACAATAGAGTCAGCAATGCCAACATGACAAGCAAATTCAGTATCCATTGGATATTTCATGGCTTTCATAATGTTAAATGTAGCTATTTCACCATCAAACTCAAGTGACAATGTACCCTTATGCACATCTATCTTGGTTCGTGCAGTGCTCATGAATGGTCGACCCAATAAAATAATACCAGAATTTGTAGAATGATCATCATCCATGTCAACAATGTAAAAATTAGCAGGGAAAATAAAGTCATTTACCCGAATTAAGACATCTTCAACAAGACCTTTAGGATAAATATTGGGCCTATCAGCTAATTGAATTATCACCCTTGTTTCTTTTAAAGGTCCTAAATTAAGAGATTGAAAAACTGATAAAGGCATAACATTTATGGATGCACCTAGATCAAGCATACTTTTTTCTATATGGTTGCCTATTATGCAGGGTATAGTGAACATACCCGGATCTTTGCACTGTTGAGGTAATTTTCTTCGAAGAATAGCCGAAACATTCTCACCAACCTTTATTTTCTCATCGGTCTTCAATTTATTTCGGTTGGTGCATAATCCTTTCAGAAATTTGGCATACTTCAGTATTTGCTTAATTGCATCGATTAGTGGGATGTTGATCTCTACCCTTCGAAAAGTATTCAGGATCTCTTCCTCAGTGCCTTCTTTCTTCGACCTTGATAACCTGCTAGGAAAATGAGGAGCAATCTCATTTTTGGATTTAGGTTCATAAATTTTACTATTTACCTCTTTGATTGGTGGATGGAATTTTTCAATGTTCTCTTCCTCTTGTTTCTCTTTAGCTTCAACATCCACTTGTGGTGATGTATTTTTCAATTCTTTTCCACTTCTAAGAGTCATGGCACTAGCATTCTCTCGTGGGTTGATCACAACTTGTGCTGGGAGCTTCCCTTTATTTCCTTCAACATTACTTGAAGAAGCTGCAATTTGAGATATCTAAGATTCTAAATTCCGAATACTTGCCCTCATTTTTTGTTGGGATATTTGAAATTCTTGTTGAAGATATATCACCGAGTTAGACAGGGTTTTCATATTATCCTTAAGAAACGCACCTAGATTGGATGTGGATCGTTGTGAATGTGATGGTTGTCTTGCTTGATATGGTTGTTGAAACCCAGATGGCTTGAATGAATAACTCAAGTTTGGGTGATCCCTCCACCCCGGATTGTACGTGTTCGAGTAAGGATCATATCTCATTTGGGGTGGTCCTGGAAATCCCCTGACATAATTCACAAATTCACTTGTGTTTTCTTAGAGCACCGGGCATGAATTAGTGGAATGCCTAGGAACAGCACATATTCCACATGCTTTGACTTGTTGATTTTGGCCTGTAATCAACTTTTGAAGGAGAATGGTTATAACATCAAGTTTTCTATCAGAACAAGTGCTCACCTTGTTTACGTTCATTGGGAAATTATCTTGCTGATTCCCAAATTGTTGTGCATTTGCTGCCATATTTGATATCAGATTTCTTGCTTGAGCAAGAGTCCTGTTCACTAGAGCACCTCCACTTGCAGCATGAATTATATTCCGGTCCATGATAGAAAGACCCTCATAGAAATATTGTATTAGCAACGGCTCAGGGATTTGGTGCTGAGGACAATTCGCACACATTTGTTTAAATCTGTCCCAATACTCATAAAGAGTTTCGCCATGAGTTTGACGAATTCCACAAATGTCCTTTCTGATATTCGCAGCTCTTGAAGCAAGGGAAAACTTCTCTAAAAATTGCCGCTTCGGCTCATCCCATGTGGTGATTAAGCCAGAAGGTAGATAATATAACCAATCTTTGGTCTTGTTTGCTAAAGAAAACGGAAAAGCCATTAACTTAATCTACTCTTCGGATACCCCTTGTGATTTCATGGTGGAGCATACCACGTGAAATTCCTTCAAATATTTTGCAAGGCCACGAAAATTTGGAAGTAAATGTATCAATCCAGATTTTAGTTAAAATGCTACCTCAAGGTTAGGATATTGGATAGCTAGTGGTTGTTGTGTTATGTCAGGAGCTGCTAACTCCCACAAAGTCCTTTGTGCAGCCATTGGTTCTTCTTCTTCACTCTTTTCTTCCTCAAAATCTCTTGAGGTCTCAACCAAATCAGTTGTTAAATTTAAACTTGGAAAAGACACTTGACGAGGTCGTTCTCTAGCTTCCTTTCGTAATTGTTTGGCAATCTTCTCGATCTCTGGGTTGTATTGAAGTTGGCCTGTACGAGAAGAACGAGGCATAAACTAGTACAACTGAAAGGAGATTAAAAGTGAAAGAAAAGAAAATTAAAAAAAATTCAGAGAAATAAATCACAAATGACAACCCTCCCCGGCAACGGTGCCAAAATTTGATGTGTCATTAAACCATCAAATATAAATTCCAACTTTCAAACCTTCCGAAGTATAGCGTGAGTCGGGTCGTCTCCACATGGAATGCTGGATTTGTCTCTCAACAAAATAATTTGGGGGTTGTTTTAGGACAATACTAAAAATGCAAAAAGGCAAATTAAGACTAAATATAATAATTAATACAGAATTTAAAATAGTAAAATTCAATAATTAACAAGCTCTAGTTCAAGGAATAATTTCAGAATTGGCTCATTCAATTGGTCATTGACAAAAGGTTAATCTCATAAATCCACAAATAAATTAGTTATAGTCACTTAGTACCACCAAGCAACCAATTTCTCCTTATTTTGTTGGCAATTAAGAGACCTTCATTAATCACTTCTCTTGTTGGTAAATAATTTAGGTACCACCATAGAATTCAATTTACCCACAGCATTAAGAGTTAGAGAAACCCAATTCTAATCAACATACTCACATCGTGGTTGTTTCAATTAGATTGTTTATCCCTTGACAAAATTGAATCACTTACCAAGTAATAATCATGTCAATTGCTATTTCACTAAAACAATCAAACCTTAATGTTCTAGTTAGCAATAGATTATATTGTCAATCAAATAATGGTACCAATTATCTAATTCAACAACACAATCATAAATAATAAATTGCAGGAAATAAACAAATACCCATGAATTTATAAGAGCATTGAAAACAATAAGTCTCACAATTGTTGTAGAACCATCATTCAATTATCCTTCAAGTAGAAGATGAATTTAGTTCCTTGACATGATTGATGAAAAACGAAGTAAAGAGGAGAAAAGAAAGAATGAAAGAAGAATGGGTAAAAGAAAGAGGTGTGTCTCTTGGCAACTACTCTTGTATCCTTTTATCCTTTTTGGGCCTCCTAGGAGTTGCTTTTGCAGCCCAAGTTATTGTCTAACATTCGCTCAGACTTCAGTGCCTTAGGTAGGCCCACGCTTAAGCCTCTTGAAGTCTTCTAGTTGCATTTCATACAAAAATCTTGCTTTCAATCCAATCTCCATTTTCCACACCTAATACAAAAAGTACATCAAAATAAAATAATTTCACCCTATAATAAATTTAATATTGAGAAAATATGAACAAGAAATATGTACTTTTAAAGTTCTATCAAAGATGAAAGAAGATGATACCATTAAGGAGTATTTTTGGATAGTGGGGCTACAAAATTAGTACGAATAAGAGACTCATTACAAATGTGTGAGACCAGTCACATCGAAAAGTGAATCCGGTATGCTTCCACTCAAATTATTGAAGCTTAAATCCCTTAAAAGGTCAAATAAATAAAATAACAAAACAGCGTGACGACTTTTTTCACTAATTTGTTTTGTCGTCATTAATTTTCGTCACTAACTTCTTGCAAATTTGTGACAACTTTTATCTTTTAGTGTCAAAATTTTCCCCTTTTTGGTGACAACTTTTTTTCGTCACTAAAGCCACCCATTTAGTTACGATTTTTTTTTTCGGTGACGTCAAACCCTTTAGTGATGGAGCATTGCTGACGACCGTGTGATGAACTTTTTTTCGTCACTAAATGCTTTTAGTGACAAAAAATGGCCTTTTAGTGATGATATTTCTATTGTCACGAAAGACCATGTTCTTCTTGTAGTGTCTCCATGCATATGTGATACATACGATGAAAACGCATAAGGAGGAACGAGACATAAGTACTTTTGAAAAGAAACTTTTTCATAACATCGTGTTATGCATAGAAATTTAAGTCATTCGCGCGTAGCTCTTGCCATCCCATCATAATTTGCTAAACGCAGCCGCCGCGGAAGGCTTGTTGGAGATTTTCTAGCCTGGTCGCCTTCCTATTTCTGTCCATTATTTGAGTCTGTTGGTTGGCGTAAAAGCTAAAAATGCCTTGCCCAGGCACTATTGTCCGTCGCAGGCAATTTACGGTGTACTTTTCCACTTGGAATTTAGGCAGGTGCATCATATGACTTCAACCTTTTTTCCAGCCGTCTTAGGAGTAAGTTTTGTCATCAGCGATAAAAGCATTGAGAAGCATCTATAGAATTATCAAGAACTGAACAGGAATTTGGAAGTATGGCTCTAATTAATAATTTTCCACTGCTCAGAAATTTAATAGCCATCACAATCTGAAAAGGCTCTAGTAAGTTAGGGCTGGTTTTGAATTTGACCTCATACAATTATTCAAAAATGATTATATATGCTTTAGGTTTGATGGTTAAAGATTTAACCTGCTTGGTAGTTCAATTATTTTTCCTATTCCATAGAGCAGTACTTAAAAGTAAATTAGATAATCGCCAAGTTGAATGACAAAGGGAAAAAAAAAACTATTCAAATATACATATAAAATGAGTAATGATACTTTTAGTGAAAATTTATATTGAAAACTTATAATAACTGATATAATATGTTGGAAAAGACAAAATTATCTACTACACTCGTTAAAAAGTGTAAAATAATGTGGGATAATTTTGCCTTTTCAAACGTCACATTAATCACTATAGATTTTCAGTTTGAATTTTCACTAAAAGTATTATTATTTATATAAAATGTAGAGAATTTTTTCACTTGCATTTGTTAAACGGGAAAAGAAAACTTTGTACTGCCTCCATCCAAAAAAAGAAAAAGAAAAGTTCACTTTGACTTAAATACAACTTTTTTTTATATAATTATTAACTACAATACATTTAATGTAATCATTAAATGTATAGTTTTATATTTTTATCCTTTAATTATGACCATAATAATTATTAGTCATATGGATATTAAAGAAACTTTATTTTCACTGTGAACTCTTTTTTTTTTTGGAACAAAAAAGAACTTTGATAGTGGATTTTTTTTTTCTTCTTGGAATAGATGGACTAATAAATAGTGTAGAAGCTATTGATTGAGTATTCGGTAAAAGAATTAGAATAATCCAACAGCAAAAGAATAAAATTATTATATACAATGGCTATAACATATAAGATAATGTAGCCTAACACATTTAGGATCCAACTGAGAAGTTCTCCAGCCACTTATTTTGTAATACAATAAAAGGTTCTTTTCGTCAAAAAAACATCTCTTTAGTGACAAAATTCCACATGCTACCATAAAACTCAAACCTTATGTGCTAGCATTATTCTACTAGCTCTCACATATTAAAATATGCACATATATTATTTAAATTATTTTGTTGAAAATAGTGACCATCAAATTTCAAAGGATCTATGGAATTTGATACCAAAATGGATACGAGGAATGAGCAGCTAATTGATCTAGAACATGGATAGAAAAATTACTGCAAGAAAAGAGAAAGGAAAATGTTTAGAAGGATGATGAAACATTATTCAAAATTCAAACCGATAGCGTTAGATATAATCCAAAGTTTCACTCTTATGTTTGTCGTCATAAAACAATTAATGTTTAATTTTCATTTTTCCATTCTTCTTTCTTGATTCGAAAAATTTAATTAGCTAATGGTTGAGGTTCATGAGTACACACAGTAGTTATATATTGGTTTTAAAATTTTCAAATGTAAAACGGGTAAGTTGTTAAGTCCAAATTGGACTTGGTGACTGTTATGGTTTCTTTGTATATTATGACAAATTTCTAATATGTGATACCATAACCCAAAATTAGTAAGTTTGTATAATATATACATAAATACCTCATAGTATTGAGCCTAGTTGGTTCAAGTATCTTCCTCCTATGTAAATAAGAGGTGAACTTACAAGAAAATATTAGTAGTGTATCAAATAATTGTATTTTTTTCCCAAAAGCGATTACTATATTAATATGAAATAGTGTTATATACAAAGATTGCCCACTAACAATGAAAGCCTTAGAACTTGCAATGAGATTAAGTAAAGTCTAACCGACACAATCAATCGGTTAAAACAACATCATAGCTAAACAGTGTTAGCTATGCCAAACAACAATAGAAAAAACATAAAAAACAAAACAACCAAACTTGGTCGTCACTAGTATATCCGCAGAAGTTGCATGCACCAGATAGAACTGAACTCAAAAACGTAAAACTGGCTCTGGTCCCTAACTTCTGCCTATGCCACTCGACCGCTACCTAACTTTCGCGCAAACTAGCGCCATCGCTCCATAAAGGAGGAACAAAAGCTTAATACAGGGAGTCCATGATGCCATTGAATAGGCATAGCAAAGTACTTAAAAAAAAATTTGTACGTTGAATCGCACCCTTTCGCCTACACGTACAGTGATTTTTGAGAGAGTCTAGCCACAGCCATGGATCAAATGAGTTTGAAAGTGAAAGAACTTGAACAACATTTAAGTATGATGTATGGACTACTAATGAAGGGAAGTGAGATTTTTGAGGTGGACGGATATGTGTAATAGTCTTGAGAAATGTAATGTATTTAATAAATAAGATAGGTTCAAAATCTATTGGTTTAAACTTTTAAATATACGTTGGGTTTTAAATATACTTATTTATTAGTCGCTATTGTGAATCTTTATTTCCTTTCAGTGAAATTGTTAGATTATACCCTAAGGACCAATCATATAATGATGGTATAAGCATATATTGTATCATAATATTTATAATTAATGGCACTGATTATTATGTTTATCTCATATTTGTGTTTTATGAAATAAATATAATAATGTCCCAAGAATTTAATTATTCTAAAATTATCCCTAGTCGAATATTATCATTAAATGGGACAATGATAATGTATTAAAACTAGTATGTATAGTGACTGATGAAGTAGTTCATGATATAAGATATCAAGTCAACACATAAGTACATATTATAAAACTATGTGCTGGATTGACCCACCATTAGAAATAAATACTACATGGATTATTATATGAAGTGTCATAATATTTCTCATAGTGATGATGGCGTAAAGTGTGGTTTTATGAAAATCTCAGAAGATCTCAGAAAAGAGTTTTAAAACTCTTGTTGGATATTGACTTGCGGGATCAAATCCAATTAAGCATTAGTGTGAAGAATTCAAGGTTAATTCTTAGTTTCGTGGTTAAGTTTCCAACATTTTTATTAAGCCATTTGGTTTGTTGATTGACCCTAGATATAATTTTTAGTCACAATGAATTCATACCTAACCACAAAGAATTCAAACCTAAATATTGCATACAACACGGTTAATCCATTCCTTAATACATAATTTTTTATTTTTAATCATATTTTAAATTATGGATCATATATAATCATTATTAGTAGAAATTTTATAGATATTTTACTTCAGTTGACTCCTTTTTTTTTGGGACAAAACAGTTCTAAAAATAGACAATTTTCTTGGGATTATGAGTGTAAAAATGGTGCTGATTGGGAACTAAAATTTAAACTTTTCCAACACTACGCTCATTGTGGTTTTCTTGTTGATTAAACCCCAGTTTGAATGATCTTCGTAATTCGTGTTTTAATTCTATTTAGAAAATGTTGAACAGTTGTTTCATTTAGGACTATTTCTAGTGACAACAGTAAGCCAATGGACTACTTTGGGACAAAGTATAAAAATAGTGCTGATCGGAAACTAAGACCAAGTAGAAAAATGATTCTTTTTCTATTCAGAAAATGTTAAACAATTGTTGGATTTAAGACTATATGTAGTAGCAACAGTACGCAAATTTCAGGCACCAGAATTGAAAACTCATCTTCTCAGCGACTTACATATTTATTATTGTAATTGTGAGAATTCATTTATTAGATAAATTGAAAACTAATTTGCATAGGGACGAAAATTTCTTATTTGTAAATTAAAATGATTCATGTATTTTGATAAGTCTAATTCTATTATTGCTGATAAATGACTCTCAACCCCTGAGAGAAAAATAAGGGAGAAAGATGATTTTTGTGAGACACGTACAGGGAAAATGGTTTCTTCCTTCTTAGTATTATTCGTAGGTAAAAGTTTTTATATATCCTAATTTTCATCGAGCAATTTCACACAAAGATTGAGTAAATCCTAATTTTTGGGGCAAAGAATTTATTAACTTTTCTTTTTCTATATAACAAGTACAGATTAAAATTAATGGGGGCAGCTACAAAATATATTAAGGGGCAAAAGTTTAAAAAAATAAAAATATTTTAAACTTTATGTGTGTGTTTGTAGATGATGGGGTAAGGTCCGTAATAGTGTAAATAAGAATATGAGAGTTATGTAAAGTTTTTCTATATGTGGTCTTATAATAATTAATATTGTTTTTGGTCTTGGTTTAATCAAGTTGGATATAAGGGCTTTTATTTAGTCTAATGTGGAATTTGGTGTGGTGTGGGTTGCAGTTAGTCTAACCCGTGATGAGGGGACTAGGGTTTAATTTTAAATATCAGCTAGGTTCCCTCCTCTAACCCTAGTCTTTAGAAATACTTTCTACTCATACAGTTTAAGAGAGTAAGAGACACACTCATCAAAGCCAGTTCATCTAGAGGGTCATAGAAGAGAAAAATCTAGTCAGGATCAATCTTAATTCCGTATACAGTTATGGATAAAAAAACTGGTACATAATTCTTTACCTTTGTCTTTATATTCTAATCATATATATGTTAGATCTTGAGTTTATGTTGTTTATGTGCTAACATATATATGGTATCTGAGAATAAGCATAAATCATGATTAGAATATATTTGATTTTCTGTTATGCGTACGAAATTTTGTCTTGGACGGTCGAAAAATTTCTTTAGAGTTTAACCTTTGTGTGCCTACAGTGAATATGACAAAATTTCTTTGGAATTGTGAAGTTGGGACTGTGTTTTTTTAAAAAAAAAAAAAAAAAAAATGCCGGCGGCACAAAAGAAAGAAAAAAAAAAAAGAGGTTATGCACGTCAAGGAAATTTAGCGTGCTCAGGGCATGCACAATAGCCCTAAAAACAACCAGCCTAAGACCGAGCCACATCAGCACCACATCAGCTTTGAACGGTCTTTACTATTCAGACAACCATCATCAAAAAAAAGTGCCCACGCTCATGAACGGCCTTTACTATTCACGCAACAAATTTCTCTCTCCTCTACCTTCATTTACACCATTTATTTAATATATTGAAAATCAATACTTAAAACAATTAAATATGAAATACTTAAAACAATTAATAGAAAATAAATTTACATTACATTAAAATTGAAATTTAATAATATACTTATAAAAAAAATAAATTGTTTCTTTAATTCTTATATAAAATTCAAAATTATAAATTTAGCCTTATTTATCAATTAATTACAAAAAAATTCTTTTTCATTTAGACAAACCTGATTTTTTTTTTAATTTTGTAATTATTTATATTGTTTAACTATGAATACATATAATTTTTAATAATCACATTCAATAATTTTATACAATATTATAGTCAAATTAATTGTTTTAAAATTTTTGTAATTATTAAATATATATAAATAATTTTACATAATATTAAAATAAAAATTTAATATTATTAAACTTAAACTTAAAATTAATAGAAATATTAATAATTTTATATTAAAATTTATAAAATATTAATAAGTATATTATAATTTTTAATTATATTATATTTAAAAAAATCATATATTGTTCCAAAAATAGTCAAAGTGCATGTCATTTTGAAGAAAAAATTATTTTCTCCAAGTTGGTAATTTTTAAAAAGAAAAAAAAGGAGCCCAAAAGGGGGTTGCAAACCAGGGGGAGGTTTGCAACCCTAACGTGGCGCGCGCCCATTGGGCGCGTCACGTCGATTATTGACAGCGCAGCGCTGTCACCAACTTTTTTAAAAAACATTGCCATTAAACGACGTCGTTTGACGTCGTTTTGTTATGCCAGTTTGGCAAAAAAAAAATAGAACCCGTCGTCCGCGCAATTTACGGGACGAACGGTCAGAAGACCGTTCGTCCCTGAACAACCTCCACATCAGCATAAAATGCTGATGTGGGGGTTGTTCTGCAACGACCAGCCCCACGACGGGGCTGGTGTCGTTGCTCTCAAGGATTGCGTTGTAGGCTGACGTCATCGATGACGTCAGCATCAGGTTATGCACACGTGAATGAGCATGCATCCAGCGCCTGTGTCAGCCGCTGGGTCCCACGGTTTTTACTTTTTCCAGAACTCTTTATGGGTTGTTTTCAAACTTATCTGGAGTCCGTTTTGGACAATTTTAATATTATTAGATTCAGTTTTTCATGATCTACATTTTGACATGTGATTTGCATATTTTTTGACATCATTATACTTGTGAAAATTTAAATTAAATGTATATTTATACTTTTAATATAAAATTTAAATATTTTCACTTGTACTTTAAATTTTTTAAAATATGTCAACCGTATTAATATGCAAATATTCAGTTTATATTTTATACAACATAATTAAATGCAATTAAATGACGTATTACCCTTGTCATTTGTATAACTTAAAATTGCATATAAAGTTTTATATAAAAAATAAAGTTTAATATCCTTAGTATGAGAGAGTTTCATAAATTCAATTGGGCAGTGACTGCCAAAGTGGCACACTCATTTGGTTTTATGAAATACCGGTCTTATATTGTTGGGGATGTTTCCCTTTCTAATGTCTTGTCATACTCTTAAAGGAGGTGATTGGGTATTAGTTAGTGGAAGGATACATGTACAACATGTGCTTGAGAAATAACTGATTTTAGTAGTTCATACACCCAAAGGTGGTGAATTCACGAGGGTTGGAATAAGTTTTCATGGCCATTGTTCATGTAGAAAGTTGACAATTGTATGTCATGCATTTTGCCCAAAGGTGATTGTATGATGATACGTGTAACTTTCTGTGGAGTGTACTTATACGGTTTATACTAAGTTACACTATCCTTACATATTTTTATTATAAGTCACATTTTCTGTCAATGGTAATTCACTCACTATTAAGATTCTCACTTATTTCTTTTTAATAAATAGAAAAATGATATAATGTTTAGAATGGTTCTGGCGGACATGTCTGATGTTCTTTATAAGGACAACCCTGCAGATATCACTGCATAAAGTATCAATGCTGAAATGAGAAATTCTGACTTGGAAAAAGCAATCGAATTTGGTATTTGTTACAATGATCCATTGATTATCTTAAGGGTACTTTAATAGTTAATTGTACTGCTAAACGAATGATAGATCACCTGTTAGACATGTGTCGAGTGTCATCCTATATTGAGATAGGGGATCCTTTTCCAACACATTTCAACATTAAGTATGATGGTACTAGTGAAATTAGGAATTATGTCTTAAATATGGTAGAATTACAGTGTAAACTTAAGGCATTTAAGATCATTATTCCTACTAATATTGTCTATTAGGCTTTCAATACCCTTTTCACCTAAATTCGGAATTATAAAGATAAATCACAATTCTTGAATGAGACACAGTCCATTAGTAATCTAATAGCTAGGGTGGTGGCAAAGGAAGGAAAATTGAGAGATGAAAATGGACATCAAGTCACGTGTGTTTCTAGTGCTAGTGGTAAGAGGGTAAGAAATCCAAAATTTTTGCCCATAAAGATACTCATAAGATCAGCTTGTGACTTAGGGTAAGAAACATGATTGTTGTTTCTTCTACAAAAGGAAAATCACATAAAGAAAAACTGTGACAAATATAAGGCTTGCTTAGCCAAGCATGAGGTTACAGGTAATAATTCTTTGACTTTGGTTTGTGAATCCAGTCTATTTGAAGTCCCATCCAGTTCATGGTGGCTAGATAGCGGTGTAACGAATTATGTTGCGTTCACCATACAGGGATTTAGAAATTGAAAGAAGCCAAATCAGGATGAATCAAGTCTGATCGTAAGAAAAAACAAAAGTTGACATAGAGTTCGTGGGAGATGTCATCTTAATATTAGAATCTGGCTCTAATCTAATATTAAGAAACACTTTCTATGCACATTCCTTTAGAAAGAATTTAAATTCTTTTTCAAGTTTAGACTAATGTGGCTATTTTTGAAATGAAGGACAATATGGTTTTTTTGTTCTTTAGTTCAAATAAAGTTGGTAGTTGCATTATGTCTAATGGATTGTATAAATTGTGTTTGTCTTCTAATGATAAATACGTCGCTTGTACAGCTAACAAAGTCGTTTCCAAAAGACCTCTATTTGAGGAACATTCTTACACATTGTGGCATAAAAAACTAAGCCACATCTCTAAAGAAAGAGTAGAAAGGTTGATAAAAGTTGACATCCTACCTCCTCTTAAGGGTAACTTAGAGGATTGTAAGTGATGTATGGGTAAAATGACTAAAGCGAAGAAGAAGACAACGATTAAAAGTTACGATCTCTTGGAGATCAAGCATCTTGACATCATTGGTCCATATAAAGTGACTTTGTGAACAAAATTTTATTTCATCACTTTTATTGATGACTATTCCCGATATGGATATACGTACTTGATTAAGGATAAGTCTGCGTCATTTGAGAAATTCAAGATAATTTAGTGAAGTCGAAAGCTTGATTGGGACAAGTTATCAAAGTCATCCGGGTCTAATAAATTTGGTGAATATTATGGTTGGCATGGCGATCTTTGGACTACTTAAAGAGCCATTTGCCAAATACCTAGAGGATTGCAGGATTATAGCTTAATTCACCATGCACAGCAACCCGAAAACACGGTGTGGCGAAATGTGAAATCGCACCCTTATGGACATGATGAGAAGTTTGGTAAGTAGGAGTAATTTGCCGAGTTTTTATAGGAGAAGCCTTGAAAGCGGCTCTCTACATTCTGAATAAACTTTCTACAAAACTGTTCCATTAACATCATTTGAGTTATGGATGGGGCGTAAACCTAGTTTAAACCATCTTAGAGTTTGGGGTATCTATGAGAGGTAAGGTTGTATAATCCAACATTAAGTAAGTTAGAATCTAGAACAACCAGTGTTATTTTTATCCTATCAGTTATTCAAAGGGATATAAATTTTATAATCCAAATGGAGGTACAATAATTGTAGAATCACAAACAGCTAAGTTTTTGGAACTGGATGTGGCCAAAATGAATACTTGTTCTCAGACCATTAAGGATTGTAGTGTGGTGGAGACCATTACGTCACGTTCTCTACCTGCATAGACTATTATGGAGCCTTACATATCAGGCCCTAATTCAGTGGGAGTTAAGGATAATGTCATTGAGCCTATGCCTAGTGATACTCCTCAACCTCATCAAGAATTGAATGAGACTGTGATAGCTCTACTCAAGAGGTTTACTAGAGAGAAGCAGTCTACTATACCCTTTGGACTACATGGTCTATCTTGGAGAGCATGATTATGAAATTGGCTACGTGATAGATTCAATAACTTATCTGAGATGTTTCTTGTCCTCAATCAAGTATGTGGATGGATACCATGAATGATGAATGCATTATATGAAAAAATAAAGATGTCTGGAACTTGTTGACTTACCTAAGGGTTGCAAGCTCATTAGCTGCAAATGGGCATATAAGACAAAAAGGACTCTAAAGGAAAGATAAAAAAGTTTCAAACCAAATTGGTAGCCAAAGGATTCACTCATAGGGAATGAATAGACTATGAAGTGACATTGTCTCTAGTCTCTTCTAAAGATTCTTTTAGAGTGATCATGGCATTAGTAGCTCATCTAGATTTGGAGCTCACAAATGGATGCTAAAACAACTTTCCTAAATAGAGACCTTGATGAGTAGGTCTATATAGTTTAACCCGAAAGTTTTTGCAGTAGATGATTCAAGAGAGCTTGTGTGTTGATTTAAAAAGTCTATTTATGGGTTTAAACAAGCTTCTAGACAATGGTACTTAAAGTTTCATTGAATTGTAACATCAACTAGTTTGTTGAAAATAAGGTAGGTTAGTATGTATATAGCAAGGTCAGTGGGAGGATTTTCATTCTTCTTATATCATATGTAGATGATATTTTGCTTGTCAGTAATGATCTCAGCTTGTTGCATGAGACAAAGCAAATATTGTCATATAGTTTTGACATGAAAGGCCTTGGTGAGGCGTCATTTGTCCTTGGCATAGAGATCCATAAGGATCGTTCTCGCCAGTTGTTGATTTATCTCAGAGGGTTTACATAAACTGTATTCTGGAACCATTCAGTATGCAGGAATGCAAGTCGGGAATTGCTCTTATCGTCAAAGGTGATAAACTGAATAAGTCCTAGTGCCCTCATACAGATGTTGAGAAAACCAATATGAAAGACGTACCTTATGCTAGTACACTTGGGAGCATTATGTATGCTTAAGTATGTACTAGATCAGACGTTGTTTTGCAACTGATTTTCTGGGCAGATATCAGGCAAACCCAGGAAATGATCGTTGGGTAGCTGCCAAGGAAGTTTTAAGGTACTTAAAGAGGACAAAAGACTACATGCTGACAAATAGATATGTATAGGATGTTGAGCTGGTAGGGTATCTGAGATCTGAGACTTTGCTAGCTGTAAGGATGATAGAAAATCGACATTCGGTTATATCTTTAAATTAACAGGTGTTGCAATCTATAGGAAAGTGAGAAACAAAGGACATTTTAGACTTCCAGTATCCAGGTGGAGTCAATAGCATACTTTACTGTTGCTACTCAAGTTGTTTAGCTCCATAATCTCATAAAAGAGTTAGTTGTATTTGATTTTGTGGATAGACCCATATAGCAGTATTGTGACAATAATTCAGCAGTATTATTCATTAATACTCATAAGGGTCTCAAGGGGTCTAAATATATGGAGATCAAATACTTGACTATTAAAGAAATAGTACAGAATGGTAACATAATAATAAAGCATATCTTACAGATGATATAGTTGCAAACCCACTAAAAAAAAACTTAGCCCGTGTGTGTTAGAAAGATATGTCAAAAGTATGGGCTTAGTTGCATCATGGGATGCCATAGTTTTGTGGGAGTTGCATGTTATATATGCTTACAAAATTTTCATCTATGTTTTGTTGCATGTAGTGACATTTATGTGATATGTGTATTAGCATTTGAATTCAATAAAGTTTGATTAATTTTCTGGTTATATGCTGAATACATGTGTATAAAGTGAAAGTCTCAAGGAATTGTGTAAACTTTGAGCACAAACTAAAAGGGCATATAGTTATTAGTCTGGAATATATGTCTTGTACATATAAAGTTCTGTTAACAATAGAGATAAGACATATGGAAGTTTATTGGAACTATAAAGTTATTCTCTAGTGGCACATAAAGGTTTTGTGACCTTTGAAGGAAGAAGAATAAGGCTGACAAAGTGGATAACACATAAAGTTTGACTCTATATGAGGTGTTATCAAGTTTGCCACACTTCCACATTGGATCCATATCAGTAGAGTTAACAACATTTGTGATCATGGATGGCTCTGTGTGATTACATGCAGTTACTGCCATGGTTCGGTGTTGAAGGCTCTATGGGATAGGATTGACTATTAAAAGTAATCTCTAAACCAACATACAGGTGCATATTAAAGAACAGCTTTAATTAATATTTGCCCAAGTGGGAGAATGTAAGGTTTTTCTATGTGTGGGCTTATATTAATTAATGTTGTATTTGGGCTTGGTTTAATAAAGTTAGATATAAAGACTTTTAATTAGTCTAATGTGGGACTGGCTGGTGTGACTCTGATTAGCCTAGCAGTGATGAGGGGACTAGGGTTTAACTTTAAATATCAGCTAGGTTCCCTCCTCTAATCCTAATATTTAGAAATACTTTCTACTCATACAGTTTAAGAGAGTAAGAGGTACACTCATCAAAGCCAGTTCATCTAGAGGGTCATAGAGGAGAAGAATCTAGTCAGGATCAATCTTAATTCCATCTGATTATGGATCAAAAGACTGGTACATAATTCTTCACCTTTGTCTTTATATTCTAATCATGTATATGTTAGATCTTGGGTTTATGCTGTTTATGTGCTAACAAGTTAAACTATTATCTGTCCATTCTTAAAAAGAAAAAAAAATCACTTTTGATTTAGTATAATTTTAACTTACAAGGTACAATACATTCAACACAATCAAATGTATAATTTTGTAGTTTTATTTTTAGTTTTTAATTTGAATTGTTTATTATCATTAACAGTAAAGATTTAGAAAAAAGCCCCAAACACATTTAATTTGAACTTGTTCTTTTCCACCTCAATGGGAGGTAAAAATTGGAAATCAACCTAATTAACATATAGTAGTGATATTCATATTGACTTTTCATAGTGCAAATGTATAGTGATCGATATGGCAAATATGAAAAGAGAAAACCATTTCTTATTATTTTGTATTTTTTAATAAATGCGATAATTGGATTTTGACTTTTCATTCTTGCCACATTATTCACTATAATTTATCATTACGAAAATTCACTAAAAATATTATTATTCTTACCATACATGATGAATTCATCCCTAATCAGAATGTAGAAGATATAAAAATGGCCCAAATTGGAAACTTGTATTTTGAGTGCCTATTTGTACTTTTCTTGTATGATTTTCCAATAGGATGGGATCAACTCCAATTATTTATTAGCATAAAAAATTCAATGTTAGTGTTTAGTTTCGCGGTTAAGTTTCTAAGATTTTTATTAGCTCAATTGATTTATCAATTGACACTAGATTTAAAAAAAAAAATACAATCCAGATATATATATTCCACTCTTTTTTTTTTTTGACTAGCCAAAAAGGCAATGCATTTTATTCGAAAATGAGAGCAGAGAGTACATAAAATGGTTAGGAATAATAAAATAGAAAGAAAGAAAAAGAAAAGCAGCTAAATCCGCCTTTCCTATATGACAGGAAAAGGCACACCTAACCAAAGGCAAACATTCTCTACTCAAGGACGGCTAGCAGATTGTGAGATCTGGACACACCACTTTTTGCCAGCCTGTCGGCCACACTGTTGGACTCCCTTGGGACATGATGGCCATGCCATTGCCTAATTTTTTCCTTTAATACCTCAATATGATTCGAGACATTCTTAAGATGCCAGGGGGCCTTGTCGGGGTTCAATAACCAGTGGATTGCGTTAACAGAGTCACTTTCAATTACAAGAACATGAGAGCTCTTCCACTTAGATTCAGAAAACACCCAAAATGCCTCACGAATAGCAAAGAACTCAGCCTGATTTGAATTAAGAATTCCAACGTGTTTGGAGAATACTGCCTTTGTTTTACCCAAATCATCTCTAAGAATACCCCCGATACCAGCCATACCTGGTTTTCCAATTGCTGATCCATCCACATTAAATTTCATGCTACCTGGTTGAGGGCGAGACCAAGAGGCACTGTCCTTCCTGCATCTGTGAACCTGGTTAACCCTTGCGTTGATCGGCTGTAGGAAAATCTCTGAGATAGTTAAAGCAGAGGAAGGCCATTTGGCTTTGAACCAAGTAGCAAACCTGATGAGAATCAGATCCATTAGCTGCAAGAAATCAAATCTCTTATTGTTGAAGGTAACGATGATTAAAGATTAAGCAAGAACTACGATCATGAATTTGTACCTAATGACAATGTATAGAATACTCTTTCAGTTCTAAAGAAAGTAATCCACTTGTAATTGAAGTATTTTTTTAATTATTAAATATAACACATCTAATGTATTAAATGTATAATTTTATATTTCTATTTTTACTTTTAAATTTTTTGAATACGTAATCAGTATTATTAATAATAATATACATATTATGTCAAATTTTGAGAAGACAACCACTAAAGGAAGCCTTTGCTCTTTGAGACCATACATAAAAGCAACCGTAAGCAAATTTCCGCCACCAGAATTGAAACCTATTCATCTTCTTAGGAAATATGGGTTTGTTAGAGTGAGCCAGCAAGATTGACTAGTAAGAAATGAAAATTGGAAGGGAAAATTATGTACAAAACTTCGGCAGCTAATTCATTAATAAGTAAATTACAAAAAATATCCTAGTTTGTTTTTTTCTCTCTCATGTTTAAAATTTAACTAGCCAAAAGAAAAAAAAATCTCTAGCATCTGGAAAGTGTGCACTTTTAATTTAACATTTTCTTTCGGTCAAATGATTCTTCTACATTGTCTACTGTAAATTTTGACGTCTCATCTGACAAATCAATTAAAATAGTCATCATTGTGTGAATATTATATGACAATCAAATTAGGAATGAACATAAGTAGGATAAAATAAAGGTCAAAATTTGTATTTCACCCTTTTTTATACAAGTTTAAAATTTTTTATCCTTATTCTACAATATACCAAACTTTATTCTAAGATTATGCTACACTACTATATACAAATTTATACAAATACAAATTTATTAGACAAATTTATACAAACTTTATTCTAAGATTATGCTACACTAGGATGAATTTTATGAAGAGGATGATCTATGTTTTTAGCTATAAGTGATCATGATTGGCCGTAAGAAAAGAAAAAAAAGGAATGAACACAAAACATCTGCTATGGCTAATCGAGGAAAAGCAATAATCGAATGCGATTTTCTTATTCTTGACTAAGCCATCAACATCTCGCGCGGTTTGACTCAAGTGTTTCAGGTGACTAAGCCTTCACCATGAAATAAAATAATTTTTGTCTTTGTTTTTCTACAACAAAAAAGAGAAGAAAAAGCATGAACGTGCAACTATAAAGACGGATGCTTACAAGCTCCAAATTCATAAGCAGAAAGTTTTGCAGAACCAAAACGAAGTTCAATGGAGAACTTAACCAAAACCCCCTTCCAAAATTCCCAAGAAAATAGCAAAGAAGTAAGAAAAGCCCAACATTTCTCATATGCAGTCCAACTTGTCACCTCTGTGTCATTGCCTATGGTTTTGTACACTGCTACAAAACTAAAATTGTTTGAAATCATTGCCAAAGCTGGCAATGGAAAAAAATTATCGCCAGCTCAAATCGCATCACAATTGCCCACTAAAAACCCGGATGCAGCTTCCATGCTAGATAGAATGCTTCTCTTACTGAGTAGCCATTCTGTGCTCTCTTGTGATGTTCTTGAGTTTTCTGATGGGGATGATCTGAAATACGAAAGAGTTTATGGGCTAGCTCCAGTTGGGAATTCTTCGTGCCGGACGAGGAGGGTACTTCAGTTGGGCATATGGGGTGATTCAAGATAAGATTCTTATTGGCAGTTGGTAAGTTTAATTCTTTTCTAACTTTTTTTGTACTTCTTTTTACTGGTGGTAAAGTTAAAATTTCAACTTTTGTGAGATGGATATCTGCAGTGCCGTTATCAGCTCATGCTCAAGTTTAACGGGTGTTGATCGACGTAAGATTATGCACATTTTGTTGATCCTTGTCACCCTGCTCTTATTTAGGTACGAATTGGAAAATGCTGTTCTTGAAGGAGGTACACCGCCGTGCGATAGATTGCATGGCATGGACATATATGAGTACGCTGGCAAGGATCCCAGGTTGTGCAACATAATCATTAAGGGAGTTGTTGGTCTAACAGCCATAATCATAAAACAGTTGCTTATTGAATATAACAGTTTTGAGAACCTTCAAACATTGGTTGATGTGGGTGGTGGTCCAGGAATAGTCCTCCACCATATCACCTCAAAATATCCTTCAATAAGGGCATCAATTTCGACCTACCACATGTCCTCAAAGATGCACCACCATTCCTGGTACTTTTTCCTCTATCTATATATATATATATATATATATATATTACCCTTATAATCCTGAAGTTTTTCTTCTTATTATATATTTGGTATCATGTCAATTAAAATTTTGAGATGCAGGAGTACAACACATTGGAGGAGATATGTTTGATAGTGTACCAGGAGGAGATGCCATTTTTATGAAGGTATAATAAAATTAAATGTACTCATTCTCCACATATATATTAAGAACAATGTAGCCTTGTTGCAAATTAAATTTACAGATTGATAGCGAATTTGAGACTTCGTTTTCACTGGTCTTGCTCATTCTTATAGAATTATATTTTCAATTATCTATAAATCTGTCTTCTTCTTTTTTTAATTGAACTATGTTACCGTTCTTAAGAGTTTTTAGGTCAAATTTTGTCACTATTTAGAGGCAATCTAAAATATTTTGCCAATGGACTTCCATTTCTTGTCATAGAAGTCTATTGAGTAGAGATAAGATACCAGGATTTTTATTATTTTTTACCGTTTTTGACTACCATGCTGCGATTTTCTTTTATAGTATGACATAGTTTTCTTTAATTGAAATCTTCCTGTTTTCTACTTTTTCTCTTGTTTAATTCCAGCATCGTTTAGAGACGACAACGAAGTACCAAATTCTTGCCTTCAATCCCCTTTGTTTCAATTCATTGGTTTTCTATATGCAAAAACAAAGAACTTGAATAAAAAAAACTAAAAACATAAACAAAGAAAGCGTTATATTAAAATGTGTTGACTACTGTGTTCACTACTTTTAAACCTTACAAAAATTTAAATATTTTCCAATACATGATAGCGAATGGAGTGATGATCTATGCTTCAGTACAATTAGCCATATCATTTCAAAATATTCTTCAGCTAAAATTTCTTGATCAATAATCTGTCACAGGATATAATGCATGATTGGAGCGATGATCATTGCTTAAAAGTGCTCAAGAATTGTTTCAAAGCTCTACCAGATAAGGGAAAAGTAATTGTGGTTGATTTTGTTCTGCCCGTGAAACCTGATACCAGTGCCTCTTGCAGAAAAGTTTGCCAGATCGATTTGCTCAAGTTGACACAGAGTTCTGGAGGAAGAGAGATCAGAAAAAGAATTTCGGGCATTGGCTATTCGTGCTGGATTTAGAGGCATAAATCTCCAATATCTTTCCTGCGATATTGGGGTCATCGAAATGCACAAGTAGAACAGGAGACTTCCCTTTCCATCCACCAAAACAACATACACATATAATAGACGCAGAAATAAAGCAAATAAAAGCGCTTCCAGCTTAGCACTCCAATGGTCCAATAGTTGTGATGATATGACCGTTATCCACATATATATAAAAGCTCTACGTTTTTTCGTACATGCAAAGCACTTTGCCTGATCTTGACGTCAAGATTTAGCTAAATAAAAGAGTTTTGCTTATGCATAGATTGTTTGGGAATTTCGAGTTTGTATCAATTTGAATGTGGTCTAATAATATTTTCAAAAAACAAAAAATATCAATTCGCTCCACGGGCTAAAGGATTAATGGAGTTGCTTGCAAAACTAGGTGATCACAATCCATAGACATTTACCATAATCTACACAGATTATTCCCAACAAAAGTCAAATGGACATACTAGTTAATTAACAATCTCACATGTTTAAACAATTATCTTCTTTATTCTTTCAATGGGGTACTTTTAGCCCAAAAACTACTCAACCGATCTTGTGCACAAAGTGCATAGGTTACTGAACTCAAATCAATGTATGCCATAGAGATAAGTTCATAGTTGTATAAAATATAACAAAATTCTAGCTCAACGCGTCGATGTATGACATAGAGATAAGTTCAAATCAAAATATTCGGCAATTTTTCTTATGCTTTCTTCTACCATGTCTAGCTAAACTCTTTTATTTTCCAATCAAAGATTAATTGAGGTTTGATTCGAACAATTGGGAGGTTTCGGTCATTCTATTATTTTAGTCTTGTGTATTTAAATATTTTCTATGTTTCATTATATTATTGGATTGAATTATTAGACAAGAGGCCTATTGTTTGATAGTTGAATTCAATAGATAGTCATTACAATAATTAACCATTGATTGATTGTTTTAATTCAAGTGGCAAGTAACAATATCAAAAGGTAATCAATATCTTAGAATATGCGTTATGAAAATATATATTCAAGTTTAAATAAACAAGGTGTTTACGGGTTTATTGGTCGATGGTGGTTTTTGAATCGTAATGCAATTAGTAGACATAACTCATAGGATTGATCCGAGGGTTGTGTTTGTTAATTAGAGAAATAATTCATAGGACTGGTCCGAATGTTATCAAGAAAGTAAGAAAAGATTGGTTATTAGAGCAGAGATGTTCAACAACTATAACCAATTTATTCAGGATAAAAGAACCTATCTTTTGAATTAATGATAAATTCAATGAATCAATACCAAAATTAATTCTTGGTTGGAAGCTTCTCCATATTGATTTTTCTTCATATTTTTAGTTAGCTATTTAATTTGTTTGGTTTGTCTCAATTAGTTTGCTTAGTTTCATAATACAACCCTCCCCCCTTCTTTTATTTTATTTTATTTGAGGAGTAAATCTAACTAATTTTTATGAATTCGACCCTCTCACGGCTATCTATAAAACTTAGCCCAAAAAAGGATTAGTTTTTGGTTTTGACAACCATCAATATCACATATTAGAAATTTGTCATAATATACAAAGAAACCATAATAGTCACTAAGTCCAATTTGGAGTTAAAAACTTACCCGTTTTACATTTGAAAGTATTTTTAAAACCGATATATAACTATCGAATGTTCTCATGAATCTCAACCATTAGCCTATTACATTTTTCCAATCGAGAAAGAAGAATGGAAAAATTAAAATTAAACATTAATTGTTTTATGGCGACAAACACAAGAGCGAAACTTTGGATTATATCTAATGCTCTTATCAGTTTGAATTTTGAATAATGTTTCATCATCCTTCTAAACAATTTCTTTTCTATTTTCTTGCATTAATTTTTCTATCCATATTCTAGATCAATTAGCTGCTCATTCCTCGTATCCATTTTGGTAATAAATTCCATAGATCCTTTTAAATTTGATGGTCAATATTTTCGACAAAAATAATTTAAATAATATATGTGCACATTTTAATTTGTGAGAACTAGTATAATAATGCTAGCACATAAGGTTTGAGTTTTATGATAGCATGTGGAATTTTTCACTTTAGTAATGTTATTTTGACGAAAAGAATTTTTAATTGTATTACAAAATAAGTGGCTGGAGAACTTCTCAGTTGAATCTTAGGAATTCTCATGCTTTATTGTGTTTTATTTGGAAGATTGTACAAAGGTTTACGTGTAGGCTTGTGACATTAATGTACGTGCAATGTTCGCTAGTTTTTCCGTGTTACCTTACTGGACTTTGTAGGGTGGGGAAATATACTATACATCTATCGTACTCATATTATCAGCGTGGACAAGAAATAATAAAGAAAAAATTAAATTTTGCGATTAGATATTTTATGTCCTAAATGTGTTAGGCAACAATATCTTATATGTTATAGCCATTGTATAGAATAAGTTTATTCTTTTACTGTATGGAATATTCTAATTCTTTTACCTAATACTCAATCAATGACTTCTGCATTATTTATTCGTCCCTCTATTCCGAAAAAACCAAATTCACTTTCAAAGTCCTTTTTTTATTCTAAAACAAGAGTTCCTGTGAAAATAAAGTTTCTTTAATATCCATATTACTAATAATTATTATGGTGATAAAAATATAAAAATATGCATTTAATGATTACATTAAATGTTTTGTCGTTAATAATTAAAAAAAAAAGTTGCGCTTAATTCAAAGTGGACTCTAAGTTTTTATTTTATATTTTATATTTTTTTTATGAGTGCAGTACAAAGTTTTCTTTTTCCCATTTAAAAAGTGCAAGTCAAAGAATTCTCTACATTTTATATAAATAATGAAACTTTTAGTGAAAATTTCTATTGAAAACGTATGGTGATTGATGTGACATATTTGAACAGACAAAATTGTCTCACATTTTTTTTTACACTTTTTATGGACGGTAGTAAATAATTTTGTCTTTCGAACATATTATATCAGTCATATAAGTTTTCGGTATAATTTTTCACTAAAAGTTTCAGTATTCAGTTTATATATATAGTTGAATAGTTTTATTTTTTTCCCCTTTCTCATTCAATTTGGCGATTATCGAATTCACTTTTAAGCACTGCTCTATGGAATACAAAAAAATAATTGAACTACCAAGCAGGTTAAATCTTTAACCATCAAAACTAAAGTAAATATATAATCATTTTTGAATAATTGTAAGAGGTCAAATTCAAAACCAGTCGTAACTAACTAGAGCCTTTTCAGATTGTGATGGCTATTAAATTTCTGTGTAGTTGAAAATTATTAATTAGAGTCATACTTCCAAATTCCTGTTGAGTTCTTGATAATTCTACAGATGATTCTCAATGCTTTTATCGCTTATGGCAAAACTTCCTCCTTAGACGGCTGGAAAAAACGGTTGAAGTCATATGATGCACCTGCGACGGACAATAGTGCCTGGGCAGGCAATTTTTGGCTTTTACTCCAACCAACAGACTCAAATAATGGACAGAAATAAGAAGGCGACCAGGCTAGAAAATCTGCCACAAGCCTTCTGTCGGCTGCGTTTAGTAAATTATGATGGCATGGCAAGAGCTACGCGCAAATGACTTAAATTTCCATGCATAACTCGATGTTCTTTTTAAAGTTCTTATATCTCTTTCCACCTTACGCGTTTTGATCCTACGTATCACGCGCATGGAGACAAATTTGGACATAAGATTTTCCATAATATTGTGTGAAATTATGAATGACGGTCTCGTTTGGATAAAAGGATGATTTGTTTATTGGAAACCTATGAATTTTTACTATGTACATGTTCTTTTATTTTGAATTTATGTTTTTAAACAATTCCGAGATATCCTTTTCACGTGATCTGATAATTGCGTTTGGATTATTTCAAATTTTTAGCATAATTACATTTATTAAAATTTGAAATCACGATGTCATAATTAAAAGATAATTTTGGATTAAATTGAGAAGACATAAATATGTACTTTTATTATAATTATGAGAGATGATTGATAAGATAAACCATTCTCGCCTTATTGATAAATAGACTAATTGGCATAAGAACCAGAATTCCTTAATTGTAAATTAAAGTAATTTTATGGTTAATGAGTAAGTTGGCTGCTAATGAATATCTCTTTAGCAACTCATGTTATTTCGTGAGAGAAAATTGAGTGAGGAAGCGGTTTCCTTCTTGTTTATATTATCGGGATTTAAGGACTTCTATAAATATTTTTTTTTCTTTTTTTTTTTTGGCAACGCTCTCCAAAGTTTGAGTTAGTATTACCTGAAGAGAAACTAAGAATTAGAAACCAATAATAAGGCCTAAGAGATTACTAAAAGTGTGATTTCATGAAAACCTTAAGAAACCAAGTAGAAATGTAACATAGGAATATTTGCTTATTATTTAGTTATACGAATATGTACATGGTTATAGTGCAACTCATAATTATTGTACAGCTCATGATAGAGATAATAATTGACCAAAATTATCTCTATATTTTAAAATTATAACATTTTGGCTCTTATCTATAATAATTTTGTTATCACCTTCCCACAAGTTGTATAAGGCCGGGAAGAACTGTCAACTTGTTCTCTAGAAGCAAAAATCTCTACTTAAAAAGTGGCTTTGTATGAATGTCAACCAACTGATCATTGAACGAGATATAGCTAATACTGAAGTTCTTTATTAGTGACCTTATCCCTCACAAAATGAAAATCTATTTCTAAGTGCTTAGATCTGGAATAAAAATAGGTGGAAATGAGAAAAGTGGCATTGAAATTATCGTACCATAAAATAGAAAGTTTAGAAAGCATTACTAGTATTTCATGTAGTAACGAGCATAACCAATGAAATTTATTAACTGTGGTGGCAATAGTGGGTATTCTACATTTGTAGAAGATCGAGCTATGATCTTTTGTTTGAGTGATCCTGATGAAATTAATTTGGACCAAGATAAATAGAATACCCAAAAGTAGATTTTCTATCATCAAAACTAGGCCCCCCAATCCACATCATTGTATGCTAAAAACAAGACATGAGAAATAGTTGATTTTAGTTATCTTAGGATGTGCTTAACTATGGCCCAATGATGATAAATGAGTGCATGCACGAATTGAGAAACTTTGTTGACTGCAAAACAAATGTCATGGTGTGAAAGACTGATAGGATTATTAATGGGTAAAATTCTTGCACGTATTTGCCCTCTATATTGATAAAACATTACACTAATTGGTTTATTTTGATTATATTTTTGTATTAGGTGCACTAAAGAGGAATTTGGAATTTTTAGCGATTTAAAGTGATGGGGATAGTTTACCTGAACTTTTCTAGTTTTTAGTATTTTCTTATTCTTTTTGATTTTTAATATATTTTAGGATTTTTATTTGGAGTATCCTAAATCTAGCAGAATTGTGTTTTAGTCTCCTACACTTAGTAGAATTGTGTTTTAGTCTCCTACACTTAGTAGAATTGTGTTTTAGTATCCTAACCATAGTCGAGTTGTATTTTAGGCCTATATAAGGATGTTTAGGATTTCTTTGACAGATACAATTCATTATTATTATTCAGTTTTTTTCGGAATTAATTTTCCCCAAATATCTCTCTACGCTGAACGCTGCGTCAGTTGGTATCAGAGACCATGGCGACTGGCGGTGGTCTTCGTGACGATGTTCAGGAGACTGGAGCCCCAATCCTTGGGGACGACACGCTGCAACGATTGGAGCAGCGTTTAATGGAACGCATTGATCAGCGAATTGATCAGGGCCTTCATCGTATCGAAGAGCGACTCGGTGAACTAGCAGATCGGTTTGAGGATCTTGGCGTTGATGTGAACCGGAATCGGCAGAAGACCGGGTGCATATGTTGCTCGCGGTGAACTTGTCAATATACTTCTGTTCGCGGCGAACAACCCGATCTTTTCGTAGAGTTCGGAAGAGGAAAGCGAATTTTCCAATAACGAAAGTGGCGGCGAAATCATCATGGAGGATTTGAAGGGCGTGATGGAAGAAGCGAACGTTGGCGCCAGGGAGATTATGAAGGTAACGACTTTAAATTAAAAGTCGATATTCCTTATTTTAATGGAAGTCTAGGAATAGAAGAGTTTCTAGATTGGGTTGCCGACATAGATAAATTCTTTGATTACATGGAAACCCCAAGTAAGAAAAAAGTGCGATTAGTAGCACTTTGTAGACTAAAGGGGTGCATCCGCATGGTGGGAAAGATTGCGAGAATAGGAGGCGAGAAGGAAAGGAGAGAGTTCGGACTTGGGATAGGATGAAGAGGTTGTTAAAGCAGAATTCCTTCCACTGTTATGAGCGATTATGTTCCAATACCAACGTCATTAACAAGGTACTTGACCGTACATGAATATACAAAATTTATGAGGTTAGGAACGGAATAATCGGAAAGCAGAGGGACAAAGGTGGCGAGGTATCTTGAGGGTGAAGCCTTTCATCGAGACAAAATTGGAGTACAATTTTCTGAAATCTCTCAAGCGAAGAATATGGCAATGAAAGCCGAATTGATGCGACAAGAGCGGAATAAAAGAGGCTATGAGAATTATAGTGGTAGTAGTTAATTTGGTCCTATAGAAGAGCGGGTCAACAATCGTTATAATGTAGGCGAAATCAAGAAGACAAGGCGATGGAAAAAGCCTATGACCGGAAGTGAAAGGCGCGAGTAATAAAATTTGCCAATCCCAACCCGTATGCTAAGCGGCGGGATTTAAATGTTATCGGTGCAATCGGCGTGGCATCGATCTAATGAGTGGCCTCAAAGGAAAGCGTGAACATGGCAATGAGAGAAGAGGAGGAAGATGAATATTCTGCGAGCGGATGGTGAGGCGAAAATTTTGAAGAAGAGGAAGAAGGAACAGATTTTGTAGTGCCAGATGATGTTATCTCCAAAACGAAGATGAGTCTCGGCGTCATCAATTATTCCGAACCCGATGCACCATTTTGGGTGAGATTTTCTTTGTAGTTATTGATAGTGGGAGCATGGAGAATATTATTGGGAAGGAGACGAAAGAAGTTGGGGATACTGTGGAAAAGCATCCCAATCCCTACACGTTAGGGTGGATTAAATCTGGTGGAGAGTATCCAGTGGATCGGTGCAAAATACCATTCTCCATTGGTAAGTATCATGATGAGATATATTGTGATGTGGTGGATATGGATGTCATCACGTGTTGTTTGGGAGGCCGTGGCAATTTGATGTAGATGCTCGCATTCAGAAAGGTCAATCGGTATAGCCTTGTGAAAGATGGGGTAAGATATACCTTGCTGCCCTTAAAGAATAAAAGTAAGGTGCCACGAGTGATAATTTCATTACTCTCACAAGAAAGTTTGAAGTGGAAGTTGCAGATACTGGCAAATTCACGTATTGATTGTGAAGCAAACCATAGAGGTCTGAATTACAAGTGGAGGAGTATCCTAAGTCGTTAAGCCTTTGTTAAAGGAATTCAAAGAGTTGATGCCGATGAGATTCGGATGGATTGCCTCCTATGATATTCAAAGACCATATAGATTTAATTCACGGTGCTAGTTTGCCCAATCTCCGCACTATAGGATGAGTCCTAAGGAGAGCGAGATTCTAAAAGAAAAGGTGGAGGAGTTGTTGCGAAAGGGCACGTTCGAATAGCATGAGTCCTTGTCTTGTTCAGTAGCTATTAACTCCTAAGAAAGACGGAGTTGGAGGATGTACGTGGATAGTAGAGCCATTAATAAGATAACCGTGGGCTACAAATTTCCAATTCCTAGATTGGATGATATGATAGTTAGGTTGTATGGAGCTAAGTGGTTTACAGACCTAGCTTTGAAGAATGTATATAATCAAATTTGATACGACCGGAGGCAGTGGAAGACAACTTTCAAGACAAATGAGGATCGCATGAGTGGTTGGTGATGCCGTTCGGGCTTTCGAACGCTCAAGCACCTTCATGAGGCTTATGAATCGTGTTCTAAAATCTTTCATTGGCAAATTCTTTGTCGTTTACTTTTACGATATCCTGATTTATAGCACAACTGAGGATGATCATATAATGCATTTATGAGAGGTGTTGACAGCCTTGCAGAATAATAAGCTATATATAAATCTTAAAAAGTGCAGTTTTCTAACCAATAAGCTGCTTTTCTTGGGGTTTATTATTACTGCTGAGGGAATAGAGGTGGATGAGGCAAAGGTAAGGGCAATAAGAGATTGGCCGACCCCTAAGACTGTTTCTGAAGTTAGGAGTTTCCATGGGTTGGCTACCTTTTATAGGCGCTTTATCAAAAATTTCAGTACTATCGCCCCAATCGAAAGTGCCTGAAGAAAGGTAAATTTTTATGGGGGGAAGAAGCAGCGAATAGCTTTGCTATATTAAAAGAGAAGTTATGTACTGCACCTGTTCTTGCATTACCAGATTTTGATAAATTGTTTGAGGTTGATTGTGATGCTAGTGGTGTGGGCGTAGGGGCTGTTTTATCTCAAGAGCGTAGGCCTATTTGCTATTTCAGTGAGAAGCTTAGTGACGCCAGGCAAAAATGGAGTACTTATGACAAGGAATTTTATTCTGTTGTAAGGGCATTAAAGACCTGGGAACATTATCTGATTGGGAAAGAATTTGTGTTGTATTCAGATCATGAAGCTTTGAAATATCTGAATAGCCAAAAGAGAATTAGCAAAGATATGCATGCACATTGGTGTCAATTTTTGCAAAAGTTTCCTTTCAGATTACAGCACAAATCAGGTGTGCATAATGTGGTGGCTGATGCGTTGAGCAGAAGAGCTGGATTATTAACTACCTTGAGCCAAGACATTCTGGGGTTTGAGCAAATAAAAGAATGTTATGCAGGTGATACTGACTTTGGACAGATTTGGGAGTCATGTGTTCTTTAGTCAACCTGCTCGAGAATTTTATGTGCAAGATGGTTATTTGATGTGTGGCAATCCGCCTTTGCCTTCCTCGCACTCGTTGAGAGAGAAGGTAGTTCATGATTTACATGAGGAGGACTGCACATTTGGGCCGTGACAAAACCATCGCCTAAGTAAGGAGCGATTCTATTGGCCTCGCTACGTAGATGTCGCCGGTATGTGCGTATGTTATATTTGCGATCGCTAAGGGGAAATCTAATAATACGGGTTTATATATGCCTTTACCTTTCTCGACAATATATGGGAAGATCACAATGGATTTTGTGCTTGGTTTGCCAAGGACCCAACGGGAGTAGATCTTTCGTTGTGGTTGATAGGTTTTCCAAGATGGCACATTTCATTCCTTGTGTTAAGACTTCATGCCTTAAGTGTGGCATTATTCTTTAAGGAGGTGGTTCGCTTGCATGGCGTACCTAAATCTATTACTTTTGATAGGGACAGCAAATTCCTAGGACATTTTTGGCGGACTTTGTGGAAAAGCTGCTTGATTCGCTCTTTGAATTTCGTGAAGACAAATTTCACCCACAAACCACGGCTGACGGAGGTGGTCAATAGAACTCGCAACTTAATTCTGTATTTGCAAGGATAAGCCAAAGCAGTGGGACATGGCTTTATCGCAGGCAGAGTTTGTTTATAATAATGCGGTTCATAGTTCTACTGGTATGTCGCCTTTTTCTGTTGTGTATACAAAGGCACCTCAACATACTCTGGATTTGGTACAATTGCCTAAACAAACGGACAAGAGTATAGCAAATTGGTCATATGGCTAAACAGTCGTAGAGGTGCATCATGAAGTCAATCAAAGCTAGATGAGGCTAATAAGTATAAAGCACCATGATAAGCAACGCCGAAAGCAAGTGTTTGGAGTGGGGATCAGTTATGGTATTTCTTCGGAAAGAAGCGTTTCAAAGTGGGATCTTATAGCAAATTGCAGCCAAAGAAGTATGGACCTTAATCACCGCAGTTAAGATTAATGACAATGCTTATGTGATTGACCTCCCACGTAGTACGGGCATTTCAAACACTTTCAATGTTGTCGATTTGTCGCCCATGAGTCCACAGAATCGATGTATCCAGATTTTGCTTCTAACTCGAGGGCTAGTTTTCTTCAAGTGGAGGAGAATGATGGGGATAGTTTACTCCGAACTTTTCTAGTTTTTGGTATTTTCTTATTCTTTTGATTTTTAATATATTTTAGAATTTTTATTTGGAGTATCCTAAATCTAGCTAATTGTGTTTTAGTCTCCTACACTTAGTAGAATTGTGTTTTAGTCTCCTACACTTAGTGGAATTGTGTTTTAGTATCCTAACCATAGTCGAGTTGTATTTTAGGCCTATATAAGGATGCTTAGATTTCTTTGATGATACAATTCATTATTATTATTCAGTTTTTTCGAATTAATTTTTCCCAAATTTCTCTCACGACGCAATGCGTCATAAAGAGCAAATTTTGACTATATTGAAGAAAAACAAGATATCGCTTTGGGTAGAATGTGGGTGCGCCACCTATAGTTGAAGAGAAGTTTAAGATTCAAAGAGATTGGTCCTGACTTGGGCTATTAGAATTGATGTACTTCCTAGTGACGGAAATTAAATTAATTTTAGGAAATATTTTGGATACTTTACTTTCCGAATTTTGATTACATTCTAATTTTTTTGAACAATGTCCTCCAAAAATTGATTTATTATACGTGAGGAGGAGCTAAGAATTTGAGTAGCATCTTACTTTTTTTTTAATTAGTATGACAAAAATATTTCTAAAAGATGAAAACTATTAGAGCGATGGTCTATCCTTCAAGATAATTAGCCATGTCATTTCAAAAATTTCTTTTCTAAGCTTTCATGAAAAACTCCACAGGATACAAATCATACAATGCATGATTGAAGCAATGATCATCGCTTAAAAGTGCTCAAGAATTGTTTCAAAGCTCTACCAGATAAAGGAAAAGTAATTGTGGTTGACTTTGTTCGCCTACGAAACCCGATACTAGTGCCTCTTGCAAAAAGTTTGCCGAAAAAGAATTATGTTTTTGGAGGAAAGAGCGATCGTAAAAGAATTTCGCATTGGCTATTCGTGCGGCTTTGGGGGCATTAAACCCGTGATCTTTCTGCGATGTTGGGGTCATTGCAGCAAACATAACAAATAAAAGTGCTTCCACCAATCCGATGGTCGAATAGTTGTGATTATATAACGATATCCATGTATACATTAATGTTATACTTTTAAGTACGTAATATATTTTGTATGTTCTTTAATTTGGTCAAAATTTGCTAAATTTCAGAGGTTTGATTTGCATTTCTTTTTAATTTGGGAATTTCAAGTTTGTATCAATTTAAATATGGTATAATAAATTTTCTTTTGCAGAAAAAATCAATTCACCTATCGACTATAGGATGGATAAATCGAGTTGCTTGTAAAACTAGTTATTCCTAATCCATAGATATTTACCATAATCTACATAAATTATTCAAAACAAAACTAAAATGAACTTATTAATTGACAATTCCACATGTTTAAACAATTATTTTTATTCTTTCAATGGGGTACCTTTAACTGTAAACGATTCATTCGATCTACAAGGCACAATGTAATAGAAGGCCGCTTGATTTGGTTTAGAAATTAATATCCCAAGATGTGTTGGGAGAGATACCCAAAGAGCGAATCCTAGTTCTCCTCTTTGTGCGGACTATTAAAAACTATCAAATAAAATGTGAAGTAACCACAATGCAAATATAAAATCAGCAGCAACAACAACCCACAAGCAAAATAACACCATGAATTTTATGTGTAAACCTCCTCGATGAGGAGTAAAATCACGGACCAAGTCCACCCAAATCTCCACTATAATCAAATAATGGGTTACACCGTTCTCTCTTGATACAACTAGAGGCATGCAAATATCAAGCAAACATCAATCATCAAGAATCATAAATTCTTGGCATTCAAAAACAAATTTCATAAAATTAAATAGGGAAAGATTGAGAAAATATTCTCACAAAGCAAAGTGCACTAATTTGATGTCAGATCTTCAAATCAACCTCCAAATGCTAATCCCACCAAAATCCAAGATCATCTTTTCATTAACTGTTGAAATAATTTGAGCTAAATCGACCACGATCACCATCCGATCGATACTTTGATCAAAACTCGCAAAGAAGAAAATTCCTTTTTCTTCTCTTCTTGGTCACCGATCCTTTCTCTCATTTTTGTTTTCTCTATGCTACACACACACGCATAGAGCCCTAATTTTCTTTTCATATGTTTTGTTGTATTGGGCTCCACTTGAGAGTGCCCCAAACCCAACAAATCTCCCCACGCGATCAAGTGGAGGACATTGCCATCTTGGCAATCAAACGATAGGCCTCAAGCTTTGTCTTGATAGAGTCTTTGCAAACATATTGGCACCATTCTCATTAGTGTAAATCTTTTCATGATACGACTATTTTTCTTCAAAACATCTCTAATCCAATGATAACGCAACATCAATATGCTTTGACCTAGCATGAAAAGTAGAGTTCTACGGGCTTGAATCGCACTTGACTATCGCAAAATAATACATAGCGATCTTGCTTGAGCCAAGTTCCTCACAAACTTTTTCATCCGCAACAACTCTTTACATGCTTTGGTTGTCGTTATATACCGCTGGCAGAAAGTGAAACACACTTTTGTAACCTTGATTGCCAAGCCACACTCCTTAACAAAGTAAACTAAGTACCATGAAGTGGACTTCATCATCGACATCTCCAACCATATCCGAATCAGATAATTCGACTCAATGAAGGTTCATTAGTTCCAAACAAAGTTTAAGTTTAGAAGCACTCGAAAATATCTCATGATCTACTTCATCGCATTCCAATGCTCTTTCCTGTGTTTTGATAAAATTTGGCTCACTATACCCATTGCATTAGCTATATCCAGTCTAGTACATACCATGGCATACATCAAACTACCAACCGTTGAAACATTTGGAACGGTTGACATGTATCTCTTCTCTTCTTCTGTAGAAGGGCTTTGGTCAGTGCTCAATATAAAGTGAGAAGCAAGGGGAGAACTAACCACTTTACTATTATCCATACAAAAACTTTGAAGTACTTTCTCAATGTACTTCTCCCGTGATAACCACAACTTCTTGGCATGCCTTTCTCTACAAATTTTAATGCCCAATGATCCGCTTTATCGCCCCAAGTCTTTCATAGCAAAGGACTGCCTAACTGCTTTCTTCAACATGTCAATCCAAGAAACATTCCTACCAACAATCAACATGTTATCAACATAGAGCAAAAGAATAACAAAATCATTATCGAGAATTTTTGCACAAAAACACAATTGTCGAGTTTGCCTTTTGATAGCCTTGCTTAGTCATAATGTACTCAAACTTCTTGTACCATTGGCTTGGTGCTTGTTTTAAGCCATACAAACTTTTCTTTAGTCCGCAAACATAGTCCTCTTTTCCTTTCACTTTGAAACCGCTTCAGTTGCTCCATGTAGATCTCTTTCTAAATCACCATGTAAGAAGACCGCCACATCCATTTGTTCAACTCTCTAAGTTTAAACTCACGCTAAACCGAGTTCGGCTACCTAATGGATGACATCTTAACAACCGGAGAAAATATTTCATCAAAATCAACTCCTTTTCTCCGCTAAATCGCCGACAACCAATCTAGTCGTGTATAGCAAGGTCTCGTGCATGTTCTTCTGCTTCACCGTAGACCCATCTGCTTTTTTAAAGCCCTCTTACCTTTAGGTAGTTTCACCAATTCAAATTTGAGATTGTCATACAATGATTGCATTTCATTTTGCATGGCACCTTTCCACTATTCTCGATGTTTATCATCCATAGCTTCTTCAAATTTTTCTCGTTCTCTTCCATTAGTCATTAAGACATACTCATCCGGGGAATATCTCCTAGAGTCTTGTCTTTCTCTTGTGACTTCGTAGTGGAACCATCGTGGAAAATCTTCACTTGATGAATCAAAATCATCATCTGGCTCCCAACTTGTCTAGAAGACTACATCGTAAATCATAGTAATCATCATTAAGTAAATCTTCAACATTCTCTCACACCAATGTTGAAGGAACTGATCCAAATCAATTATAACAACTAAACGGCTAACTATCTTCTCTATCTTATCAATGTTTTCTATGGTTTGATATTCCATAAAAACAATAAAGCACTACTTCTAACAATTTTGCTCTTCATCGATCCCATAACTTGTAGCCAAACTCATATTGGCTACAACCTAGAAAAATGCATCGACGAAGTTTTCACGCTAAGTTTTGACTTTTCATCTTTGGGAACATGCACAAAATCTTTACATCCAAAGGCACATAAATGATCATATGAAACATCCTTACTGCCTAAGCTCCATTTGGCACATCAAAGATCCGCGCAGAAGATGGTGAAAGGTTTATCGTGTACAATCAGAATTCAAAATCTCACCCCAAAATGATTTTGGAAGGGGTTTTGAGTAGTGGTACCACTAATGAGTGAAAAGGTAATAGGAAGTAGTATTCAATGTCATCACAAGGTTTGGGCATGTAAAAGCAAAGTGCTAGCACAAGGAGAAACAAGTGAATTATGTCAAGAAATTGATGAGGAAAGTGTTGTTCAAGGCCCATTATGACACTAATGAATTTAGAAGTGGTGTATAGTTTATATATAGTGGATGCTCCAAATACATGACGGGCATGGAAGAATTTTCAAAGACCTTTGATGAGTCCCAAAATGAAAGTCAAGCTTGAAATGATCAAGAAAATTCAAGTTGAAGGAAAAGGGATGGTTGGCACTCAAAATTGGTCAAGGTAAAACCCTATTGGAAAGGCTTGGAGTACTTTTTTTCGCTTAGACCTTGTACAGCCGATTTAGTTGGCCTATGCATACCGAATCATGTGGTGTGAGTCATTATTTCATTTGTTTGTTTAGAAAATAACTATGAATACTTGTTTTTGGATTTTTATTCCAATCTTGATTTCTAATGTATAATGACTTTGAGTTATTTGTGGACGGTTGAAAATGAAAGGAATGGAGAGCAAAAATGGGGTACATAGATTTAGTGCAAGTTTGATGACAAGCATGGTTTAGGTGTTGGGGTTTTTGATAGAACTCAATTTGTATATATCTTTTGTTAATAATTTCATGATATTTGGTTTATTTAATGATAAATTTAATGGATTTGGTTATTTTTTGGGCTATAGATGTTGAAAGTAGAGGTTTGAAGAAAAAGGGTTTAAAAGTTATAATTGGAGCAAAACCTAAAAGACTTTCTACTAGGCATTACCACGCTTAAGACAATGAAGTCTAAGCGAAATTTTCATTATTTTAGACTACAACTTTCAACCCACAACTTGGACTCTAAAAAGGAAACCCTAGAAGAAAACAAAAAGTTAAGTCGATAAGAAAACCCTAGTTGTCGAAATTAGAAAAGGCTACAAATATATAGCCGCAATTTGAAGACAAAGAGGACATTCAGAAAGAAAGGGCAGCTACTGGGAACAAAAATATCTGCAAGAGAGACATAAAAAGGCAGCTGCACAAAAGAACAAAAATAGTCAGACAGCTTGGTCAAAAAATAATCAGTTGTCCCTTTTATTTTTCTTATGCTTTGTTCTACCATGTCTAGCTAAACTCTTTATTTTCCAAATAAAGATTAATTGAGGTTTGATTCCAACAATTGGGAGGTTTGTAATTCTATCATTTATTTTATTCATGTGTATTTATATATTTTCTATACCTCATTATATTATTAGATTGAATTATTAGACAAGAGGTCGATTGTTTGGTAGTTAAATTCAATAGATAGTGATTTAGAATAATTAACCATTGATTGATTGTTCTAATTTAAGTGGCAATAATAACATCGAAAGGTAATCAATGCCCTATAATGTATGTTATGAAAATATATATTCAAGTTTAAATAAATAAGGCAATTACGTTTACGGTTAGTAATTAGGTCTTTTGAATTTTAATGCGATTAATAGACATAACTCATATGACTGATCCGAGGGTTGTGTTTGTTAATTAGAGAAACAACTCGTAGGACTCGATGCAAATGTTATCGCATAAAGTAAGAAAACATTGGTTGTTAGAGCATTGCATCTATAACAACTATAATCAATTTATTCAAGGTAAAAGAAATTATCTTTTGAATCAATGATCAATTCAAGGAATTAATACCAAAATTAATTCTTAGTTCAAGGTTGTCCTTATTGATTTTTCCTCATATTTTTAGTTTGCTATTTAATTTATTTGGTTTGTCTTAATTTGTTTTGCTTAGTTTCATAATACAATATCCCTTCCCGCTTTTATTTTATTTTGTTTAAAGAGTAAATCTAACCAATCTTTATGGATTTGACCCTCTCACGCTTATTCATGAAATTTAGCCCAAAGAAGGATTATTTTAGGTGGTTTCGACACTATCAATATCACAAATTAGAAATTTGTCATAATATACAAAGAAACCATAATAGTCACTAAGTCCAATTTGGTGTTAAAAACTTACCCGCTTTACATTTGAAAGTATTTTTAAACCGATATATAACTATTGTATGTGCTCATGAATCTCAACTATTAGCCTATTACATTTTTCGAATTGAGAAAGAAGAATGAAAAAATAAATTAAACATAAGAGCTAAAACTTTGGATTATATCTAACGCTCTTATCGGCTTGAATTTTGAATAATGTTTCATTAATGCTTCTAAACAATTTCCTTTCTATTTTCTTGCATTAATTTTGTATCCATGTTCTAGATCAATTAGCTGCTCATTCGTCGTATCCATTTTGGTATCAGATTCCATAGATCCTTTGAAATTTGTCGGGCAATATTTTCAACAAAAATAATTTAAATAAGATATGTGCACATTTTAATATGAGAACTAGTATAACAATGCTAGCACATAATTAGTTTGAGTTTTATGATAGCATGTGGAATTTTTCACTTTAGTAATGTTATTTTGACGAAAAGAATTTTTATTGCGTTACAAAATAAGTGGCTGGAGAACTTCTCAGTTGAATCTTAGGAATTCATGGTTTATTATGTTTTTATTTGGAAGATTGTACAAAGGTTTACGTGTAGGCTTGTAACTTTGCACGTGCAATCTTCGCTAGTTTTTCCGTGTTACCTTACCAGTCTTTATAGGGTGGGGAAATATACTATACATCTATCACCCCAACAGACGCACATCAATTTGGCGATTAAATATTTTATATCCTAAATGTGGTAGGCTACAAAATCTTAAATGTAATAGCCATTGGATAGAATTATTTTATTCTTTTACTGTATGGAATATTCTAATTCTTTACCTAATACTCAATCAATGGCTCCTACATTATTTATTAGTCCCTCTATTTGAAAACAAAATTCACTTTCAAAGTCGTTTTTTCTTCTAAAAAAGAGTTCTCTGTGAAAATAAAGTTTCGTTAGTATCCATATTACTAATAATTATTATGGTCATAATTAGACGATAAAAATATAAAACTATGCATTTAATGATTACATTAAATGTACCAAGTTAATAATTTAAAAAAGTTGTACTTAATTCAAGTGACTCTTGTTTTTTTGGGATGAAGGTAGTACAAAGTTTTCTTTTTCATTTAACAAATGCAAGTGAAAATTCTCCACAATTTATTTAATAATGATACTTTTAGTGAAATTTGCTATTGAAAACGATAGTGATTGATGTGACATATTTGAAAAACAAAATTATCTCACATTTTTTTACACTTTTAAGGAGTGCAGTAGATAATTTTGTCTTTTTCTAACATATTATATCAATCATTATAAGTTTTCACTATAAATTTTCACTAAAAGTATCATATTCATTTTATATGTATAGTTGAATAGTTCTTTTTGTTCTTTTTGTTTTGTCCTTCCCATTCAATTTGGCGATTATCTAATTTACTTTTAAGTACTGCTCTATGGAATACAAAAATAATTGAACTACTGAGCAGGTTAAATCTTTAACCATCAAACCTAAAATGTATATAAAATCATTTTTGAATAATTGTAAGAGGTCAAATTCAAACCAGCCCTAATTAAGTAGAGCTTTCAGATTGTGATGGCTATTAAATTTCTTTGTAGTTGAAAATTATTACTGAGAGTCATACTTCCAAATTCTGTTGAGTTCTTGATAATTTATAGATGATTCTCAATGCTTTATCGTTTGTGGCAAACTTATTCCCAAGACGGCTGGAAAAAGGTTGAAGTCATATGATGCACCTGCCGAGATTCCAAGTGGAAAAGTACACCATAAATTGTCTATGACGGACAATAGTGCCTGCGCAAGGCATTTTTAGCTTTACTCCAACCAACAGACTCAAATAATGGACATAAATAAGAAGGCGACCAGGCTAGAAATCTCCAACAAGCCTTCTGTGGCGGCTGCGTTTAGTAAATTATGATGGCATGGCAAGAGCTATGCGAATGACTTAAATTTCCATGCATAACTCGATGTTCTTTTTAAAAGCACTTTTGTCTCGTTGCTCGTTACGCATCTTGATCGTACGTATCACATGTGCATGGAGACAAATTTAGACATAAGATTTTCCATAATATATATTGTAGGAAATTATGTATGACAGTCTCGATTAGAAAAAAGGATGATTTGTTTATTGAAACCTATGAATTTTTACTATGTACATGTTCTTTTATTTTGAATTTATGTTATTAAACAAATCCGACATATCCTTGTTCGCGTGATGTGATAATTGCGTTTGGATTAAGTCAACATTTTAGCATAATTACATTTATAATAATTTGAAATCAGCATGTCAAAATTAAAAGATAATTTTTGGATTAAATTGACAAGACATAAATATGTAATTTTATGCTAATTATGAGAGATGATTGATAAGATAAATCATTCTCCCTATTGATAAATAGACTAATTGGCATAATAACCTGAATTCCTTAATTGTAAATTAAAGTGATTTTATGATTAATGAGTAAAGTTATTGCTAATGAATATCTCTTAGCAGCTCTTGCTATTTCCTGAGAGAGAATTGAGTGAGGAAGTTTATTTTGTCAGTCAAAAGAATAGAGAAAACGCTTTCCTTCTTGTTTCTATTATTTGGACTTAAGGACCTTTATAAATCTTTTTTTTTTTTTGGGCAACTCTCTCCAAAGTTTGAGTTAGTATTACTTGAAGAGAAACTAAGAATTAGGAAACCAATAATAAGTCCTAGGAGATTACTAAAGTGTGATTTCATGAAAATCTTAAAAACCAAGTAGAAGTGTAACATATGAATATTTGGTTATTATTTATTAATAAGAATATGTACATGATTATAGTACAACTAGTAATTATTGTACAGCTCATGACAGAGATAATAATTGACCAAAATTATCTCTACATTTAAAATTCTAACATTTTGGCTCTTATCTATAATAACTTTCTTATCGGCCTCCCACAAGTTGTATAAGGCCGAATAATCACAACTTGTTCTCCGTAAACAAAAATCTCTACTTAAAAGTGGCTTTGTATGAATTTCAACTAATTGATCATTGAACAAGAGATAACTAATACTAAGTTCTTTATTAGTGACCTATCCTTCACAAATGAAAACCTATTTCAAGTATTTAGATCTGGAATGAAAAAGGTGTAATGAGATAAGTGGTAATCAAATTGTCGCGCCATAAAATAGGAGGTTTAGAAAGCGCCACTCGTATTTCATATAGCAAAGAGCATAATTAACCAATGAAGTTTATTAACTGTGGTGGCAATAGCTGGGTATTCTACATCTGTAGAAGATCGAGCTATGATCTTTTGTTTGCGATCCTGATGAAATTAAATTTGAACCAAGATAAATAGAATATCTAAAAGTAGATTTTCTATCATCAAAACTACCCCCAATCCACATCATTGGATGCTGAAATTGTAGTACTTGGATGAGCGAAAAAACAAAGACATGAGAAATAGTTGATTTTGGCATCTTAGGATGCGCTTAACTATGGTCCAATGATGATATATGAGTGCATGCACGAATTGAGAAACTTTGTTGGTCGCAAAACAAAATGACATGGCGCTAAAGACTGATAGGATGATTAATGGGTAAAATTTTTGTATGTATTTGCCTCTATATTGATAAAATATTACATTAATTGGTTTATTTTGATTATATTTTTGTATTAGGTGTACTAAAGAGACTTGAAATTTTTACCGATTTAAAAAGCAAATTTTGACCATATTGAAGAAAAACAATATATCAGTTTGCGTAGAATGTGGGTGCGTCACCTCAAGCTGAAGAGAAGTTGAAGATTCATTAGATATTGGTCCGGACTTGGGCTATTAGAATTGATGCACTTTCCTAATTTTGAGTACATTCCTAATTTTCTTCGAACAATGTCCTCCAAAAATTGTGAGTTTATTATACGTGAGGAGGAGCTAAGAATTTGAGTAGCATCTTATTATTATTTTTTAATTAGTATGACAAAAATACTATAAAAACCCAGATTTTTTAAGAAATTTTTTATCTATATACCAAGTATAGACTAAAATTGGGCTGGTAATAAACTTTATTTGTAAGGTTTTTTAAAAAATAAAAATATTTTCAGCTTTGTGTGTGTATGTGTGGGAGAGAGAGAGAACATAGAAGGGCACTGTAGAGCCCAAAACTTTTATTGGGTGGTGGTTTTGAATCAAATTTCTCTAACTAATTAAAAAAATCTAAAGTTATTTAAATCTCCAATATTTTTAATAGTTTGCTGACTTTCCTTCTCCTATAGTGTAAATAAGAATAAACTAGTTATTGAATTTTTTAAGGAAACAACCCCAAACTTGTATACGACTCCTCCTAACCAAACACATTTAATTTGAACTTGTACTCTTCTGATATCAGTAGGCGGTAAATTTGGAATTCAACCTAATTACCATATATGAATTCAACACTAATAAAAATGTACTTTTCTCGTTTGATTTTCTGATGGCATGGTCATTTTAGCTAGTTCATTGAATCTATAGCCAAAACACCATGTTGCACCTTGTTTGATCAGGGCATTTTGTATTTTTTCAAAATTTTCTCATATCAAATATATATACAGACATATATATATAGATATGCATATGTGTGTCCGTGTGTGTATATATACGTATACATCTATATCCACTTACAAAATATTAAACTGTTGTTCGAGTAAATGGCCTATCAACCAAAAAATGAAAGTTGATTTCTGAATGACTTTTGTTTGTTGTTTCATCATTTTGAGAAGACATACTAAAGTGAGGCTTGGTCTTAAGACTCATACATAATTGCAAAAGTAAGCAAATTTCTGCCACCAGAATTGAAAAGTACAAAGTAAATCGCCTACCAACCAAAACAGAATGTTGATTTAGTGAATGACGTCTTTTTGTCTGTTATTTCTGTAATCTTCAGAAGACATAGGGAAGCTTTTGCTCTGTAAAACTATAAAAATAGCAACAAAAGCAACTTTCATACCAGAATTGAAAATATAGAAACTACTCATCTTGTGGAAAGGTGATCCGACTTTGGCTGCCTATAGAGACTTCCTAGGAAATATGAGTTAAACGTGGTAAGAGTGAGCAAATATCCTTGAAATATGAGTTAAAATTCCTAGAAAATCAATGTACAAAACTTTGGCAGCTGATTCATTAGTGAGCAAATTACAAAAATATCCTAGTTTTTTTTTTCTGATGTTTAAAACTTAATTAGGAAAACAGATCTTGGGCATCTAGAAAGTATACTTTTCTAATCTATCATGGTCTTTCCATCATATGATTCTTAACGTCCTTTGTCCACAGTAATTCTTGACTATACACCTAACCAAATTAATTTACCCTATTTTAGTGACTAATTTTTCTTCGAACAATTCCAAAATTGTGAGTTTATTATACAGTGAGGAGGAGAAATTTGAGTAGCATCTTTTATTTTTTAATTAGTATGACAAAAATACTAATAAACCCAGATTTTTTAAGAAATTTTTATCTATATACCAAGTATAGACTAAAAAAAATTTGGTACAATAAACTTTATTTGTAAGGCAAATTTTTTAAAAAAATAAAATATTTTCAGCTTTGTGTGTGTATGTGTAAGAGAGAGAACTATTGCAAAGAGGGCACTTGTAAGCCCAAATTTCTACTTTTCTCATTTTGACAAAAATACTATTAAAAATCTAAAGTTATTTTCTTATTCTATAGTATAAGTATAGACTAAAATTAATGATTGGTACCTAAAAGGAATAAATAAAAATAAACTAGTTATCTGTGTAATTTTAAGAGAGAACACATTTAATTTGAACTTGTACTCTGTCAACCAAACATTATTGGTTTTTGAATCAAATTAATTTAACTAATTCAAAAAATTCAATAACAAAATGTACTTTTCTCGTTTGATTTTCTGATGGCATGGTCATTTTAGTTTTAGTTACAAGTTCCAAACTATAGCAAAACACCATGTTGCAGATCACTATTTGATTTTTTCAAAATTTTCTCAAGTATCAAACATATATACAGACACATATATATATATAGATATGCATATGTGTGTCCGTGTGTGTATATATACGTATACATCTATATCCACTTACAAAATATTAAACTGTTATGTTCGAGTAAATGGCATATATATCAACAAAAAAATGAAAGTTGATTTCTGAATGACTTCTTTTGTTTGTTGTTTCATCATTTTGAGAAGACATATACTAAAGGGAGGCTTTGGTCTTTAAGACCATACATAATTGTACAAAAGTAAGCAAATTTCTGCCACCAGAATTGAAAGTACCAAAGTAAATCGCCTACCAGATTTAGTGAATGACGTCTTTTTGTCTGTACTGTTTTTTCTCTGTAAGACATAGGAAGCTTTGCTCTGTAAACCATAAATAGCAACAAAAGCAACTTTCTGCTACCAGAATTGAAAATATAGAAACTACTCATCTTGTGGAAAGGTGATCCGACCTTTGGCCGCCTATAGAGACTTCCTAGGAAATATGAGTTAAACGTGGTAGAGTGAGCAAATATCCTTGGAAATATGAGTTAAAATTCACGTAAAAAATCGTACAACAACTTTGGCAGCTGATTCATTAGTGAGCAAATTACAAAAAATATCCTAGTTTTTTTTCTGATGTTTAAAACTTAATTAGGAAAACAGATCTTGGGCATCTAGAAAGTATACTTTTCTAATCTATCATGGTCTTTCCATCATATGATTCTTAACGTCCTTGTCCACAGTAATTCTTGACTATACACCTAACCAAATTAATTTACCTATTTTATACGAGCTTGAAATTTTTATCCTTATTCAACCGTATACCAAAATTTATTCTAATCTTATGTTACACTGTAGTAGGAGAAATTTATATCAATACGAAGTTTTTCTTCCTCCTTTGATATATTATATTTTGAACTAATAGAACTTATGATTTTAACATTTAAAGTAAATATATTCATTTGTTAACGAACATAAATATAATAAGAAACAAAAATTTGTAACTAAACTCATATTCAGACGTATGAAAGCTTGTAACAAAACTGTAACAAACTATACTTTCTAAGATAAACTAATCAATTAGCGACACTATTAACGAAAGAAATCAGTTAATTGTAAAACTAAACTAAATTGCAAAATTGTCATGGGATGCTCTTAAGAAATTTGCTATATTTTCTTGGTGCATTTTGAAGAATAGAAATGGTGGATTCAATAAGTGCTAAAGTCACCTTTAAGTTATTTGTTATATGAGCTATAAAATAATAAAAAAAAAAAAGGAATGAACAAAAAAAAAAAAGGAATGAACACAGAAGATCTGCGTATGGGTAATCGAGCAGAAGCAATAACATTAACGATTTTCTTACTCTTGACTAAGCCATGAATTTCAGGTTTGACTTAAGTGTTTCAGGTGACTATTTCAACATCAAATAAAATAATTTTGTTTCTTTTTTTTTCTACAAAAAGTTTAAAAAGCAAGAATGTGCAACTATAAATGACGGATGCTTACAAGTTCCAAACTCATAAGCAGAAAAAAAACTTTTGAGAACAAAAACTAAGTTCGAGAAAACCAAACCCCTTCCAAAATTCCCAAGAAAATAGCAAAGGAGTAAGAAAAGCCCAACACTTCGCATATGCAGTCCAACTTGTCACCTCTGTGTCATTGCCTATGGTTTTGTACACTGCTACAAAACTAAAATTGTTCGAAATCATTGCCCAAGCTGGGCATGGAAATAAATTATCGCCAGCTCAAATTGCATCCCAATTGCCCACAAAAAACCCGGATGCTGCTTCCATGCTAGACAGAATGCTTCTCTTGCTAAGTAGCCATTCTGTGCTCACTTGTGATGTTCTTGAGATTTCTGATGGGGATGATCTTCAGTACCAAAGAGTTTATGGGCTAGCGCCTGTTGGGGAATTCTTTGTACCGGATGAGGAGGGTACCTCAGTTGGGCATATGGTGGAATTGATTCAAGATAAGATTCTTGTTGGCAGCTGGTATGTTTAATTCCTTTTTTTCCTTTTTTTGGTTGTGGTACTGCATTTTTTTCCGGTGGTAAAGTTAGAGTCCCGCCTTTGATTGTTGTTGATTGACTTATGATTATGGATATTTTTTTGATCCTTTTACCTGCTATTTTTAGGTACGAATTGGAAAATGTGGTTCTTGAAGGAGGTACTCCACCGTTCGATAGATTGCATGGCATGGACATATATGAGTATGCTGGCAAGGATCCCAGGTTGTGTAACATAATCATCAAGGGAGTTGTTGGTCTAACAGCCATAATCATAAAACAGTTGCTCCTTGAATACCAGGGCTTTGAGAACCTTCAAACATTGGTTGATGTGGGCGGTGGTCCTGGAATAGTCCTCCACCATATCACCTCAAAATATCCTTCACTAAGGGGTATCAATTTCGACCTACCACATGTTGTCAAAAATGCACCATCATTCCCTGGTACTTTTCTCTTACTGCACATATATACTTCTCCCATAATTTTCAAGTTTTTCATCTTACTATACATATTTGGTATCGCGTAAATTAAAATTTTGAAGTGCAGGAGTTTGGGGAACATTTTGGGGAGATATGTTCGATAGTGTGCCATTTTCATGAAGGTAAAATAAAATATACTCATTCTCCACTATTTAATTAAGAATAATGTAGCCTTGTTGAAAATTGTATCTACAGATTGGTTGCGGATTTCAGACTATGCTTTTCACTCATCATGCTCACTCTTATAGGATTATATTTCGATTATCTATGGCTTTTCTTTTTGTTTTCTAATTGAACTATGTTTACCATCATTATTAACATTTTTTTGGCCAAATTTGGTCACTGTATGGAGACTATCTACGATATTTTGCCAATGGACTTCCATTTCTTGTCATAGATGTCTATTTAGTAGAGTTAAGACACCCGGTCCTTTTTTTTTTTTTTTTTTTTTTGCTTTTTGCCTTTTCTGACAGCTACGCTGCGACATTCTTTTATATTGCAACATAGTTGTTATCCTATTTTCAACTTTTTCTCTTCTTTAATTCCAGCATCATTTGGAGACGACAACTAAGCACCAATTCCTTGCTTCAATTCTAGCTGTTTCAATTCACTGGTTTTCTATATGCATAGACAAAAAAATTGAATAAAAAACAAAATAATAATGGAAACTTAACTAAAAACATAAACAAAGCAATTGTTACATTTACATGTATTGACTATTGTTTGCGCCACTTTTAAATCTTACAAACATTAACGTTTTGAAATTTTTTTTCTAAAAGATGAAAACTATAAGAGCGATGATCTGTCGTTCAGTATTAATTTGCCATGTCACTTAAAAAATTTCTTTATTTAAATTTTCATGAAAAACCTGTCACAGGATATAATGCATGATTGGAGCGATGATCATTGCTTAAAACCTGATGCTAGTGCCTCTTCCAAAAAGTTTGCCAGACCGACCTGCTCATGTTGACACAGAATTCGGGAGGAAAGAGCGATCAGAAAAGGAATTTCACACATTCGGGAGGGAAAGAGCGATCAGAAAAGGAATTTCGGGCATTAAACTCCAATATCTTTCCTGCGATGTTGGGGTCATTGACATGTACAAGTAGAAGACATGACTGCCCTTTTAAGCCATCAAAACAACACGAACATACACTAGAAGCAGAAACATAACAATAAAAGTGCTTCCAGCTAAGCAATCCAATGGCGGAATAGTTGTGATTATATGACGGTTATCCATATATACATTAATATTATCCTTTTTTGAGTACGTGCAATATATTTTGTATGATCTTTAATTGGGTCAAAATTTGCTAAATTTAAGAGGTTTGATTTTGCATTTTTTTTTTGTTTTTGAATTTGGGAATTTCAAGTTTGTATCAATTAGAATATGGTATACTAATTTTTTTTTTTTTGGAGAAAAGAATCAATTCACCTACTGACAGAAGGATGGATAAATCGAGTTGCTTGTAAAACTAGTTCCCAATCCATAGATATTTACCATAATCTACATAAATTATTCATAACTAAAGTAAAATGAACTTATTAATTGACAATTCTACGTGTTTAAACAATTATTATTTTTATTCTTTCAATGGGGTACCTTTAACCCGTAAATGATTCATTCGATCTACAGTGCACAATGTGTAAGAGAAGGCCAGCTGGACTTGGTTCAGGAAATTAATACCCCAAGATGTGTTGGGAGAGATACCCAAACAGCAGAATTCTAGTTCTCCCCTTTTGTGTGAATAAAAAATTATCATATAAAATATGAAGTAACCACAATGCAAATATAAAATTAGCAGTAACAACCCACAAGCATAATAACACAATGAATTTCTACGTGGGAAAACCTCCTCAGTGTGAGGAGTAAAAACCACGGGACCGAAATCCACCCAAATCTCCACTATAATCCAATAATGGGATACACCGTTCTCTCTAAATACAACTAGAGGCATGCAAATGTCAAGCAAACATCAACCAACAAGAATCATAAATTCTTGGTATTCAAAAACAACTCATAAAATTAAATAGAAAAAGATTGAGAGAAATATTCTCACAAAATAGGTAGCCACGGATTTGATACTTTATCTTCAAATCAAAAACTCCAAATGCTAATCTCATCGATAAAAACTAAGATCAACTCTTATGAATCTGCTAACAAATTTTGTGCTAAATCGGATGCAGATCGTCCTTCGATCAAACTTTTGATCAAAAGTGTGCAAAGAAGAAAAAAAAATTTCTTCTTTTCTTGGCCGCCTCACCCTTTCTCTCCTTTTTGTTTTCTCTCTATGCAGCACACACACGCACAGAACCCTAATTTTCTTTTCATATGTTTTAAATTGGATTGGGCTTCACCTGAGAGTGGCCCAAACCCAGTAAATCTCCCTCACATGATCAATTGGAGGGCATTGCCATCCTGGCAATCAAATGACAAGCCTCGAGCTTTTGTCTTGGTAGAGTCTTTGTGAGCATATCGGCACAATTCTCATCATTGTGAATCTTTTCAAGATACAACTGTTTTTCTTCAAGAACATCTCTAATCCAATGATAATGAACATCAATATGCTTCGACTAAGCATGAAAAGTAGATTTCTTACCAAGGTAAATCGTACTTTGACTGTCGCAAAACAATACATAGCGATCTTGCTTGAACCCAAGTTCCCACACAACCTTTTTCATCCACAACAACTCTTACACGCTTTGGTCGCCGCCATATACTCGCTTCAATGGTAGAAAGTGCAACACACTTTTGTAACCTTGATTGCCAATCCACAGCTCCCCCTTGAGAAAGTAACCAAGTACCCCGAAGTGGACTTTCAACCATCGACATCTCCAGCCATATCTGAATCTGTATACTAGACCAATGAACAAAGTTTAAATTTAGAGGTACCTCGAAGATATGTCATGATCCACTTCACTACATTCTAATGCTCTTTCCTAGGTTTTGATAAAAATCGGCGGACTACACCGACTGCGCGAGCTATATCTAGTCTAGTACATACAATGGCATACATCAAACTACCAACCGCTGAAGCATATGAAACGGTTGACATGTATATCTTCTCTTCTTCGGTAAAAAGGCTTTGGTCAGTGCTCAATCTAAAGTGAGAAGCAAGGTGAGAACTAACCACTTTAGCCTTATCCATACAAAACCTCTAAAGTACTTTCTCAATGTACTTCTCCTGTAATAACAACAACTTCTTGGCATGTCTGTCTACCAATTTTAATGCCAATAATCTGCTTTATTGGCCCCAAGTGTTTCTAGCTCAACTGCTTCTTCAACCTATCAATCCGAGAAACATTCCTACCAACAATCAACATACCATCAACATAGAGCAACACAATAACAAAATCATCATCAGAGAATTTTTGCACAAAAACACAATGGTCAGAGTTTGTCTTTCGATAGCCTTGTTCCGTCATAACAGATTCAAACTTCTTGTACCATTGCTTTGGTGCTTGTTTTAAGCCATACAAACTTTTCTTTAATCTGCAAACATAGTCCTCTTTTCTTTTACTTTGAAACCTTCTGGCTGCTTCATGTAGATCTCTTCTTCTAAATCACCATGTAAGAGGCCGTTTTCACGTCTATTTGTTCAACCTCTAAGTTTAAACTCGTTGCTAAACCAAGTATCGCATGAATGGATGACATGTTAATAATTGGAGAAAATATTTCATCAAAATCTACTCATTTTTTCTGCCAGAAGCCTTTGACAACCAATCTAGCCTTGTATCGCGTTTTTGAGATGTGTTCTTTTTGCTTTACCCTGTAGACCCATCTGTTTTTCAAAGCCCTTTTACCTTTAGGTAGTTTCACCAACTCAAATGTGTGATTATCATACAAGGATTGCATCTCATCTTGCATAGCATCTTTTCACTTTTCTAGATGTTCATCATTCACAGATGCTTCAAAGTTTTCTGGTTCTCCCCCTTTAGTCATTAAGACATACTCACATAGGGAATATCTCCTAGAGTGTTGTCTTTCTCTAGTAGACCTTCATAGTGGAACTATTGGTGGAACATCTTCACTTGATGAATCAGAATCATCATCTACCTTAACTTGTCTAGAAGCATCTACATTAGGTAAATCTTAGTGATCATCATGAGCTACATATTCAACATTCTCTCGCATGAACGTTGAAGGAACTGGATGCAAATCAACTAGAACAACTGAATGAGAGATTGTCTTCTCTGTCTTATCAATGTCTTTTATGGTCTGATCTTCCTTAAAAACAACATCCCTACTTCTGACAATTTTGTTCTTAATTGGATCCCATAACTTGTAGCCAAACTCATCTTGGCCATAACCCATAAAAATGCATTGATGTGTTTTCAGGTCAAGTTTTGACTTTTCATCTTTGGGAACATGCACAAAAGCTTTAAATCCAAAGACACGCAAATGATCATATAAAATATTCTTACCCGTCCAAGCTCTATCTGGCACATTATCATTTAGCGCAGAAGATGGTGAAAGGTTTATTAGGTGTACAACTTTAACCAAAGCCTCACCCCAAAATGGTTTTGGCAAGTGTGACTATGAAAGCAAACATCTAACTCTTTCTGCCAATGTTCCGTTCATTCTCTTAGCCAAGCCATTCAACAAAGGAGTTTTTGGAGGAATCTTCTGATGCCGAATACCCTGTTCTTTGCAATGCACTCAGACGGACCTGAATACTCACCCCCATTATTTGTTCTAATACACTTTAGCTTCTTCCCTAAAAAAAGTTTGAAAATATCCAAAACCTGGTCCTCATCTTCAACTAATATACCCATAACTTTCTAGAATGACTACTGGCCAAAAGCCTGGCAAAATATGAGCAACCACTATGTGTTTTCATTTCTACGGGACCACAAACATCAGTACACTCAAACCAAGTACTGATTTCTTTAAAGGATTAGTTTATATGAAATTGTTTTGTTTCAAGCGTTGAATGTGAAATACATTTTTCAAACACGTACGTTTATTCCTGGAAATGAGATTCTTTGGCTAGAATACTTAACTCTTCTCGACTATTAATCCCATTCTTATGCCATAATCTCAACGTGGTAATTTTATTTTCTTTGGCCAGTGATTAATTGTGTATTCAACAATTTAACTTGCATCACATATAAGCGCTGAGTATTTCATAAGCTCCACATACTACCAAAGCATTTTTAATGAGTTTCCACCGCCATCATCAAGTTAATACCGCCATCATCAAATCTTCCAAGAAGACAATCTGCTAATCCTAAGGGACATGTCGACGCTGAGAACTGTAACCTTGTGCCATTGAGCATTTCCAAACAAACATCCCAATATCAATAACTTTATCTAACTCATTGTTTCCCATCTTTACATACGGAAAGTCACCACTATATAGGACGAAATAAACCCAGCACGTAGATGGCATGTAGAAGAACCACTATCAATCACCCAACTAGACTCATCGTGGCGAAGTTGACAACATCATCATGGCATAATTAAATCCATTGTCACAGTTTAAATAACGCCTTTATTTGTTGTTGTCTTCATTCTTCTTTTAATAACTTGCATTTTTCTTCTCCTTTTCAACTTCCTAACGCCTTCGTGGATATGACCTTTCAAAACCACAATGGTAAAGACTTCAACATTTGCAAATTTGTTAAACTTGCCTCGCTATTGTCTTTTGTTTCTAGACCTCGACTTTGTTTCTACTTCTTGTCTTAGTCAATAATATCTTGATTACGGCATATCTTGTGTCTTACCGAATTTCTCCTTATTCATAGTACTACATTCCGCTTAATGCCATTCCTCGATAATAATCGTCGAGTTGAATTAGTCATGTTTGTTCAACATCTTCATGAATCCGAAAGTGCCAAGAAAACCATAATCGAGCCTCACACAAACTTGATCCCACTCCTGGGGAGTAACTACTTTAATGATCCTATAGCGTGTTCAAGTGATCTATAACCAAGTTCCATCATTATATCTCAAGACCATCATCCATTGATAAAATACCGCTGTTTCGCCAGGCCAAGTATACAACTTTTGGCACTTATTCCACAAAGAATATGCATAAGTTTTATTGAGATGTGGTCAAACATTATCACCTACCCATCGCTCTTATACCCACACACTCTGACGCATTTGTAGTCAGCTTTCCAATCATCAATACCTGTTGTTATCGTGTTTTATCTAAACACAAAGCAATGATAATTTTTCACATAAAGGAGATCTTCCATCTTACCACTCTAACTTGGCAATTCTAATTACTGTAGTAATTATCATACTTGTATTAGCGCCTTCAACACAAGACATAAACAAATAAGAGCTCTCTCTCGAGCATCACTCAGCTGAGAGACATCAAACAGTTGAATTCTAGTCAGTCTCCTCTTGTGTGAAATGGGTCAATTAGAATCACAAGTAAACTACAAGAAACTACAATGCAAATATTATAAAATTAGCAGAATAAAGAACACACACATGCATAATAACAATGTATGAAGTTTTACGTAAAACCTCAACAGGAGCAGTAGAAACCATGTGGACCGAATCGGTCCACCCAAATCTCCACTCATAATCAAATAATGGGTTACACCATTCTCTCAGAACCGCACAATGCAAGTGGCATGTGACAAACATCAAGCAAAATATCAACCATCATAATCATAAAATTACGCAGCATTCAAAAATAGCTCATCCAAATTAAATAGAGAAAAGATTGAGAAAATATTCTTAACAAAACATGTGAGCTGTTGATTCGATTGCTTTGATAAAATCAGTATAAAGCAAGAAAATCCTTTTTCCTCTTTTTCTTACGCTACCTCACCCTTTCTCTCCTTTTTTTTTTCTCTCTATGCCGCATAAACATGCAATGCAGTAGCACTAATTTTCTTTTCAGAGCATGTTTTAAATTAGGATTCAGTTCCACTTGAGAGTGGCCTAAACTCCAACAAGATGGAACGAATTGATTGAGAAATTAATAGAATTGTCAATTGCTAAAATTGTGAGAGATTATCAATTAGGAATCATAAGTGAACCGCAAGGTAAACGTAAAGTAGCATTGTTTGACATATGCAATCAGTATGGTAGAAAATGAAAGTGTACGGGAATCTTGATTGTGTATCAAAGCTAGTTGATTTTATTATTCATCGATCACTTGCATAGCAAATTAGACTAATGATCGCCACATATTCTCGGAGAGAAAAAACATTGTTTCTTAATAAATACTTTAACAATTTATCAAGATCCCTCCACCATATTTTCTAACCCCACTCAAATTATGTGTCCTGCTTCACTCACATCTCCCTTATCGAGATAATTATCCAAGTTGGATAAAGAGCTTTCCAATGCCTTGACTGGCGCTAATTGCTTGGTTTGATTAATCTTAAAATTGTGAGCAACTCGGCTCGTGAGGTCGAGCAAGATGGACCAAGTTGCAATGATTATATGATATCGACTTACAACTGCGGAATCTATAGTTACAAGGTTCATTTATATTCCTTTAGCCGCTTGATGTAAGTTTAGAAAGATTTTGTTAAAAACAAGGCTATATTATATTATTTGAATGGCAATAACTTACAAATCCATTAAGTGTGCAACGAGGTAAGAGCTTTTACACAAAGTCATGGTCTATAGTAGATTTAGCATGTTGGAAGGTTGATTCCATGTTTGTCTTAGTCTTTAAATTTGTTGTTAGTGCTATGATTCTGTGGTATAATTTTTGGTTGTAAAGGATGCTAATATCCGGAGCATGTATTTAAACTTTTATATTTTAGTTTTTTACTCAGAAGCTTCATATAAAGGCATTTTCATTAAATTGCATATTATGCATATTTTTTTGCCCTATCCTCCTACTATGTTACTCTCATATCTCTAACATTTGTATCGAGCTTGAGCTTTTGTGAGGTAATTATCACTGAGTAGAAGGAGAAAACCATCGCCTAAATGCAAATTCACAGCATTACACAACCCGCCATTTTCATCTTCAAAATACAACTATGAGTTTCGGAAAGGCCAAGATGAAGACTCATTCAAGTCTCAAGCATTTGTGGACTTACTAGAGACCTGGATTTGTTGATCCAAATGAAGTAATAGACTGGAGAAATCCAAAACACTGATCTGTGCCTTCTTTTTTCTTTCATTGAACGTTAGCATACGAGATCATTTGAAGAATCATAAAGAAATTATCACATCAAGTGATGCTTAAAAATTATGCAAAGTGAAGCTCAAGGCTCATCAAAAGTTATAGTCAGGAAACTCCAACTCCTTGGCATGATATGAACTTGCAAATGAAAGAATCAACGCAGATTTTTGTTCCTGAGCACACTATCACCAGATAAGGTCATATAGAGACAAAATATAATTGGCAAATATTCTATTGTTGCAAAGGGCATGAAAGAGTTTAACACCAAATTTATAATGTAATTACTCCAACTCAGAACCTAAATATATGTCTAGTTTCTTTTTATTGAATGAATTATTCTTTCAGAGGCCAATGGTTGTAATAAATGTTAGTAGAAACCTGATGAGAAAGCATTTCTATAAATGCAAGAGGGATCAGTGCAAGGGACCTTGATAAGGATTTAGAAAGAAAGATGAAAGAAGCAGCTGGTCTATGGTAGAGAGGCCGGGTCGAGTGGTGTAGGTTTTGAGCAGAGTGCACTTACTAATGAGTAGCATGCATTGAGGCTATGAATGTCATCATTGTGCAAGTTCATAAAGAGTGTTGAGAAAAATAGGGGGTACTTGGATTTCACAACAGATTCTTTAGGCCAGCCATTATTTTAGATTTCCAAAAATGATTCTTTTTCTAATTTAAGTAAATGATATATTTATGTAAAGCAAATTAGAGTTACATTTCCGCTTGGAAGGCTGTGGAATGCTTCATTGCTTTGACTCTCAGATAAATGGGATTTAGTTGACCAATGTATATCAAATCATTTGGTGTTAGTCATTATTTCATATTTTTGTTTAGCAAAAATTAGGCTATGAATACTTGTTTTGAAGAAAAAGTAACCTTCTGAAAGAAGTACAAGAGTCATTAAACAAAGATCTGCATTTAGAAACATAAAAGTGCAGAGCCGCACAAAAGTTAACAAAAATAGTCAGACATGAGACAAAAATAATCACCATCTCTTTATTTTTCTTATGCTTTCTTTCTACCATGTCTAGTTAAACGCTTTTATTTTCCAATCAAAGATTATTTGAGGTTTGATTCCAACAATTGGGAGGTTCGTAATTTATCATTTATTTTATGCTTGAGTATTTATATATTTTCTATGTTTCATTACATTATGGGATTGAATTATTGGACAAGATGCCATTGTTTGATAGTTGAATTCAATAGAAAGTCATTTGGAATAATTAACCATTGATTGATTGTTCTAATTCAAGTGGTAAATAACAAACGTGAAAGGTAATCAATGCCCTAAAATGTATGTTATGAAAATATATATTCAAGTTTAAATAAACAAGGTGTTTACGGGTTTTACTAGTTAGTAATTGGGTTTTCTTGAATATTAATGGGATTATTAGACATAACTCATAGGACTAATCGAGGGTTGTGTCCGTTAATTAGAGAAATAACTCATAGGACTGATTTGAGTGTCAATGAGAAATTAAGAAAATATTAGTTGTTATAGAACAGATCTTCAATGGAAAAGAAAGAAAATTTTTGGCTAGCTCACCCCGCCCATTTTTTCTCTCATCCAAAATTTGTAGAGGTGACAACGGCATGTAAACAAAGGCATGGTTTTTCGCTTTTGAAATTATTATTTTTTTTTTTTTGGTTCTGGGCTTTTTGTTTTGTTGCGTTCTAGTTTCTTGGGGCTTTTGGCCCTAAGTTCTTGGGTTTTGTGGCCGTGTGGGAAGGATGAGCTGGCGCGCTTTGTAGCGCCATGGTTATTTCATGATGGTATCGCGTAGTCTTCTTTATCGAGTGGTCGTGGGGTCCTAACTTGGGCGGAAGGTTGAGTACGCTGACACACAAGTAAGTCCGCGTGAGGACAGGAGTTAGGTCACCCAGAAAGGGCTGTAATGCGGGGTGAACTCAGCAATGGGCTTTCTGAACGCTTCAGGAGTTGTGCCAAGAGCGCCAACTTGAACAAGCTAAGGTTTTTGTTGCTTTTAGCTATGTTGGGTTAGCTAGGAGTCTGGGCCCTTTACCGGTTGTGCAGTTAGTCCCGCTTTATCGCTTTTCGCCTTAACCAACTCCTACAGTTTTGGTTAATTGGGTAGATAGTCCTTCAGTTGGACTTTTCTATACTCATTAACTTTTCTATGAAAGTTAATACGCAACGCTTTTTTGGACAAAAAAAATAGCACAGATCTTCAATAACTATAATCAAATTATTTAAGGTAAAAGAACCTATCTTTTAAATCAATAATCAATTAAAAATCAATAACTAAATTAATTCTCTGGTTGGAAGCTTCTTCATATTGACTTTTTCTCATAATTTTTTGTTAGCTATTTAATTTATTTGGTTTGTCTCAATTAGTTTTGCTTAGTTTCATAATGCAACCCCCTCTCCCCCTCCCTCTTTTATTTTATTTTGTTTAAGGAGTAAATCTAACAAATCCTTGTGGATTCGATTCTCTCACCGTATTATTTATAAAACTTAGCCCAAAGATTATTTTTTTGTGATTTAGACACCCATCAATATCACAGTTAGAAATTTATGTAATATACAAAGAAACCATAATAGTCACTAAGCCCAATTTGGAGTTAAAAAACTTACTCGTTTTATATTTGATATTTTAAAACCAATATATAACTAATATGTTCTCATGAATCTCAACCATTAGATTATTTTTGTGATTTCACACCCATCAATATCACGTATTAGAAATTTGCTGGCACATACAAAGAAACCATAATAGTCACTAAGCCCAATTTGAGCAAAACTTACTCGCTTTATATTTGAGCATTTTTAAACTAATATATAACTAATGTATGTTCTCATGAATCTCAACCATTAGCCTTATTTTCTATTTAGCATTTCGACACCCATCAATATCTGTGACAGAAATTTGTCATAATATACAAAGAAACCTATATTAAAGTCACTAAGCCCACCTTGAGTTAAAAACTTACTCGCTTTATATTTGAAAGTATTTTAAACCAATATATAACTAATGTATGTTCTATGAATCTCAATCCATTAGCTTATTATTACATTTTTCTAATCGAAAGAGAAATGGAAAATGAAAATTAAACATTAATTGTTTTATGACGACAAACATAAGAGCGAAAACTTTGGATTATAGCTAACGCTCTTATTCTGTTTTGAATTTTGAATAATGTTTCATCATGCTTCTAAACAATTTCCTTTCTATTTCCTTGCATTAATTTTTCTACCCATGTTCTAGACCAAGTAGCTGCTCATTCCTCGTATCCATTTTGGTATCAAATTCCATAGATCCTTTGAAATTTGTTGGTCAATATTTTCAACAAAAATAATTTTAAATAAGATATGTGCACATTTTAATATGTGAGAACTAGTATAACAATGCTAGCACATAAGGTCTGAGTTTTATGATAGCATGTGGAATTTTTTTTTAGTAATGTTCTTTTTAACTTTACAATATCTTAAATGTCATAGCCATTGTATAGAATAATTTTATTCTTTTACTGTATGGAAGATTCCAATTCTTTAACTAATGCTCAATCAATGACTTCTATATTACTTATTAGCACCTTTATTCCGAAAAACAAAATCCACTTTGAAAGTCCTTTTTATTCTAAAAAGGAGTTCAGAAAATAAAGTTTCTTTAATATCCATATTACTAATAATTACTATGGTCATAATTAAGATAAAAATATAAAACTATGCATTTAATGATTACATTAAATGTATTGTCATAATAATTTTAAAAAAGTTGTATTTAATTCAAAGTGGATTTTTTTTTTTTGGATGAAGGCAGTACAAAGTTTTCTTTTTCCCATTTAACAAATGCAAGTGAAATAATTACATTTTATATAAATAATGATACTTTTAGTGAAAAATCTATTGAAAACGATAGTGATTGATGTGATATATTTGAATAGACAAATTGTCTCATATTTTTTTCACACTTTTTATGGAGTGTAGTAGATAATTTTGTCTTTTTGACATATTATATCACCATTATAAGTTTTCATTATAAATTTTCATTAAAAGTATCAGTATTCATTTATATGTATAGTTGAATAGTTTTTTTTCCCCTTTCTCATTCAATTTGGCGATTATCTAATTTACTTTTAAGTACTGCTCTATGGAATACAAAAATAATTGAACTACCAAGCAGGTTAAATCTTTAACCATCAGACCTAAAGTATATATATAATCATTTTTGAGTAATTGTAAGAGGACAAATTCAAAACCTGCCCCAACTAACTAGAGCCTAAACAGATTGTGATGGCTATTAAATTTCTTTGTAGTTGAAAATTATTAATTAGAGTCATACTTCCAAATTTCTTGTTGAGTTCTTGATAATTCTATAGATGATTCTCAATGCTTTTATCGCTTACGGCAAAACTTACTCCTAAGACGGCTGGAAAAAGGTTGAAGTCATATGATGCACCTGCCGCGATTCCATGGAAAAGTACACCATAAATTGCCTGCGACGACAATAGTGCCTGGGCAAGGCATTTTAGCTTTACTCCAACCAACAGACTCAAATAATGGACAGAAATAAGAAGGCAACCAGGCTAGAAAATCTCCACAAGCCTTCTGAGGCGGCTGCGTTTAGTAAATTATGATGGGATCGATGATTAATGGGTAAAATTCTTGCATGTATTTACCTCTATATTGATAAAATATTACACTAATTGGTTTATTTTCATTATATTTTTGTATTTGGGCTGCAAGAGAGACGATTGCAAATTGGAGAAGAAAGAGAACGCTAAGGAGAAGAAGTCTTTGGGCTGAAAATCCTGAAGACTATAAATGTTAAGGCATGGGCACACCTAAGGAGTTAAAGTCTTCTGTTTTTTTCTTTCTTTTTTTAAACACATAAAACCTTCAATGCAAAAAAATTAAAATCATTAGTTATATAAAGAAAATAAAGAAAATAAAGAAAAGAAAAAGGAAGAAAGAAAAATTGGGTTGCCTCCCAATAAGTGCAATTATTTATGTCATATGCTCGACTTCCTCTATCTCTCAAGTTATTAAATTTTTACAAGTTGTTTGAACCACACCAAAGCATTTTCTTTAGAGTCTCAGAAAATGTAAGGAGAATTCTCTCATCGTAAATTGGTAATGGTAAAATGAATTCTCAAACCTATTAGGACTTCTGTAATGAGTGCAACGACATGATTGCTTCTTGAATCTCCTCATTACTCTCAAAGGTCACATCAAGATTCATGTTCCTTTGCAACACAAAGTCTAATTCTTCTTTCACAAAATTTTGCTCAAAATTAGCTTGTACAATAGAGTCAATAATGCCAACATGACAAGCAAATTCAGATCCATTGGATATTTCATGGCTTTCATAATGTTAAATGTAGCTATTTCACCATCAAACTCAAAAGACAATGTACCTTTATGCACATCTATCTTGGTTCATGCAAGGCCTATGAATGGTCGACCCAATAAAATAATACCTGAATTTGTAGAATGATCATCATCCATGTCAACAATGTAAAAATTAGGTGGAAAATAAAGTCATTTACCCTAATTACGACATCTTCAACAAGACCTTTAGGATAAATATCGCCTATCACTAATTGAATTATCACCCTTGTTCCTTTTAAAGGTCCTAAATTAAGAGATTGAAAAACCGATAAAGGCATAACATTTGTGGATGCACCTAGATCAAGCATACTTTTTCAATATGGTTGTTTATTATGCAGGTATAGTGAACATACCCGGATCTTTGCAATCGTTGAGGTAATTTTTTTAAAGAATATGAAACATTCTCACCAACCTTTATTTTCTCATCGGTCTTCAATTTATTTCGCTGGTGCATAACTTTTCGTAAGTTTGGCATACTTCAAAGATTTGCTTAATTGCATCGATTAGTGGGATGTTGATCTCTACCTTCAAAAGTATTCTGATCTCTTCCTCAAGGCCTTCTTTCTTCGACCTTGATAACTGCTAGGAAAATGAGGAGCAATCTCAATTTTGATTTAGGTTCATAAATTTTACTATTTACCTCTTTGATTGGTGGATGGAATTATTCAATGTTCTCTTCCTCTTGTTTCTCTTTAGCTTCAACATCCACTTGTGGTGATGTATTTTTCAATTCTTTTCCACTTCTAAGAGTCATGGCACTAGCATTCTCTCGTGGGTTGATCACAACTTGTGCTGGGAGCTTCCCTTTATTTCCTTCAACATTACTTGAAGAAGCTGCAATTTGAGATCTAAGATTCTAAATTCAATACTTGCCCTCATTTTTTGTTGGGATATTTGAAATTCTGTTGAAGATATATCACCGGTTAGACAGGTTTTCATATTATCCTTAAGAAACGCACCTAGATTGGATGTGGATCGTGAATGTGATGGTTGTCTTGCTTGATATGGTTGTTGAAACCTGCATGGCTTGAATGAATAACTCAAGTTTGGGTGATCCTCCACCCCGATTGTACGTGTTCGAATAAGGATCATATCTCATTTAGGGTGGTCCTGAAATCCTCGACATAATTCACAAATTCACTTGTGTTTTCTAGAGCACCGGGCATGAATTAGTGGAATGCCTAGGAACAGCACATATTCCACATGCTTTGACTTGTTGATTTTGGCCTGTAATCAACTTTTGAAGGAGAACGGTTATAACATCAAGTTTTCTATCAGAACAAGTGCTCACTTTGTTTACGTTCATTGGGAAATTATCTTGCTGATTCCCAAATTGTTGTGCATTTGCTGCCATATTTGATATCAAATTTCTTGCTTGAGCAGGAGTCCTGTTCACTAGAGCACCTCCACTTGCATGAATTATATTCCGGTCCATGATAGAAAGACCCTCATAGAAATATTGTATTAGCAACTGCTCAGGGATTTGGTGCTGAGGACAATTCGCACACATTTGTTTAAATCTCTCCCAATACTCATAAAGAGTTTCGCCATGAGTTTGACGAATTCCACAAATGTCCTTTCTGATATTCGCAGCTCTTGAAGCAAGGGAAAACTTCTCTAAAAATTGCCGCTTCGGCTCATCCCATGTGGTGATTAAGCCAGAAGGTAGATAATATAACCAATCTTTGGTCTTGTTTGCTAAAGAAAACGGAAAAGCCATTAACTTAATCTACTCTTCGGATACCCCTTGTGATTTCATGGTGGAGCATACCACGTGAAATTCCTTTAGATATTTTGCAAGGCCACGAAAATTTGGAAGTAAATGTATCAATCCAGATTTTAGTTAAAATGCTACCTCAAGGTTAGGATATTGGATAGCTAGTGGTTGTTGTGTTATGTCAGGAGCTGCTAACTCCCGAAAAGTCCTTTGTGCAGCCATTGGTTCTTCTTCTTCACTCTTTTCTTCCTCAAAATCTCTTGAGGTCTCAACCAAATCAGTTGTTAAATTTAAACTTGGAAAAGACACTTGACGCAGGTCGTTTCAGCTTCCTTTCGTAATTGTTTGGCAATCTTCTCGATCTAAGGTTGTATTGAAGTTGGTCTGCATTTAGAAGAACGAGGCATAAACTAGTACAACCGAAAGGAGATTAAAAGTGAAAGAAAAGAAAATTAAAAAAATTCAGAGAAATAAATCACAAATGACAACCTCCCTAAGAACGGTGCAAAATTTGATGTGTCGTTAAACCATCAAATATAAATTCCAACTTTCAAACCTTTCAAGTATAGCGTGAGCTCGTGTCGTCTCCACAGGGAATGCTGGATTTGTCTCTCAACAAAATAATTTGGGGGTTGTTTTAGGACAATACTAAAAATGCAAAAAGGCAAATTAAGACTAAATATAATAATTAATACAGAATTTAAAATAGTAAAATTCAATAATTAACAAGCTCTAGTTCAAGGAATAATTTCAGGATTGTCTCATTCAATTGGTCATTGACACAAGGTTAATCTCATAAATCCACAAATAAATTAGTTATAGTCACTTAGTACCACCAAGCAACCAATTTCTCCTTATTTTGTTGGCAATTAAGAGACCTTCATTAATCACTTCTCTTGTTGGTAAATAATCTAGGTATCACCATAGAATTCAATTTACCCACAGCATTAAGAGTTAGAGAAACCCAATTCTAATCAACATACTCACATCGTGGTTGTTTCAATTAGATTGTTTATCCCTTGACAAAATTGAATCACTTACCAAGTAATAATCATGTCAATTGCTATTTCACTAAAACAATCAAACCTTAATGTTCTAGTTAGCAATAGATTATATTGTCAATCAAATAATGGTACCAATTATCTAATTCAACAACACAATCATAAATAATAAATTGCAGAAATAAACAAATACCCATGAATTTATAAGAGCATTGAAAACAATAAGTCTCACAATTGTTGTAGAACCATCATTCAATTATCCTTCAAGTAGAAGATGAATTTAGTTCCTTGACATGATTGATGAAAACAAAGTAAAGAGGAGAAAAGAAAGAATGAAAGAAGAATGGGTAAAAGAAAGAGGTGTGTCTCTTGGCAACTACTCTGTATCCTTTTATCCTTTTGGGCCTCCTAGGAGTTGCTTTACAACCCAAGTTATTGTCTAACATTCGCTCGCACTCAGTGCCTTAGGTAGGCCCACGCTTAAGCCTCTTGAAGTCTTCTAGTTGCATTTCATACAAAATCTTGCTTTCAATCCAATTCTCCATTTTCCACACCTAATACAAGAAGTACATCAAAATAAAATAATTTCACCCTATAATAAATTTACTATTGAGAAAATATGAACAAGATATATGTACTTTTAAACTTCTCTCAAAGATGAAAGAAGACGATACCATGAAGAAGTATATTTGAATAGTGGGGCTACAAAATTAGTACGAATAAGAGACTCATTACAAATGTGTGAGACCAGTCACATCGAAAAGTGAATCCGGTATGCTTCCACCAAATTATTGAAGCTTAAATCCCTTAAAAGGTCAAATAAATAAAAAAACAAAACAGCGTGACGACATGTTTCACTAATTTGTTTTGTCGTCATTAATCTACGTCACTAACTTCTTGCAAATCTGTGCCAACTTCTATCTTTTAGAGTCAAAATTTTCCCTTTTGGTGACAACTTTTTCATTACTAAAGCCACCCATTTAGTTACGACTTTTTTTCGTGACGCCAAACCCTTTAGTGATGGAGCATTGCCGACGATCGTGATGAACTTTTCATTACTAAATGCTTTAGTGACAAAATGGCCTTTAGTGATGATATTTCTATTGTCACGAAAGACCATGTTCTTCTTGTAGTGTCTCCATGCACATGTGATACATACAATGAAAACGGATAAGGAGGAACGAGACATAAGTACTTTTGAAAAGAAACTTTTTCATAACATCGTGTTATGCATAGAAATTTAAGTCATTCGCGCGTAGCTCTTGCCATCCCATCATAATTTGCTAAACGCAGCCGCCGCGGAAGGCTTGTTGGAGATTTTCTAGCCTGGTCGCCTTCCTATTTCTGTCCATTATTTGAGTCTGTTGGTTGGCGTAAAAGCTAAAAATGCCTTGCCCAGGCACTATTGTCCGTCGCAGGCAATTTACGGTGTACTTTTCCACTTGGAATTTAGGCAGGTGCATCATATGACTTCAACCTTTTTTCCAGCCGTCTTAGGAGTAAGTTTTGTCATCAGCGATAAAAGCATTGAGAAGCATCTATAGAATTATCAAGAACTGAACAGGAATTTGGAAGTATGTGATAACTCTATTTTATATAGAGTTTTCTTATTAATTTTGGTTAGAAATTGGCTTGTGTTTTACTTTGTTTTTACATATTTTGGCCAAATTATCCTTTGATTTTATGAGTTCTAAGTTTTCCAATATTTCTAGAACTTTTGAGTTTAATCTTGAGAACAAAGGACTAACCAATTATTTTTATCAAAGCTTGACCAAATTACTTCAACAACAAGACAAAGAAGATTTTCTTTGTTGGCTGCAACAAAGAAAATGAAGCAAACTGACAGCACACAAGGAGAGGAAAACTGAAATTTTGGCCAAATTATCCTTTGGAAACCCACTCATCTTCCGGAGTTCATAACTCTTGATTCAGACGTCCAAATGAGATGATTCAAGATGATATGGAAAGCTAAGAAAGAGAGCAAAACTTTCATGAAGAAAGTTTTCAAATTCTGGAAGAAAAAGGACTACAACTGACAGAAACTTGAAGATTTTTTCTGAAAGTTTCTTTAGCTACGGGTTCAGACATTCAGCAGGCTGCTTCACGGTTTTTGTAGCACAATTTGATAGCAACATTCAAGAAGAAGAAGCCTTCTTACTTAGCCAAAGGAAAAGAGAATGAATAAACAAATCGGACAACAAAGAAGCAAAAGAAAAGAAACAGCCGAGCAACACAATTTAGAAAAGAAAACAGTCGGCTTGAACAAAATCAGTTACCATTCATTCTTTACAAAGGAGGCCAACTGCAAAGAAATAAAAGAAAGGACAGAATCCAGCACACAAAAGGAATGCTTAGTAACAAAAGGCTGCTACACTTCGGACAATAAAGAAGGAAATAAAAGAAGGAAGAAGCCAGCTTTTGAGTGAAGAAACTGAGCACATGAGAGCATAACCAACCCAGCTGCATCTTTTATTTTTCTAAAGAAAGAGTGCATGAGGACAGCAAGAAAGTCTCTCCAAAATGCAGTCTCACATGGGCAAAAACAAAGCTCAGAAAAATCGGGCAGCAACATGGAGAGAAACAAGCAAACAGCCGAGCATGCACACGAAGAAAGAAAAGAAAAGAGAATCAAGTCACATGAATTGCCAACTACAAAAGCAAAGCTTGGGCTGTTTTATTTGCTGGAAAAGAAACCAAGCACATGGCAGCAAATAACACCTTCGGCAGAGCAAAGAAAGAAGAGCAAATCCTTGCTTATAAATAAGAAAGCTTACAACGGAGGAAGACATTCCATTTCAGCTGATCCCATTTTCAGCCGAGCAGCATTTCTAGTTTTCTTTAGATTAGATTTAGTTTAGCCAAGCTATTTTTCTTTCTATTTTCCTGCAGTAGTTTAGAGCATCCAGCCTTCTTCATTCTTTTGTTTTGTTTTCTTTTCAGTAGTTTGGTAGGGTTTCATTAGCTTCCTTCGGGTTTTCTTTCAGAAATTCAGCAGCATTGTTCACGGTTTTTCTTCAGTACTTGTTGCCATTATTCTCGGTTTTCTTCAGAGAACTTCCAGCTGCATCTTCTCACGTTGAAGCTCACGGGTTCAGCAGCAACTTCAGCAGCCTTCTTCGGGTTTTCGGATGCAAACTTCAGCAGCTCTTCGGTTTCTTCTTTCTTTCTGCAGAATTTTTTTGTTTTGTTTTCTTCAGTTTTGTTTTACTTTGTTCTTGTTGCTTCATTGATATGTGATGGAAACTCAGCTGCCAAGACTTGACTTGGGTGTAAAGCTAGCTTAAATTGTTGTTTCCTTTTGAAGTTTCGTAGAAGCAAAACAAAGCATGCACATGCAGAATTTTGTTTTTCCTCACATATTTTCTACTGCTTTTGTCTTTTCTTGGTTTCTTTAGTTTATTTTAGTTATCAATTTTAGCTTTCTTTTATTGTTTTTGTTTTTAGTTTTATTTAGCAATTTTAGTCATTTAAGTATTGTATTTTGTTATGAACTTATAGGCTTAGTCTTACTAGTAAGTACCAATCATATACGTCTTTTGTTTGACCTTTATTTTTTATTTTTATTTTCAAGCATGTTGTAATTTTTGGTGATAGCCTTTTATATTAATATGAACTTAATTCTTTTTCTAGGGTTTTGATGTAGCCTCACTATGAAGTCTTAATATTTTTCTATTAATATAATTTGATTTAATATTCTATGGTTGAGTATTTATCTTTGTGCTTAATGCTTCTAATTACTTGATCACTAATTAGATGATTTGTTAATCATAACGAATTGGAAGCGGAGTTATGTGTCAAGTTCATTGAGATAAATGCTATAAATTGCATGTAGGATAGGAATATACCTACATGGTTTGTGTAGTTGCTATATGAGAATCCATAGAAATTAATGACTTCATAATTGTTGTAATTCACATAGGAATATAGTGAATTAGCAATTAGGAAGATTTTTATTAGATCTCGGAGGGACTAGTAAATAAATTAGGAATCTCGACTATCAACCAGAAATTAAATTAGATTATAGAAATAGATTAATATTAGGATGGATTAGTTATGGTGAAAACGAAAACCCAAGATCTTTGGACAACTTAATCTATTAACTTGCTTTGTTTAGTTTTTAATTTTAGTTTTAATTAAGTTTTAAAATTACTTTTAATTTAGCTTATCCATAAAATATTTTTTCTTCAAATAAAGTTAGAACTATTTTAATTTCGTATTTAATAATTCATTAGTCTCTGTGGAACGATAAATTATATTCATTTATATTACTTGTTAACGATCACGCACTGCGTAAAATTCGTGAATAAGTTTTTGCGCCACGCCGGACTAATTTGATTTTATTAATATCGATACCAAGTTGTTCTACCTTAATTTGAATTTTTTATTTACTTTTGTTCTTTTATCTTTTTAGATATTATTCTATGGTGCATGAGAAGGTTTGGAAGTGATAATCTCCTCCCATTGGATCCAGAGATAGAAAAGACTTGTCGTTTGAATAGAAAGGACAAGAGAGGAACTTCTGCACAATCTCATAACACTATGGTCGAACATGAAGAGAACGCTATCCCTGGCCGCTAATGCCAACACTAGAGCATTACGTGACTATGCTTTGCCTATCGCCACATATGATCTCCACAAAGGTCATACCTCCAACCGCTATGCAAATAATTTTGAATTGAAGTCGCATAATCCATGGTTCGCTAATCGCTTCACTGGGTTGGCACATGAGGATCCTAATGCTCACTTAATCAATTTTCTTGAGATCTGTGCTACATTGAAAATGAATGGTGTCTCTGATGATGCCATTAGACTGAGGCTTTTCCCATTCTCACTGAGGGATAGGGCCAAGAGTTGGTTGCTTTCTTTGCCAGCAGGAGCAATCACCACGTGGGACATGTGCAGGCAGAAATTTTTGACAAAATATTTTCCACCCACCAAAACTGCAAAGATGAGGAATGAGATCACCACATTCACTCAAAATGAGATGGAATCACTTTCTGAAGCATGGGAGAGGTACAAAGATTTACTGCGAGCATGCCCTCATCACGGTATTCCAGATTGGTTACAGTTGCAGACTTTTTATAATGGGTTGACTCGATCAACCAAGATACTTGTAGATGCTGCAGCGGGAGGTTCACTAATGGGGAAGACATATGAGGCTGCTTATGCACTTTTGGATGAGATGGCATCTACAGACTACCAATGGTCTTCGTGAGATCCACTCTACCAAAAATCATGGCAACTATAAGGTTGATGCCCTCACCGCACTATCACCCTGTGTTGCTAATCACAAAGCAACTTAGTTCAATCACCGCAAATGCCATCCATATTCCTCCGTGCTTGTGATTTTTGTGGTGGACCTCATTCTAGTGGTGATTGTCAAGTGGGAAATCCTTTTGCCCCATCGCAGAGGAACAAGCTCACTTGTGGAATTCAAATAGACAAGATAATCCATACTCCAACACTTACAATCGTGATGGAGAGATCATCCCAACTTTTCTTGGAGAAACAATCACCACGATAGACTCTATGGATTTCAATTTCCACACCAATTCAACCTCCAAAGACAAAAGTGTCTTTAGAAGATGCTCTTGCTCAATTGAGTTTGAACACATCTCGCTCATGACTAAGATCAAGCCACATTGCAAAATCAACAAGATCCATCCAAATTTGGAGGTTCAGATGACAACTTGCTAGTTCATTAAATTCTAGACCACAAGGGTCTTTGCCTAGTAACACGGAAATCAACCCTAAGGAACATGTGAAGGCAATTAAACCGAGAAGTGGCAAAGAGTTACCTCAACCTAACCACAGAGAAAGCTGTAACAAGAAACAGGAAGCCGTAAAAAAATCCGAGAACAAATTGAAGAAGTCGCGAAACCCACATCAAAGTTGTTTCAGATAATCCACCCCTTATGTGCCACCGATGCCATATCCTCAATGATTTCGTAAGAAAAGCTAGAGAAGCAATTTTCTAAATTTCTTGATGTTTTTAAGAAATTGCATATTAATATTCCTTTTCGATGCTTTGGAACAGATGCCTAGCTATGTGAAGTTCATGAAGGAGATCCTCTCCAACAAAAGAAAGCTAGAAGAATATGAGACTGCACTTATCAAGAGTGCAAAGGCCATCCTCGCAGAAAAGCTTCCTCCTAAGCTTAAGGATCCAGGAGTTTTACTATTCCTGCACTATAGGAAATTCTAATTTTAATAAGGCCTTGTGTGATCTTGTGTAGTATTAATCTTATGCCTCTCTGCTTTCAGAAACTTGGCTTAGAGAAGCCAAACCCACTACAAATACATTGCAATTGGCGATAGATCATTCAAATACCCAAGAGGTGTTATAGAGGATGTGCTTGTCAAGGTGGACAAATTTATCTTCCCTACTGATTTCATTGTACTTGACATGGAAGAAGACGAAGAAATTCCTATTATTCTTGGTAGACCCTTCTTGGTTTCGAGAAGAACCCTAATTGACGTGCAAAAAGGGCAACTAACCATGAGGGTTCAAGATGAGCAAGTCACTTTCAATGTCTTTAAAGCATTGAAATTTCCGAGTGAGATAGACAATTGTATGAAGGTGGATACAATTGATGATTGCACTAAAGAAAAGTTTCGTGCAAGCCATCCAAAAGATCCCATGGAAGCATGTCCATGGGGATAGAAAATTCAAAATCCAAAGGTAGATATATGCTCCAAACAATTAGAGACCTTGGCACTGATTCATCAAAAGGCCATTTGAAGACCTTGGAAAAGGTGGGGCCGAATCAATACCTTCAGCTTGAGAAGCCACCACGCTTAGACCTCAAGCCACCGCCTAAGCATCCAAGTATGCATTCCTAGGTGAGTCCTCTACTCTTCCTGCTTTTATTTCTCGCATATCCGAATGAAGAGCAAGAGGATAAATTGCTAAGAGTGTTGAGGGAACATAAATCGGCATTAGGATGGACTATAGCCGACATAAAGGGATTAGCCCTTCAATTTGCATGCATAAAATTTTGATGGAAGAGAACTATAGGCCATCTCAGAGATCACCAACGAGATTAAACCCTAACATGAAAGAAGTGGTGAGAGTGAGATATTAAAACTTTTGGATGCAGGATTATTTATCCTATTTCGATAGTGTATGGGTCACCCTGCTCAAGTAGTACCTAAGAAAGGAGGGTTTACTGTAGTTGAGAATGAAAAAATGAATTGATCCCTACTAGGATCAAGCATCGATGGAGAGTATGCATTGATTATAGGAAGTTGAATGCGCCACTAGGAAAGACCACTTTCCTTTGCCTTTATTGATCAAATGCTTGATAGATTAGTCAAGTTACTTTTATTATTGTTTTTAGATGGTTATTCAGATATAACCAAATTTCAATAGCCTCAGAGGACCAAGAAAAGACCACCTTTACATGCCCCTATGGTACATTTGCATATAGAAGAATGCCATTTGGTTTGTGTAATGCACCGCTACTTTTCAAAGATGTATGATGGCAATTTTTCCGACATGGTGGAACGTTTCATTGAAATATTTATGGATGATTTTTCCGTGTTTGGTTCTTCTTTTGATTCATGCTTATCTAACCTTAAACTTGTGCTTAAACGATGTGAAGACACTAATCTAGTCTTGAATTGGGAAAATGTCATTTTATGGTTCAAGAAGGAATTGTGTTGGGTCATAGAGTGTCCGCAAAAGGGATTGAGGTTGATAGAGCTAAAATTGAAATCATTGAAAAATTACCACCACCTACTCACAAAGGGGTAAGAAGTTTTCTAGGGCATGCTGGATTTTATAGAAGGTTCATAAAAGATTTTTCTAAAATTACAAAACCTTTGTGTAATCTTCTTGAAAAGATGTTCCTTTTAAGTTTATCACGATTGTTTACGAGCTTTTGACTTGTTAAAAATTCATTAGTATCACTCCCATTATTGTTGCTCCATCTTGGGATTTACCTTTGAGTTGATGTGTGATGCAAGTGACTATGCAGCTTGGTGCGCTTTGGGTCAATAAAAGGTAAGATCTTTCATGCTATATACTATGCTAGTAAAACTCTTAATGATGCACAATTGAATTATGCTACCACCGAAAAGAGTTATTAGCAAGAGTATTTGCTTTTGATAAATTCGCATCATACTTAATTGGCTCCAAAGTTATTGTTTATACCGATCATTCCGCCATTAAGTATTTGCTAGTTAAAAAGATGCAAAGCCTAGGTTGATCGATGGGTCTTGTTGTTACAAGAATTTGATTTGGAAATCGTAGATAAGAAGGGTAGTGAAAATGTAGTTGCCGATCACCTATCTCGCTTAGAACCTCAAGCCAAGATTGATGAACCACAACCGGTGATAAATGAGATCTTCCCGATGAGCAATTGTTCAATATTGCTGGTAAGTTTCCTTGGTTTGCCGATTTTGCAAATTATTTGGTCACTAATGTGCTTCCCTAGATTTATCTAGCCAATGTAAAAGAAATTCTTATCCGATGTGAAGCATTATTACTGGATGAGCCTTTTTGTATAAATTATGTCCTCGACCAAGTAATACGGAGGTGTGTTCCGTAAGAGGAAATACAAAGCATTTTGCAGATTGCCACTCTTCCGAATATGGTGGTCATTTTGGAGGCAATAGAACCGCAGCTAAAATTCTTCAATGTGGCTTTTATTGGCCAACAATATTTAAGGATGCACAATCTTATGTAGCCGCATGTGATCGATGCCAGAGAATGTGAATATTTCAAAGAGACATGAGATGCCTCTCACCAATATTCTAGAGGTTGAACTATTTGATGTGTGGGTATTGACTTCATGGGACCATTTCCTCCTTCATACAATAACCTCTATATTCTTGTGGTCGTGGATTATGTGTCCAAATGGGTTGAAGAATCGCCTTACCTACCAATGATGCAAAAGTGGTAGTAAATTTTGAGGAAAATATTTTCACTGCTTTGGGACTCCTAGAGCAATCATTAATGATGAGGAACTCACTTTTGTAATAAATTGTTAGCTGCTCTTTGGCTAAGTATGGGTAAAACATAAAATTGCCACGCTATCATCCCCAAACTAGTGGTCAAGTGGAGATATCCAATAGGAGTTGAAACGGATTTTGGAGAAGACAAGGAGTTCTAATAGGAAAGATTGGTCTCTAAGCTTGATGATGCTTTGTGGGCATATAGAACAGCTTTTAAAACACCTATTGGTATGTCTCCGTGACGATTGGTGTATGGTAAAGCCTGCCACTTACCCGTGGAGTTGGAACACCGTGCTTATTGGGCCATCAAGCATCTTAACTTTGACTTGGCAAACTCAGTGAAAAAAAGGTTACTCCAATTAAATGAGATGGATGAATTCCACAAGGGGCGATGAGAATGCTAAGATGTATAAGGAGAAAACAAAGGCTTGGCATGACAAGCACATTTTGCATCGAGAATTTCATCCGCTGTAAGGTACTCCTATACAACTCAAGGTTGAAATTATTCCTGGAAACTTCGACGAGGTGGTCCGACCCTTTACGCCAGCAAGTGTTCCCTATGGCGCTGTTGAAATTCAAGGCGAAGATAGAAGGTTCAAAGTAAATGGTCGAGACTCAAGGCTTATATCAAGGTGGAGTAGACTTTCAAAAGTGCATTATCACCCTAGTGGATGCAAATTGAGGCGAACAGAGAAAGTCCTATCAAGACTATAAAGCAAGCGCTACTTGGGAGGCAACCCAAGTTCTTTTACCTTTATTGCTTTTATTTTTCTTCTTATTATTATTATTCTTATTTATTTATTTTTTTTTCTTATAAAAAAAAAAAAATTTACTATTTGAAATTGCTTCACCTTTTGTCGCACCAATCTGAAGAAAATCCGGTTCAAGGCCTTTCCGTTGGATTTTTGTGCTAAAATTTTACAGCAAGGTAGAATATTCAACCAGGTTCATGTCCACAAAATTTCAGAATTTTTGGAGCTGTTTTGGTACCTGAACGAAATTCATCTTCAACAGTTGTTCAAAACAGGCGCTTCTCACTTTTCGCTTTCTTATGTTCTCTTTAGTTGCTATACTTGATCTTGTTCTTGTTGCATTGAGGACAATGCTAAATTTTAAGTTGGGGTGGGATACTTGAAATTTTGTGCTGGATTTTTGTCAAAATTTTTGAAAAATTTCAATTTTATTGGGTTAAAAAGAAAAGTCCTTCCAAGTTTTCAATTTTATTGATATCTTCTTTGAAATTTCTAATTCTTTTGATACTCATTTAGAATAATTTTGAGTTATATGCATTAGAGATTTGGGTTGGAATGTATGAATGAGGCAAGTATGATTAGTCTTTGTCTTTAAAATTTTTAACGATCTTGTTGATTTTGATGATTGAATTGAATGAGAATGTGCAATATTTGATATAATGAACCCATTGTGAGTATTTGAGCCTATGAGCATTTTATTTTCATTGCTCACATATTTCTTTGTTGAGTGTTGTCAAATATGGTATGTTCATTCTAGAACTTGCTTTGTTATGCATGTTGAGATCACATTATGAATTCATGCTTTGAGATGATAAGGGCATTTAGGATTAGCCGTTTAAACTTTCTAAAAAGCCATCCCATTATATATACCCCTAGTCAACCAATTTTGCGCCTTAACCTTTCTTTGTTATAAACACCACATCATTAGCCCCAAACCATTGTTTTTGTTTATCAAGTTAAACCCTATGTCAAGAGTATGTGGGAATTAATTGCATGATAAAATGTCTAATGATTCAAAAACAAAAAAAAAAAAAAAAAAAAAAAAAACAACCACTGAAAAAAAAAAAAAAAAAGAAGAAAAGAAGTGAAAAATATTCCCGACAAAAATTGGACAAAGTAGATGTTCTACAAAGTGGATGTTCTTCATTGTGTACAAGATGGTCCAACTTCAAGGGAATGCATGCTATTTGGAATAAGAAGTGGTTCTAATGTGCTATTTTTATGCTTTTGAGTTATGCAAGAAAGTTCCTTCATACCTTGATATGCTTAACCTAAATTTTCCTTTCTTTCTACCTACCCTTACCTAAGCCCCATATAACCCTTATAAAGACCCTTTGATTATTGCATGGATTCATATTTATTAGTGGTGGAGATGTGATATATAAGCAAGCCTATGGTAATGACATGCTATGTTTGATTTGAGTGTTGAATAAAAATCCTAAACACTTTGAGTGATTAGAGTGCAACCTATGAGAGGTTATCAAATTTTGTGCATTTGATTTCGCAAAATTGTTGGAATTAATGAGATGTGTATTTTGTTTAGAAAATTGGGCTAAGAATACTTGTTCTTTGGATTATTATTCCAACTGGATCTCTAATGTGTAATGACTTTGAATGGGTTGGAAAGGATATGGAAAGAAAAGAAATATGTTCTTCTAGTGCAAGCTTGAGGACAAGCTTTGAGCTAAGTTGGGGTAATTTGATAACTCTATTTTATATAGAGTTTTCTTATTAATTTTGGTTAGAAATTGGCTTGTGTTTTACTTTGTTTTTACATATTTTGGCCAAATTATCCTTTGATTTTATGAGTTCTAAGATTTCCAATATTTCTAGAACTTTTGAGTTTAATCTTGAGAACAAAGGACTAACCAATTATTTTTATCAAAGCTTGACCAAATTACTTCAACAACAAGACAAAGAAGATTTTCTTTGTTGGCTGCAACAAAGAAAATGAAGCAAACTGACAGCACACAAGGAGAGGAAAACTGAAATTTTGGCCAAATTATCCTTTGAAACCCACTCATCTTCCGGAGTTCATAACTCTTGATTCAGACGCCCAAATGAGATGATTCAAGATGATATGGAAAGCTAAGAAAGAGAGCAAAACTTTCATGAAGAAAGTTTTCAAATTCTGGAAGAAAAAGGACCACAACTGGACAGAAACTTGAAGATTTTTTCTGAAAGTTTCTTTAGCTACGGGTTCAGACATTCAGCAGGCTGCTTCACGGTTTTTGTAGCACAATTTGATAGCAACATTCAAGAAGAAGAAGCCTTCTTACTTAGCCAAAGGAAAAAGAGAATGAATAAACAAATCGGACAACAAAGAAGCAAAAGAAAAAGAAACAGCCGAGCAACACAATTTAGAAAAGAAAACAGTCGGCTTGAACAAAAATCAGTTACCATTCATTCTTTACAAAGGAGGCCAACTGCAAAGAAATAAAAGAAAGGACAGAATCCAGCACACAAAAGGAATGCTTAGTAACAAAAGGCTGCTACACTGACAATAAAGAAGGAAATAAAAGAAGGAAGAAGCCAGCTTTTGAGTGAAGAAACTGAGCACATGAGAGCATAACCAACCCAGCTGCATCTTTTTATTTTTCTAAAGAAAGAGTGCATGAGGACAGCAAGAAAGTCTCTCCAAAAATGCAGTCTCACATGGGCAAAAACAAAGCTCAGAAAAATCGGGCAGCAACATGGAGAGAAACAAGCAAACAGCCGAGCATGCACACGAAGAAAGAAAAAGAAAAGAGAATCAAGTCACATGAATTGCCAACTACAAAAGCAAAGCTTGGGCTGTTTTATTTGCTGGAAAAGAAACCAAGCACATGGCAGCAAATAACACCTTCGGCAGAGCAAAGAAAGAAGAGCAAATCCTTGCTTATAAATAAGAAAGCTTACAACGGAGGAAGACATTCCATTTCAGCTGATCCCATTTTCAGCCGAGCAGCATTTCTAGTTTTCTTTAGATTAGATTTAGTTTAGCCAAGTTTATTTTTCTTTCTATTTTCCTGCAGTAGTTTAGAGCATCCAGCCTTCTTCATTCTTTTGTTTTGTTTTCTTTCAGTAGTTTGGTAGGATTTCATTAGCTTCCTTCGGTTTTTCTTTCAGAAACTTCAGCAGCATTGTTCACGGTTTTTCTTCAGTACTTGTTGCCATTATTCTCGGTTTTCAGAGAACTTCCAGCTGCATCTTCTCACGTTGAAGCTCACGGGTTCAGCAGCAACTTCAGCAGCCTTCGGGTTTTCTGATGCAAACTTCAGCAGCTCTTCGGTTTCTTCTTTCTTTGCTGCAGAATTTTTTTTGTTTTGTTTTCTTCAGTTTTGTTTTACTTTGTTCTTGTTGCTTCATTGATATGTGATGGAAACTCAGCTGCCAAGACTTGACTTGGGTGTAAAGCTAGCTTAAATTGTTGTTTCCTTTGAAGTTTTGTAGAAGCAAAACAAAGCATGCACATGCAGAATTTTGTTTTTCCTCACATATTTTCTACTGTTTTTGTCTTTTCTTGGTTTCTTTAGTTTATTTTAGTTATCAATTTTAGCTTTCTTTATTGTTTTAGTTTTTAGTTTTATTTAACAATTTTAGTAATTTAAGTTTTGTATTTTGTTATGAAATTTTTGGCTAAGTATTATTTTTAAGTACCAATCATCTACGGCTTTTGTTTGACTTTATTTTTTATTTTTATTTTCAATCATGTTTAAATTTTTGGTGATAGTCTTTATATTAATATGAACTAAATTCTTTTCTAGGGTTTTGATGTAGCCTAACTATGAAGTCTTAATATTTTTCTATTAATATAATTTGATTTAATTTTCTATGGTTGAGTATTTATCTTTGTGCTTAATGCTTCTAATTACTTGATCACTAATTAGATGATTTGTTAATCATAACGAATTGGAAGAGGAGTTATGTGTCAAGTTCATTGAGATAAATGCTATAAATTGCATGTAGGATAGGAATATACCTACATTGTTTGTGTAGTTGCTATATGAGAATCCATAGAAATTAATGACTTCATAATTGTTGTAATTCACATAGGAATATAGTGAATTAGCAATTAGGAAGATTTTTATTAGATCTCGGAGGGACTAGTAAATAAATTAGGAATCTCGACTATCAACCAGAAATTAAATTAGATTATAGAAATAGATTAATATTAGGATGGATTAGTTATGGTGAAATCGAAACCCTAGATCTTTCACAACTTAATCTATTAACTTGCTTTGTTTAGTTTTTAATTTTAGTTTTAATTAAGTTTTAAAATTACTTTTAATTTAGCTTATCCATAAAATATTTTTTCTTCAAATAAAGTTAGAACTATTTTAATTTCGTATTTAATAATTCATTAGTCTCTGGGAACGATAAATTATATTCACTCTATATTACTTGTTAACGATCACGCACTTGCGTAAAATTCGTGAATAAGTTTTTACGCCACGCCGGACTAATTTGATTTTATTAATATCGATACCAAGTAGTTCTACCTTTAATTTGAACTTTTATTTACTTTTGTTCTTTTATCTTTTAGATATTATTCGTGGTGCATGAGAAGGTTTGGAAGTGATAATCTCCTCCCATTGATCCAGAGATAGAAAAGACTTGTCGCTTGAATAGAAAGGAAAAGAGAGGAGCTTTTGCACAATCTCATAACACTATGGTCAACATGAAGAGAACGCTATCCCGGCCGCTAATGCCAACACTAGAGCATTACGTGACTATGCTTTGCCCATCGCCACATATGATCTCCACAAAGGTCATACCTCCAACTGCTATGCAAATAATTTTGAATTGAAGTCGCATAATCCGTATGGTTCAAGCTAATCACCACTGGTTGGCACATGAGGATCCTAATGCTCACTTAATCAATTTTCTTGAGATCTGTGCTACATTGAAAATGAATGGTGTCTCCGATGATGCCATTAGATCGAGGCTTTTCCCATTCTCACCGAGGATAGGCCAAGAGTTGGTTGCTTTCTTTGCTGCCAGGAGCAATCACCACGTGGGACATGTGTAGGCGTAAATTTTTGACAAATATTTTCCACCCACCAAAATCGCAAAGATGAGGAATGAGATCACCACATTCACTCAAAATGAGATGGAATCACTTTCTCAAGCATGGGAGAGGTACAAAGATTTATCATGAGCATGCCCTCATCACGGTATCCCGTGATTGGTTACAATTGCAGACTTTTATAATGGGTTGACTCGATCAACCAAGATACTTGTAGATGCCGCAATGGAGGTTCACTAATGGGAAGACATATGAGGTCGCTTATGCATTGTTAGATGAGATGGCATCTACAGACTACCAATGGTCTTCGTGGAGATCCACTCTACCAAAAATCATGGCAACTATAAGGTTGATGCCCTCACCGCACTATCACCAAAGTTGCTACTAATCACAAAGCAACTTAGTTCAATCACCGCAAATGCCATCCATATTCCTCCGTGCTTGTGATTTTTGTGGTGGACCTCATTCTAGTGGTGATTGTCAAGTGGGAAATCCTTTGCCCCATCGCAGAGGGAACAAGCTCACTTTGTAGGAATTCAAATGACAAGATAATCCATACTCCAACACTTACAATCGTGGATGGAGAGATCATCCCAACTTTTCGAGAAACAATCACCACGATAGACTCTATGGATTTCAAATTCTCCACACCAATTCAACCGCCAAAGACAAAAGGTGTCTTTAGAAGATGCTCTTGCTCAATTGAGCTTGAACACATCTCGCTTCATGACTAAGATCAAGCCACATTGCAAAATCAACAAGATCCATTCAAATTTGGAGGTTCAGATGGGACAACTTGCTAGTTCATTAAATTCTAGACCACAAGGGTCTTTGCCTAGTAACACGGAAATCAACCCTAAGGAACATGTGAAGGCAATTAAACCGAGAAGTGGCAAAGAGTTGCCCGAACCTAACCACAGAGAAAGCTGTAACAAGAAACAGGGAAACCGTAAAAATCGAGAACAAATTGAAGAAGTCGTGAAACCCACATCAAAGTTGTTTCCAGATAATCCACCCTTATGTGCCACCGATGCCATATCCTCGCCGATTCCGTAAGAAAAGCTAGAGAAGCAATTTTCTAAATTTCTTGATGTTTTTAAGAAATTGCATATTAATATTCCTTTTGTCGATGCTTTGGAACAGTATGCCTAGCTATGTGAAGTTCATGAAGGAGATCCTCTCCAACAAAAGAAAGCTAGAAGAATATGAGATCAAGCACTTATCAAGAGTGCAAAGGCCATCCTCGCAGAAAGCTTCCCTAAGCTTAAGGATCCAGGAGTTTTACTATTCCTTGCACTATAGGAAATTCTAATTTTAATAAGGCCTTGTGTGATCTTGGTGCGAGTATTAATCTTATGCCTCTCTGCTTTCAGAAACTTGGCTTAGAGAAGCCAAACCCACTACACTACATTGCAATTGGCGATAGATCATTCAAATACCCAAGAGGTGTTATAGAGGATGTGCTTGTCAAGGTGGACAAATTTATCTTCCCTACTGATTTCATTGTACTTGACATGGAAGAAGACGAAGAAATTCCTATTATTCTTGGTAGACCCTTCTTGGTTACTGGAAGAACCCTAATTGACGTGCAAAAAGGGCAACTAACCATGAGGGTTCAAGATGAGCAAGTCACTTTCAATGTCTTTAAAGCATTGAGATTTCCGAGTGAGACAGACAATTCTATGAAGGTGGATACAATTGTAGATTGCACTAAAGAAAAGTTTCGTGCAAGCCATCCAAAAGATCCCATGGAAGCATGTCCGATGGGATAGAAAATTCAAAATCCAAAGGTAGATATATGCTCCAAACAATTAGAGACCTTGGCACTGATTCATCAAAAGGCCATTTGAAGACCTTGGAAAAGGTGGGGCCGAATCAATACCTTCAGCTGAGAAGCCACCACGCTTAGACCTCAAGCCACCGCCTAAGCATCCAAGTATGCATTCCTAGGTGAGTCCTCTACTCTTCCTGCTTTTATTTCTCGCATATCCGAATGAAGAGCAAGAGGATAAATTGCTAAGAGTGTTGAGGGAACATAAATCGGCATTAGGATGGACTATAGTCGATATAAAGGGATTAGCCCTTCAATTTGCATGCATAAAATTTTGATGGAAGAGAACTATAGGCCATCTCAGAGATCACCAACGAGATTAAACCCTAACATGAAAGAAGTGGTGAGAGCCGAGATATTAAAACTTTTGGATGCAGGATTATTTATCCTATTTCGTATAGTGTATGGTCACCTGCTCAAGTAGTACCTAAGAAAGGAGGGTTTATCAGAGTTGAGAATGAAAAAATGAATTGATCCCTACTAGGATCAAGCATCGATGGAGAGTATGCATTGATTATAGGAAGTTGAATGCAGCCACTAGGAAAGACCACTTTCCTTTGCCTTTATTGATCAAATGCTTGATAGATTAGTCAAGTTACTTTTATTATTGTTTTTAGATGGTTATTCAGATATAACCAAATTTCAATAGCCCCAGAGGACCAAGAAAAGACCACCTTTACATGCCCCTATGGTACATTTGCATATAGAAGAATGCCATTTGGTTTGTGTAATGCACCGCTACTTTTCAAAGATGTATGATGGCAATTTTTTCCGACATGGTGGAACGTTTCATTGAAATATTTATGGATGATTTTTCGTGTTTGGTTCTTCTTTTGATTCATGCTTATCTAACCTTAAACTTGTGCTTAAACGATGTGAAGACACTAATCTAGTCTTGAATTGGGAAAATGTCATTTTATGGTTCAAGAAGGAATTGTGTTGGGTCATAGAGTGTCTGCAAAGGGATTGAGGTTGATAGAGCTAAAATTGAAATCATTGAAAAATTACCACCACCTACTATCACAAAGGTAAGAAGTTTTCTAGGGCATGCTGGATTTTATAGAAGGTTCATAAAAGATTTTTCTAAAATTACAAAACCTTTGTGTAATCTTCTTGAAAAAGATGTTCCTTTAAGTTTATCGATTGTTTACGAGCTTTTGACTTGTTAAAAATTCATTAGTATCACTCCCATTATTGTTGCTCCATCTTGGGATTTACCTTTGAGTTGATGTGTGATGCAAGTGACTATGCAGCTTGGTGCGCTTTGGGTCAAAAAAGGTAAGATCTTTCATGCTATATACTATGCTAGTAAAACTCTTAATGATGCACAATTGAATTATGCTACCACCGAAAAGAGTTATTAGCAGAGTATTTGCTTTTGATAAATTCAGATCATACTTAATTGGCTCCAAAGTTATTGTTTATACCGATCATTCGCCATTAAGTATTTGCTAGTTAAAAAGATGCAAAGCCTAGGTTGATCGATGGGTCTTGTTGTTACAAGAATTTGATTTGGAAATCGTAGATAAGAAGGGTAGTGAAAATGTAGTTGCCGATCACCTATCTCGCTTAGAACCTCAAGCCAAGATTGATGAACCACAACTATGATAAATGAGATCTTCCCGATGAGCAATTGTTCAATATTGCTACGTAAGTTTCCTTGGTTTGCCGATTTTGCAAATTATTTGGTCACTAATGTGCTTCCCTAGATTTATCTAGCCAATGTAAAAGAAATTCTTATCCGATGTGAAGCATTATTACTGGATGAGCCTTTTTGTATAAATTATGTCCCGACTAAGTAATACGGAGGTGTGTTCCGTAAGAGGAAATACAAAGCATTTTGCAAAGATTGCCACTCTTCCGAATATGGTGGTCATTTTGGAGGCAATAGAACCGCAGCTAAAATTCTTCAATGTGGCTTTTATTGGCCAACAATATTCAAGGATGCACAATCTTATGTAGTGCATGTGATCGATGCCAGAGAACAGGAATATTTCAAGGAGACATGAGATGCCTCTCACCAATATTCTAGAGGTTGAACTATTTGATGTGTGGGGTATTGACTTCATGGGACCATTTCCTCCTTCATACAATAACCTCTATATTCTTGTGGTCAGGATTATGTGTCCAAATGGGTTGAAGCAATCGCTTTGCCTACCAATGATGCAAAAGTGGTAGTAAATTTTGAGGAAAAATATTTTCACTGCTTTGGGACTCCTAGAGCAATCATTAATGATGAGGGAACTCACTTTGTAATAAATTGTTAGCTGCTCTTTGGCTAAGTATGGGGTAAAACATAAAATTGCCATCGCTTATCATCCCCAAACCAGTGGTCAAGTGGAGATATCCAATAGGGAGTTGAAACGGATTTTGGAGAAGACAGTGAGTTCTAATAGGAAAGATTGGTCTCTAAGCTTGATGATGCTTTGTGGGCATATAGAACAGCTTTTAAAACACCTATTGGTATGTCTCCAGACGATTGGTGTATGGTAAAGCCTGTCACTTACCCGTGGAGTTGGAACACCGTGCTTATTGGGCCATCACATCTTAACTTTGACTTGGCAGCCCCAGGTGAAAAAAGGTTACTCCAATTAAATGAGATGGATGAATTCCGCCAAGGGGCGTATGAGAATGCTAAGATGTATAAGGAGAAAACAAAGGCTTGGCATGACAAGCACATTTTGCATCGAGAATTTCATCCGCGTAAGGTACTCCTATACAACTCAAGGTTGAAATTATTCCTCGAAACTTCGACGAGGTGGTCCGACCCTTTACGCTTGTGCAAGTGTTCCCTATGGCGCCGTTGAAATTCAAGGCGAAGATAGAAGGTTCAAAGTAAATGGTCGAGACTCAAGGCTTATATCGAAGGTGGAGTAGACTTTCAAAAGTGCATTATCACCCTAGTGGATGCAAATTGAGGCAACAGAGAAAGTCCTATCAAGACTATAGCAAGCGCTACTTGGGAGGCAACCCAAGTTCTTTTACCTTTATTGCTTTTATTTTTCTTCTTATTATTATTATTCTTATTTATTTATTTTTTTTTCTTATAAAAAAAAAAATTTACTATTTGAAATTCTTTCACCTTTTTGCTGCACTACCAAGAAAAATCCGTTCAAGGCCTTTCCGTTGGATTTTGTGCTAAAATTTTACAGCAAGGTAGAATATTCAACCAGGTTCATGTCCACAAAATTTCAGAATTTTTGAGCTGTTTTGGTACCTGAACGAAATTCATCTTCAACAGTTGTTCAAAACAGGCGCTTCTCACTTTTCGCTTTCTTATGTTCTCTTTAGTTGCTATACTTGATCTTGTTCTTGTTGCATTGAGGACAATGCTAAATTTTAAGTTGGGGGTGGATACTTGAAATTTTGTGCTGGATTTTGTCAAAATTTTTGAAAATTTCAATTTTATTGGGTTAAAAAGAAAAGTCCTTCCAAGTTTTCAATTTTATTGATATCTTCTTTGAAATTTCTAATTCTTTTGATACTCATTTAGAATAATTTTGAGTTATATGCATTAGAGATTTGGGTTGGAATGTATGAATGAGGCAAGTATGATTAGTCTTTGTCTTTAAAATTTTTAACGATCTTGTTGATTTTGATGATTGAATTGAATGAGAATGTGCAATATTTGATATAATGAACCCATTGTGAGTATTTGAGCCTATGAGCATTTTATTTTCATTGCTCACATATTTCTTTGTTGAGTGTTGTCAAATATGGTATGTTCATTCTAGAACTTGCTTTGTTATGCATGTTGAGATCACATTATGAATTCATGCTTTGAGATGATAAGGGCATTTAGGATTAGCCGCTTAAACTTTCTAAAAGCCATCCCATTATATATACCCCTAGTCAACCAATTTTGCGCTTTAACCTTTCTTTGTTATAAACACTACATCATTAGCCCCAAACCATTGTTTTTGTTTATCAAGTTAAACCCTATGTCAAGAGTATGTGGGAATTAATTGCATGATAAAATGTCTAATGATTCAAAACAAAAAAAAAAAAACAAAAAAAAATAAAACAACCAAAAAAAAAAAAAAAAAAAAAGAAAAGAAGTGAAAATATTCCGACAAAAATTGGACAAAGTAGATGTTCTACAAAGTGGATGTTCTTCATTGTGTACAAGATGGTCCAACTTCAAGGGAATGCATGCTATTTGGAATAAGAAGTGGTTCTAATGTGCTATTTTTATGCTTTTGAGTTATGCAAGAAAGTTCCTTCATACCTTGATATGCTTAACCTAAATTTTCCTTTCTTTCTACCTACCCTTACCTTAGCCCCACATAACCCTTATAAAGACCCTTTGATTATTGCATGGATTCATATTTATTAGTGGTGGAGATGTGATATATAAGCAAGCCTATGGTAATGACATGCTATGTTTGATTTGAGTGTTGAATAAAAATCCTAAACACTTTGAGTGATTAGAGTGCAACCTATGAGAGGTTATCAAATTTTGTGCATTTGATTTCACAAAATTGTTGGAATTAATGAGATGTGTATTTTGTTTAGAAAATTGGGCTAAGAATACTTGTTCTTTGGATTATTATTCCAACTGATCTCTAATGTGTAATGACTTTGAATGGGTTGGAAAGGATATGGAAAGAAAAGAAATATGTTCTTCTAGTGCAAGCTTGAGGACAAGCTTTGAGCTAAGTTGGGGTAATTTGATAACTCTATTTTATATAGAGTTTTCTTATTAATTTTGGTTAGAAATTGGCTTGTGTTTTACTTTGTTTTTACATATTTTGGCCAAATTATCCTTTGATTTTATGAGTTCTAAGTTTTCCAATATTTCTAGAACTTTTGAGTTTAATCTTGAGAACAAAGGACTAACCAATTATTTTTATCAAAGCTTGACCAAATTACTTCAACAACAAGACAAAGAAGATTTTCTTTGTTGGCTGCAACAAAGAAAATGAAGCAAACTGACAGCACACAAGGAGAGGAAAACTGAAATTTTGGCCAAATTATCCTTTGAAACCCACTCATCTTCCGAGTTCATAACTCTTGATTCAGACGTCCAAATGAGATGATTCAAGATGATATGGAAAGCTAAGAAAGAGAGCAAAACTTTCATGAAGAAAGTTTTCAAATTCTGGAAGAAAAAGGACCACAACTGGACAGAAACTTGAAGATTTTTTCTGAAAGTTTCTTTAGCTACGGGTTCAGACATTCAGCAGGCTGCTTCACGGTTTTTGTAGCACAATTTGATAGCAACATTCAAGAAGAAGAAGCCTTCTTACTTAGCCAAAGGAAAAGAGAATGAATAAACAAATCGGACAACAAAGAAGCAAAAGAAAAAGAAACAGCCGAGCAACACAATTTAGAAAAGAAAACAGTCGGCTTGAACAAAAATCAGTTACCATTCATTCTTTACAAAGGAGGCCAACTGCAAAGAAATAAAAGAAAGGACAGAATCCAGCACACAAAAGGAATGCTTAGTAACAAAAGGCTGCTACACTTCGACAATAAAGAAGGAAATAAAAGAAGGAAGAAGCCAGCTTTGAGTGAAGAAACTGAGCACATGAGAGCATAACCAACCCAGCTGCATCTTTTATTTTTCTAAAGAAAGAGTGCATGAGGACAGCAAGAAAGTCTCTCCAAAATGCAGTCTCACATGGGCAAAAACAAAGCTCAGAAAAATCGGGCAGCAACATGGAGAGAAACAAGCAAACAGCCGAGCATGCACACGAAGAAAGAAAAAGAAAAGAGAATCAAGTCACATGAATTGCCAACTACAAAAGCAAAGCTTGGGCTGTTTTATTTGCTGGAAAAGAAACCAAGCACATGGCAGCAATAACACCTTCGGCAGAGCAAAGAAAGAAGAGCAAATCCTTGCTTATAAATAAGAAAGCTTACAACGGAGGAAGACATTCCATTTCAGCTGATCCCATTTTCAGCCGAGCAGCATTTCTAGTTTTCTTTAGATTAGATTTAGTTTAGCCAAGCTATTTTTCTTTCTATTTTCCTGCAGTAGTTTAGAGCATCCAGCCTTCATTCTTTTGTTTTGTTTTCTTTCGAGTAGTTTGGTAGGATTTCATTAGCTTCCTTCGGTTTTTCTTTTCAGAAACTTCAGCAGCATTGTTCACGGTTTTTCTTCAGTACTTGTTGCCATTATTCTCGGTTTTCTTCAGAGAACTTCCAGCTGCATCTTCTCACGTTGAAGCTCACGGGTTCAGCAGCAACTTCAGCAGCCTTCTTCGGTTTTCGGATGCAAACTTCAGCAGCTCTTCGGTTTCTTCTTTCTTTCTGCAGAATTTTTTTGTTTTGTTTTCTTCAGTTTTGTTTTACTTTGTTCTTGTTGCTTCATTGATATGTGATGGAAACTCAGCTGCCAAGACTTGACTTGGGTGTAAAGCTAGCTTAAATTGTTGTTTCCTTTGAAGTTTTCGTAGAAGTAAAACAAAGCATGCACATGCAGAATTTTGTTTTTCCTCACATATTTTCTACTGTTTTTGTCTTTTTCTTGGTTTCTTTAGTTTATTTTAGTTATCAATTTTAGCTTTCTTTTATTGTTTTAGTTTTTAGTTTTATTTAACAATTTTAGTAATTTAAGTTTTGTATTTTGTTATGAAATTTTTGGCTAAGTATTATTTTTAAGTACCAATCATCTACGGCTTTTGTTTGACTTTATTTTTATTTTTATTTTCAATCATGTTTAAATTTTTGGTGATAGTCTTTATATTAATATGAACTAAATTCTTTTTCTAGGGTTGTGATGTAGCCTAACTATGAAGTCTTAATATTTTTCTATTAATATAATTTGATTTAATTTTCTATGGTTGAGTATTTATCTTTGTGCTAAATGCTACTAATTACTTGATCACTAATTAGATGATTTGTTAATCATAACGAATTGAAGAGGAGTTATGTGTCAAGTTCATTGAGATAAATGTTATAAATTGCATGTAGGATAGGAATATACCTACATGGTTTGTGTAGTTGCTATATGAGCATCCATAGAAATTAATGACTTCATAATTGTTGTAATTCACATAGGAATATAGTGGCATAGTAATTAGGAAGATTTTTATTAGATCTCGGAGGGACTAGTAAATAAATTAGGAATCTCACTATCAACCAGAAATTAAATTAGATTATAGAAATAGATTAATATTAGGATGGATTAGTTATGGTGAAATCGAAAACCCTAGATCTTTCACAACTTAATCTATTAACTTGCTTTGTTTAGTTTTTAATTTTAGTTTTAATTAAGTTTTAAAATTACTTTTAATTTAGCTTATCCATAAAATATTTTTTCTTCAAATAAAGTTAGAACTATTTTAATTTCGTATTTAATAATTCATTAGTCTCGTGGGAACGATAAATTATATTCACTCAAAAAGAGTGGGGCTTGTTTCCTAACATATTGATTTTCATGTTGGCTTTGTAAATATGTAATGTATGTTAGAAAACCATGGTGTTTGTTAGAAAATCACGTTATTTTATAATAGTGTTAGAGGTATTGTAGGAAAAATCACAATCCTTACAAAAAAATTGTTTCTTTTTTGGTAGGAGGTTGCCTTGAAGATATCATTTCTAATTATTTTGTCAAGACATATTTAATAGGGAGTTGCATTGAGTTAAGTAAGTATTGGGTTTTTGCCACTACCCTTTAAGCACTTGGCTATCTTTTATAATTATTTTTCTAACAATGTATGTGAATTTTTTCTTGAGATTTCAACACTGTGAACTTTCAATTTGTGCCTTTTAATTTCTCATTCCTGTAAAGCATTTATTGCTTATTTAAGTTAATTGGTTTTACATCAATTGTGATATCTAATTTACTTTATTTATGTTTATATCATTCATGAATATTTATTTATTTTCTACTCTTTAATGCTTATGATTATTTTATTTGATTAAATAATTGGCGTTGTTATTTGATCAATTGAATAGTCTATTGCCAATTAAAATTTTGGGGGTTGTCGAAGCCCCAAAATTATTTCAGATCTTCAACTAACTACAATTAACTTGTAGTAGTAGTGGACCAGTTCGAATCCCACGAGGAGCTATGTGTGAGGGGGTTTTTAGCACTTGAAATAAAAAGAAAAGAATAAAAGAAAGAAGGTTAATGCCGATAAATAAAAGAAAATTATTCAAGAAATTACTAGTAATATATGAAAGAAATAATTCAATCTTACCAAATTCCGATCCAAGGAAGTGTAGTTGTACCGAATATATCTAGATCATAGGATTCTAAAAACACTTTTTCATTCAAGCATTTAACCGAAAATTTCGCAGGATAGCCATGACAAAATTTTGAGTTTTCCTATTTTATTTGTTTGAACCTAGCATTCACAACAAACCTTACTAACAAATGACTGGGGGCGATAGCGTTCCATATCATTTGATAGTAGCATTAAAATCATTAGCATTAAAACAAAAATCAACAATTGAGATAGCTACAATTGAAAATCCTTGTATCATTACTTCCCTTTAAATCATAAATGCATGATTACTGTCACTTTACACACGCAAAAAGATTTAAGTGCTACTTGTACCAAATGTTCCGGACAATTACGGATCAAGAACAAATAGATAGCTATAGAAAGAAGAATGCAAAGAAGTTGTCAATTTATTTATCATTCAAAAATCCATAAAAATATAATGCAAGAAATAATGATTACTTGAATGCAAAAGATTATGAAACTATGAACAAAACCTCACTAAAAATATTGGCATCAACACCCCTTGGAACGGAATGAAAGTAAATTAGCGACTCATGATGGCAAAACTATTCTAATATTTATTCTAAAAAGAAAGAGAAGTACAAGAGAAAGGAAAAATTCTGCAAAGAATTAAAGGAAAGACTTATGTCTTCCAAGCTCACTAACCCTCCTATTTATAGCCTTATTCTCTAACAACCTCCCTAAAGACTTCCTAAAATCTCTCCAACAAATCCTAAGTCTTTAAACCTTAAATTCCTAACTAATTATCCAGCCAACCATCCTATCCTATCTAATCCTATCTAACCCTAACAAATGTAATCCAATTCATACTAACTTGAATTACAAAAGTTTTAAATCAAAAGACAATTGCAATCTTGAAAATTCAGCCCATTGGTCCTTTGTCTCAGCTTAAGACGTGGTCACGTGCATTTCTCTGAGTTTCTTCTCCAAAACTTCATCCTTTAAGGCGTGGGCACGACCAATCCAAAATAGTTTTCTATTTTGCTTCTAAAGTGCTTCTCCAAAAATCATCTAAATCTTCATTCAATACCATCTTTTCCCTTTAGACTATCAACTTCACTCCTTGTACAAAAACACTTTAAATTAGTCAATTGCATACCAAATAAAGTATTAACATCATAGTTTTGCTCATATTAAATTGTAACAATTTAAATCCTATCAAACGTCAAGTTGGTAATCGTTTAATTGTTTTAATATTTGTGGCAGATGACATAATTTCATTATTAGCAAGAGTCTAATTGATGTCATGGAAATAAATAATCTAACTTAAATAAGCCCACTTGTGAGTTTGTTGGTTAAAATTGGGTATCTCTAGTTCTTACTATTGATAGATTAAATCATACACTTGTATCTAGAGTTGTCTATTGATTAGGGAAGTGATTCAATGAACGGCTCTTTGTTCCCGATAAATTAAAGAGAGATTGGTTGCCATCACTTGTATTGATAACTATAACCAATTTATTTATAATTATATGAACTTATCTTTGCATTGATGATCAATTGATTATACTAAGAATGAGATTTATCCCTTGACTGGAAACTTTCTACTTGTTGTTTTACTCTTACTTAATTGTTTTATACTTTTAATTTTCAGTTTGGATTATTTTAGTTAACCTTTCAAAATATCCCTCATTTATTTACAATTTTTATTCTTAGAAAATAAATCCATTAATTTCAGTGAAGACAACCCTACTAATGGCTATACTCGAAATAATTTTGAAAAGAAAATTTTATTTTGCTGGATTCGACACCATGTCATAGACTAATTCTTCAACTTCTCTTTAGCTTCAAGAGATGCGCTCACACCCTACACGAAGTGATATACTGTTTTTTAACCATATGGCCAAAATTTGCCTTTTAAGCACCAAAAATTCCAAAGTCCTCTTTAATGCACCTAATACAAAAGCATAATCAAAATCAACTCATTAGTGTAATATTTTATCAATATGAAGGGAAAATACTTAGAATTATATACATTAATCATCCGATCATTAATTTAATGTACCATTTGCGAAATGTTTCATAAGTGATGTATAATGTTAAAAAGACATTCCTATAAAGTATTTCACAAATTTGAGGAATATAGAATTAACCCTGACTAATATGATTGTTGAAGAATGTCTACTATAATTGAAGAGAGCTTCTTATTCACAACGGCACCCTTATTAATATGACTTTTGTTGAATGTCCACTATAATTAAAGAGACTTGTTATGAAATATTTCACAATCGAATGAGAGGCATATGAAATTAATCATCAATAATAAGATTAGTGTACCAAAATGGGATGATAGTTGCAAACCAGATGCCCATAATTTCTATGGCCCTTAAACCTGCACTATAAATGCTTAACGCCTTCTTTGAATAACATCCAACATACCTACCTACTCCAATTAATAATTATACTTCTTTTGCACACGAGTATTTATACGGACCTTATTTAAAACTTAATAATATGCCCTTACCACTAGTGTTTCTTATTAGTCGCGAAGGGGTCGCTTGCTTAAATTCTATTTTTTAATGAATTCTAATAATATAATAGAAAAAAGATTCTATATCTATCTATAAACAATAAAAAGAAAGAAGGTCCTTTTCGTTTAAAAAAACAGTCTCTCTTAGAATTCTGAATGTGGCAATACAATAATTGTAATAATTCACATATGTCCCTCTCCCATCAATCGGTACTAAGGGCCCGCTGGATGCCCTCTAGCTCTCGCCCTAACCAGAGTTCAAAATGCCCCCCATAAAGGTCTCACTCCTTAGGGGAAGGAAAATATCATAAATTTTTCACAATGTCAGGCGCGAATTTATAATAGAGATGAAAATGGGCCGTTAAGATCGATCTTAGTTATACCAATTGTTTTCATACTATGGTAATTCTTTCAAAAATTTTACATTGTTTAATGTTACTTTTAACAATTGCATGAAAGTTTTATTTGAGTAAAGGTAGCAACTTAAATTTAACTACTTAATGCTTTATACATAGTAGTAAAATTGACTTCTTGAAGTAGAGCATAAATATTATCCAATGCATCTGTTGAAAATACAGAGTACGGTTCTAATTAGTTGAAGCTTTCACCATGACTAATTACTAACTAACCATTTGTGCTTTTCAAAGAACTACTATTTTTTTTAACCCACGCAAGGCGTGTGGTGTGGCCAATGATATTTTTAAATTTAGTAAATATTAATTTTTAAGAAAAATTTTGTTTGGTTTTTAAAATATATAATTTATATTTTTAATTTATTTTATTGTATTTATGAACTATAAATTCTTTTTTACTTAATTTAATACTCCCTTTGTCCCAAAAAAAGAGTCCACTTTAAAAATTCTTTATTATCCAAAAAAAATTCCACTTTTAAACAAAATTTCTAAAATATCTTTATCAATAATAATCATCTACACTTACAATTAAAAAGTAAGGATCAAAATGTAAAATTATACATTTAATAAGTGCATTAAGTGTGCTGCACTTAATAACTAATAAAAAGTTGTACTTAAATCAAATTGAACTCTTTTTTTGGGATGGAGAGAGTACTAATTTATATAATTATATTGTTAGTTAAAGTATCATGTGACCTTTTTTCTATTTTTTAAAACATTCTATTAAAGCCATATAATTTGTTTAGTATGTGTAACTTTAAGTAGTAGATACAAATTTAATTCAATTAATTATTTAATCAACACTAACATATTGAAATTAAAACATATTACAACTTTAAATATATATAACTATTTATTTATTATTACGATGTAAATTAATTTATATAAAAGTATATTTAGTTAATTTAAAAAGTAGAAATAATTGAAGATAATAATTGTAAAATATTTAAATAAAATGTGTAAATGTAGAGTATGAATTTTTTCTTGTAAATAAATATGCTAGCTACTAGTAATCATAGTGTTCATAATTTATTTAAATAATTATGCATTGTAATAATTTTAAATAATTTTTTGAATTAGTATTGATATTTTTTTAGTTAAAGTATTTAAAATAATAAATGGGATCAAATTAAATTCTTTTAAACATTTATTTCTATAAATGGGATAAAAAAAACACTATGTACAATAAAAATTTTGATTAATTTTAGATTACAACTAATTGTACTTGGAAGTAAAATTTAAATTGATAATAAAGAAAATAAAATAATAAAAAATTTAAAGTAAATTCATATACTAAAAGCATACAAAAGTAATCTCAAAATTTCAAAGCAAATTACATTTTTATCAAAGTGTAACCTATAACTTGAATGAAATCTATTCACTACAAGAAAAGGCTTAATTTCCGACAGAACCTTCCGATGGACATTAATCCGTTGAAAATTTCCGACGGACATCCGTCGGAAAAAGCGAACTAGAGTCCGGCAGCAAAATCTCTGACGAACATCCGTCGGAAAAAATATTTCCGACGGAAATCCACCGAAATCAGAGAACAAATTGGCGCCTGGCGCCAATATATTCGACGGATGTTCCGTTGGAAAAGTTTTAAAAATTTATTTTTCAAACTTTTCCAAATGAATATCCGTCGGAACATTTAACAAAATAATATAAAAAATTATATTTCCGATTTCCATTCGGAAATAGTTTTTAAAAATAAAAATTTAAAAGTTCGACGGAAAATCCATGAAATTTAAAAATGTAATTCGATGACATTTGTCGGATGTCCGTCGGAAAATTTTGAATTCGACGTCCGACATTTTCGATGATTTGATAAATTTCGGCAATATCAACCCAAGTCTCGACAGCATTCTCTTCTTTGTAGCTCTTCTTTCTGCCACTTTTCTTTGTAGCTCTTCTTTATACCGCCATTGATCAGCTTATCTCTTCCACCTAAGGAGTCCAATCAGCAAATCTAACAACATTTGAAAGGCCTCCTCTTCGGAGTTTTTCATCGATCAGCTTTGCCCTTCCATTTATGGAGTCCAACATCTAAATCTAAGAAAATCAACATAGGCCTTATCTTCTTCTCCATTATTTTCTTCTTCTTCTCCATTCAACCAAAATAACTCGTTTATTTTTCATTTTCATTCAATGTTTTATTCTTCTAGATAAATAATTATGCGTAAAGAACACAAATCGACATTTTAACAAGTGCGTAGTTAATTTTTATTACTATAATATTTAATTTTATATGTGTAGATGGATTGTATTTGGTACCGTAGTTGTTTATATATCGTGGTCATGCTATATTAATTTTATGTCGTGACATAAATTATGCTTTATATTAATGTTATATTTTTATTCTTGTGATATTTATTTTTATATATGTGTAGATGGATTTCATTGAACAATCGTAGTTGTTTATATATCGTGGTAATGTTATATTAATTTTATTTCTTGACATAAATTATGCATTATATTAATGTTATATTTTTATTAATGTGATATTTATTTTTATATATGTGTAGATGGATTTCATTAATCGTAGTTGTTTTTATATCATGGTCATGCTATATTTTTTCATGTCGTGACATAAATTATTATATTAATGTTATATTTTATTATCGTGATATTTATTTTTATATATGTGTAGATGAATTTCATTACATAATCGTATGCTTATATATACGTAGTCATGCTATATTATTTTCATGTTGTGACATAAATTATGCATTATATTAATGTTATATTTTTATTCTTTGGATATTTATTTTTATATATGTGTAGATGGATTTCATTCGACAAGTAGTTGTTTATATATCGTGGTCATGCTATATTAATTTTATGTCGTGACATAAATTATGCTTCATATTAATGTTATATTTTTATTATTGTGATATTTAATTTTATATACGTGTAGATGGATTTCATTCGACAGTAGTTGGATGTATAATGATTGGACCTAACGTAAGAGGTTTAGCAGGTGAATTTATTAGTGGGGTAAATGAATTAGCAACATGCTTGTACTCTTCTTAACTATCGATCTGGAGTCATTCGGTGTCCCTGCAGAAAGTGTAAGTCAGTAAAATGTTTGGTCCGTAAGATGTGGTGGTTCATTTATATAAGAATGGTTTTAAACTTAAATATTGGTGGTGGATTGACCATGGTGAGGTAGAGCCTCCGAATTTTGACTCTATATATGCATATCTGCATGAGCGGAAGAATATCTCAGAGCAGATAATGCAGTAGTCGATATCATGACATGATAAGAGATGCGACAAATTCTCATTTTATGGGTAGTGGTGAACGTGAATTTGGCCAAAATACTGAACAGCCTCCTAATGAAGAAGCTCAAAAATTTTATGATTTGTTAGAGGCTGCTAGTCGTCCGTTGTGGGAAGGTTCGACTCATTCTGAATTATCCACAGCTGTTAAACTAATGAGCATCAAGTCAGATTGGAACGTACCACACGACTGCATGAATGCCATGATTGAATTGATGAGAGAAGTTAACCCCCAACAAGAAATAGACATTCCAAAAAGTTATTATCATTCCAAAAAGTTGGTGTCTAAATTAGGAATATCTCGGAAGGATTGATTGTTGTCCAAGTGGTTGTATGTTGTACTACAACGAAAATGATCACTTAGAGGAGTGTAAATTTTGTGAACACCCTCGTTATAAAAGTGAATCGACTAGCAAAGGAAAGCGAGTCCCATCAAGTCGATGCATTACCTTCCTCTAATACCTCGGCAGAGATTGTATGCCTCCATGAGTTACGCACTGCATATGAGGTGGCATTATGTGAATAGAAGGTCGATGGTGTATTGTGTCATCCATCCGATGGGTTAGCATGGCGACATTTTGATGAAAAATATCCAGATTTTGCTGCGGAACCGCGGAACATCAGGTTAGGTTTGTGTGCAGATGGTTTTACACCTTTTAGTATGTCATCTACTCCTTATTCATGTTGGCCAATTTTTGTGACTCCGTATAATCTTCCACCTGAGATGTGCATGACAACTTCATATCTATTTTTGAGTTGCGTCAATCCAGACCCGCATAATCCAAAGAATTCAATTGATGTCTACTTGTAACCCTTAATAGATGAATTGAAATTGTTGTGGCATGTTGGAGTGTTGACATATGATATTTTCACAAAAGAAAATTTCAATATGCGTGCTGCATTTATGTGGACAATTAATGATTTTCCTGCATATGGAATGTTATCTGAGTGGAGTACAGCTGGGAGATTGGCTTGTCCGATTTGCATGGAGGATACGAAAGCATTCTATTTAAAAGAAGGCAGGAAAAATTCGTGGTTTGATTGTCATCGACGATGGTTAGAACCTGATCACACATTCAGGACGAATGTGCCCGGATTCATTAAAAATCGTGTTGAAGTTGATGATCCACCGCGAAGGTTGTCTGGGGAAGAGATTTGGGATCGAATTTCATCTATTCCTAAGGTATATGAGGCAAGAAGTTTTAGACTCCACGGATATGGCATTCAGCATAATTGGACAAAACAAAGCATATTTTGGGAATTGCCCTACTGGAAAGATAACTTGCTTCGCCACAATTTAGATGTCATGCATATTGAGAAAATTTTTTTTGATAATTTGTTCAACACTGTCATGGATGTAAAAGACAAGAGCAAAGATAATGTGAAGGCAAGATTGGATCTGATGAAGCATTGTAGGCGGAGTGAATTGCACCTACAAAAAAAGGCCAACGGCAAGTATTCCAAACCGAAGGCAAAATACACATTCACATTGGATGAAAGACGCAATATTTGTGAATGGATAAAAAATTTGAAGATGCCAGATGGGTATGCATCAAATTTGCGTAGGTGTGTCCAACTGAAAGAAGGAAAATTAACGGGGTTAAAATCTCACGATTGTCATGTCTTCATGAAGAATTTGCTTCCCGTTGCATTCAATTCACTTCCTGAAAATATTTGGAAAGCAATAACAGAGATCAGTCAATTCTTCAAGCAATTGTGTTCGAGCACTTTGAGAGATACAGATTTAGACAGAATGCAAGATAATATCCTGTTATCTCTTGTGCAAGTTGGAGAAAATCTTTCCACCTGGCTTTTTTGATGTAATGGAGCATCTGCCTGTTTACTTAGTAGAAGAAGCCAGACTTGGATGGCCGGTTCAATATAGGTGGATGTATCCTTTTGAAAGGTAATTAAACCTATTCTTTCCTAATTAATCATGTATAATTAATTTTTATTTTAGTTCCCTAACATGTTGTTTAACGAATTTCAATTGTAGGAACATTGGGAAGTGTAAACGGTCAGTGAAACAAAAGGCTAGAGTCGAGGGTTCGATTTGCGAAGCATACCTTGCCAGGGAAACTTCACATTTTTGTTCATTCTATTTTGAGAAACATATCCCGAGTTTAAGAAACAGAGTGAATCGGCACGATGATGGAGGTCCTAGTACGAACACTCCATCTTTGTCAATATTTGATCTTACTGGCAGAGCATCAGGAAAACCAACTATTCGGTGGTTAGACGATAATGAGCTCTACGCTGCAAAACAGTGCGTTCTACTTAATTGTGAGGAGATCCAACCAACTCTGAGGTACGGTATGTTGATTATGTTTCTTTTACCATTTTTTCTTATGTAATCTAATCGCGTCATTAATGATTGAAATATATTTCAGAGATTTTAGAAATTATTACGGGAATGAAGCAGTTCGTGAATATTTTAGTACATGGTTCAAAGATTATGTAAGTGGTCATTAGCTTGCAAATATCTATTACGCAATAGATGTAAATTCATTGTAACTTAAATGTTGAAGTTTTTTTTAATTCAATCGCAGGTACAAAATGTTTCCAACGGAGTGACCAACCCAAATCTACATGCTCTATCATGGGGACCAAGTCGAAAGGTGAAATCATACCAGACGTACTTTGTAAATGGATACAAATTTCACCACGACACAGTCCGAAAAAGAAAGACTATAAATAGTGGTGTATGGGTCAGAGGTGATGGCAGTGATGCTGGCGAGGTCGACTATTACGGAGTACTACAAGACATTGTGGAACAGGAATACTCATCAGGTGATCTCATCAAAACAGTAACATTATTTTCTTGCACTGGTTCGACACACGGAGACCATCGAGAACAAAGGTACATCCACAATATAAATTAGTTGATGTGAGATATACAAGACAATACGGTACATTTGACCCATTTGTGATTGCACAAAATGCTAGACAAGTTTATTATGTTCCTTATCCTTTGAGACACGATAAGTCTGATTGGTGGTAGTGATTAACACAAAACCGGGTAGGGTCAAGTGGAGGATTCAATTGACATAGCATTTCAAATGACACATCAAACGTGGAATACATTGTGGACGATGATTTAGAAGATAGTCTTAGAGATTTTCAAGTAATAATGATGAAGATGTTGATGTAGAAATGAGCAGCATGAGGATGATGAGGATGATGAGGATCTTTGAAGAAGCACACGTCGAATGATGAGGATGAAGAGACGAGAATTTGTAGGCGAAGAAACGAGTCCGAGAAGAAGAATTCGAGGATACATATTCGGACTAAATAATATGTTTATTTAAAATTGTCTTTTGAAAAACAACGCAGTTTGTGGAGATGTATAAATGTGAAATGAAATGTGCATTCACGCAAAGTTATCCTTCTCTTCATGTATATAACCAAAGCAACTCGCCCAATTTTCCAATTGTCTAGTTAGGAGAAAAGTGGAAAAGAGGAGGAGAGAGTTCCGAGAATAAGTGATGTTCTTATTAGGACCGATTTAAATAGGTATTGGATGAATGATTTAAATAACCTTAATATTTGAAAATAATTTAAATCACTAATTACAATGTGTAAAAATAATTATTTTCATTTATGAAATAAATTAAAATTTGAATAAAAAGGGATAGATAAGAATATATCATTTTCAATATATGTATTGTGAATAGTTAAAGAAATGAGTTGGCGGAAATATTCAAAAAAATAAAATAATTTTAGTAGCTAATTTTAAAACAAAATAATAAAAACTTTCCGACGGAAAATCCTGGAAGTTCTTGCAACAAATTAGTTAATTTAAAATATTAACGGAAAAACCGTCGAATTTGATAAAAAGTAAAATTGTTAATTTTCCGATGGTATTCCGTCGAAATATTCAAATAAAAATTTAAAAAGCAGACGGATAATCCGTGGAAGTTCTTGCCAAAAGTAAAAATATTTATTTTTCCGACGGAAAATCCGGCCGGAAATATTGAAAGTAAAAATTTTAGGAAAATTCGACGGTTTTCCGTCGGAATATCTTCCGAAAAGTAAAATAATTTATTTTCGACGGATATCCGTCAAGCGTGACATTAAATTAAAACCCTTCCCCTTTTGGACCCTCCTCCCATTTCCCTCCTCCCGCGCTTCCTCCCGCCTCCCGCCTCCACCCGCTCCCCAAAATTTTTCTCCCGATTTTCCCTATTATTTTCCTCTTTCCCGCCCCGCCTCCCACCTGCCCCCAATTTTTTTCTTACCTCAATCGCCCTCGATCGTCTTTCCTTCACCGCTCTTGATGTACTCGCTTGTCGGCGTCTCTCTTCTGCCGTCCGTCGTTGCTCGGCGTCCGTCCTTACCTCATCGGTCTTCAATTCCTCGGCCAGCAGTTGGAGTTTCGGTATTTACATATATATGTTTAAGCCGCATGATTTATGTCACGATATATTTTTTTTAAAAAGTCGGTTTGGTTGACCATAATTTCGAATTATATACGAGCCGCTCAGATCTAGATTATATTCACACACGCAATTTGGTTTGTTTGTAAGCCATCGATTTTTTTTCCTTTTGATTTGGAATTTATGGAGTTTATTTTTTGTTTTTTCCCGTCTGGCATCTGTTGGGAACCCTTGGTGTGCAATTGTTTGTCCGATTTTGGTTTGGTTAGCCGCAGTTCTAATTGGTTTTGTTGGGCAGCACTACGGAATTTTCCTAATTTTTGTTATCCAAGGTTAATTTTGTTTGCAAACCGCCGAGTGCATGTTTTGGTCGTTTGGTTTGGTTGGCCATAATTCCTTGAATTTGTTGGTAGCTCCAGTTCAGATTTTATTTATCTTTGGAATTTTGGTTTTAATTTTTGGAAAGAATCGAAATGAATGTGATGCGTCGGCTTAAGAGCATTGCTTACGCCATTTGCCTGCTTCAGATCCTGTAATTTTTGTTCGTCTCTTTGTGTTTATATTGTTCGCAATTGGTTGATGATTTCTTTTCCTCCAATATTATTGAACTCTCGAGTTGCAAATGTAATAATAGGGTTCTTAACACTTTCGCATTTTGCCTGTCGTGGAATGGAGAAATTTGAGAAATGCTTAGTTGTGATTTGGGAATTTGAGCACCATGGCAATTATCGTAAGTCAAGTTTGCTTTGGTCCCCGATTGATGTGTTGAAATTTCTCGTTGGATGTTTTAGAGTGACATTGGCGATTATGGGTGGCATCTCCTTTCTCGATATTAGTCAACATCTCTCACCGATGCTACTACATATTATTATCATGTTGTACTTGAGGCAAGGATGTTGGAAGGTTTATTTATTTTTAGGGATTCTAGGTTTGGATTGGATTGAATTTTTAGACGATTTTCATTTTCAAGATACTTTATGCTATCTTTGTTTTGCCTTCCCTTCTTTTACTGGATCGAAGGAATTGAAAGAATGTAAGATGTCATATTCATTTCATAGTCGAAGATCACTTCATATTTGCTAAAGTTATAATTTTTCTCTAAAGAATGAAGATGGCAAACTTAAAGCTTTATGAATGTTTACTTGGTCTTGTGAAAGTAGATTGTAATGAAAGTGGCACATTATTCTATCCTTTAAATGAATGAGTAATAAAGGACTGAATCTTAAATTCAAATTTACAATCTTTCACTTTTTAAACTATTGACTATTTCTTGGATTTTGAAATCTTTTTACTTTGATATCGACCTTTAGTTCTCACAGGAGTAAAAGCAGACAAGAGGAAATGGAAAAAATAAACAAAAGTGTACATTATATGGTGTACTAGGGCTTAATTTAATACTACTCTTACTCATTTATTTAAGCTTTGAACTTGTATGTTTCATTGAGATTATGAACCTCGGCTTTTTCTTAGTTAGATTTCTTGAATTATTTTTCTTATTTTTTTATCCATCTTGACTTGTTTTGTGAATTAGTTTGTAAGGGGTAATTCTTAAATGATTGTCTTAATTGTTAGATATTGTAGGATTTTAATTAAATGGATAAAGATCGAGCAGAGGTCGCCGTGCAAGTCGCGCAGAGGTCGTGCTAGTTAGCCGTCGGAGCATACACCATGTCCCTTCCGCAGGTTGACTTTCGATCGTCCACTCTTAGCCGGCTCGGCCAAAGCCACCGGAGATGGATCGGGTCCATCTTCATCACCACCGCGCATCACACATATGGAGATGGATCTAGACCATCATCATCACCACCGCATTCGACATCGTGATGATGGCGGCCAGATCGAGCCTCCATTGGATCATGTACGGAAGAGGATGGTGCAAGATATATCATACCGAAGAGACTTCTACCGTAAAATTTTTTGCATTTATTTTAAATAATACTTGTATTCAAATAAAATTTTAATATTGATTTCTTCTTTTGTTTATATTTTTAGATTCATTCGAGTCATCTTTTGCAGGTGCAATTTACGATGCAATCAAAGCCCACTTTGAAAAACCTTGGGCAAGATGGCGTGAAATTCCACTAGAGGTTAGCGATAGGATGTTTGGGGAGTTTAAGGTAATTTTCTTTGTTATATTATTATTTATATTGATTTATATAAATTATAAGTTATATAATTACTAATGTCGTCATTTATGTTTGTAGCGCAAGGTTTATTGGTTGCCAAGAAATGATGAAAACATCCGCCGAGCGTTCGAAGTACGAGGGGCAAAGCGCTTTGCGGATATTTTTCATCAAATCCGCCGAAGAAGGACAAGACCGCAATGGATAGGCGACCATGTCTGGGAATGCCTTCAAAAACATTGGGCGACTGAAGTATTCAAAAAAAGGCAAATTCAGGCAAAGGAGGCTCGTGCTTCAGAGAAAGGCGGGTCTCTCAATACTTGCGGCTCAATATCACTTGCTACACATGCAGCGAGACTTGTAAGAATATTTATATATTTTTTTATTTCAATGTCATTTATGTATAATTTAATATGATTTGTTAATATAATATTTATATAATATGTAGGAAAAAACAATAGGCAAAAGGCCATCAAAGATTGATCTTTTCTTAATTGGCCACAAGAAAAATCCCGAGGCCGAGAGCGGGATCGGTGGAGTTGATTCTCGTCGAGGCTACATTTGTGAGTTTTTAGTAAAAATACTTTTTTAACAAAATTTATTTAGTTTATTAATAATAAATAAAAATGTGTAATATATTTTTTCATTGATAGAACGCTTTTCAATCTCTTGCAAAAGAAAGACTCAATCGAATGCGGCGGATGATAGTCTGCGCCACGCAGAATCCCCACGCAGATGATGAAGAATTATTTACTCAGTGCGGTGGAGTCTACAAGGGTAGAGTTTATGGGATGGGAATCGGCCTTACGGTCGCTCTGTCTATTCAAGATCACCAATTTGTTGTGTCGCAAGTGAGTATGCGACATAGAGTGGCCGAATGACCGAGGAGGTCGATCTTGGGCGACATAGAGTGGCCGAATCGATCGAGAGGTCGATCTTGGCGACATAGAATGGCCGAATTGTTGAGACGGTCAATACTAAGCAACAAAATGGAGGAGGTGATGCAGACTCTAATGGCAAGATAGAGAAAATGGAAAAGCGCGAAAGGATAAAAGAAAAGCGAGCAACAATGAAGACTGAGCACGGATACGGACGAAGATTAAGATAGTATTATTTTTGTCAAATTTATGTGTATAAAATAATTTTTAGTACAATTTTAAAATGGAATCCATTTTTTTAAAAAATTTTATTCAATTTAAATGAATTAAGTGGAAATTATTATTTCTTTTAAAATCGATTTACTTTCCGGAATGCCGTGAAATTATTTATTCCTTTAAAATCTTATTTAATTTCCGAATGAATCCGTGAAATTATTATTTCCTTTTAAAATCTTATTTAATTTCATGAATTAGTCGAACTTATTTATTTCCTTTTAAAATCTTATTTAAGTTCCGACGGAATTCCGTCGGAACTTATTTATTTATTAAAGAATTTCCATACTTTCCGACGGGAATCCGTCGGAAAGGATTTATTTCTTTGGAAAATTTGTTTAATTACCGACGGATACCCGTCGGGGAAAGATAATTTTTCCTACGGAAATCCGTCGGAAGAATGTAATTTTTCATTATTGGTAGTCCGTCGGAAAATCCGTCGGAAAATTTATATTTCCGGCGGTATCCGTCGGAATATTTTCTTCGCGTGAGCGGTATTCCGGTGAAAGTTTCCGACGGTTTTCCGTCGGAAAACTTACTTTTTCCGGCGGAATGTGGATTTTCCGTGGAAATTTGCCGTCGAATAAAATGTTTTTCTTGTAGTGATATTTTAAATTATGGCTCATATATAATCATTATTAGTAGAAATATTATAGATATTTTACTTCAAGTTGACTCCTTTTTTTTTTAGGACAAAACGGTTCTAAAATAGACAATTTTCTAGGGATTATGAGTGTAAAAATGGTGCTGATTGGGAACTAAAATTTAAACTTTTCCAACACTACGCTCATTGTGGTTTCTTGTTGATTAAACCCCAGTTTGAATGATCTTCGTAATTCGTGTTTTAATTCTATTTAGAAAATGTTGAACACTTGTTTCATTTAGGACTATTTCTAGTGACAACAGTAAGCAAATGGACTACTTTGGGACAAAGTATAAAATAGTGCTGATCGGAAACTAAGACCAAGTAGAAAAATGATTCTTTTTCTATTCAGAAAATGTTAAACAATTGTTGGATTTAAGACTATATGTAGTAGCAACAGTACGCAAATTTCAGCCACCAGAATTGAAAACTCATCTTCTCAGCGACTTATATATTTTTTATTGTAAATTGTGAGAATTCATTTATTAGATAAATTGAAAACTAATTTGCTGATAACTCTATTTTATATAGAGTATTTTTATTCATTTTGGTTAGAAATTGGCTTGTGTTTTAATTTGTTTTTACATATTTTGGCCAAATTATCCTTTGATTTTATGATTTCCAAGTTTTCAAATATTTTTAGAACTTTTGAGCTTAATCTTGAATTTTACTTCTAAATTGAGAACAAAGGACTAACTAATTATTTTGTTACTTTATAGCCAAGAAAGCTTATCAAAGCTTGACCAAATTACCTCAACAAAAAGACAAAGAAGATTTTTGTTGGCTGCAACAAAGAAACACAGCCGAGAGAGAGACAAGAAAAAGGAAACTTCGGGCAGCAACAAATCAGGAAACAAGCAACAAGAAGAAGAGCCGAGCTGACCAAAAAGACACAAGCTGCAAAACAAGCTACAAAAGAAGGAAACAAAGCTGCTGAAAAACAAAAAGGAAAAGCCGAGCAGCACACAAAGAGAAAGGAGAAGAAAACAGCTACAAATCGGGAAAAAGAAATAAGAAGAACCAAGCTGAGGTGCAACAAAGATAGGAAGCTACTGGAATTTGGAAACAAAAGTCGGCTGGGATTTGGAAACAAAAAGGACCGATTTCAAGTTGAAGACAAACAACAAAACAAAGAAGGATTTGGGTCTGAAAAATTTAGGAAGAAACAGCCCCTCTTTTGCTCTATATAAAGCACACAGCCGAGAGGAAAGACACACAGCAACCACTCTTCGGTCCTTTGTTTTTCTTTTCTTCTCGTTAGTTTAGGAGTAGTAGTAGCACTTCCATTCAGTTTTATTTTCTTCCTTTAGTTAGATTTAGTAGCAGCCGTGCTTGCTTTCATTAGTTTAGAAAAATACAGCAGCAAGTTTCTTATTCTTCGTTGTAGTTTGGTATAATTTTTTCAGCTTCTTGTGTTGGTTTTGTCTTCAGAACTTCGGTTATCTTCTTCTCAGTTTTTGGTCTGAACTTTGTTGTAGTTTCTCTCGGTTTTCTTAGAAGAATTACAGCCACAGTTTGTTGCTTTCTTCTTCTTGTTTCTCACGGTTTTTCTGCCAGCTTTTCTCCTTGATTTCTTGTCTCGGTTTTGTTCAGCTTCTTCTCGGTCATTCCAGTTGCTGCAAAATCACGGTTTCTCTGCTGCAAAGTCTTGTGGTTCCTGGAATTCACACATCCATTCCTTCTTGGTTTTTATTCTGTTTTAGTTTGCTTTAGGAAAGATATACACAGCAGCCGCCAAGCTTGACTTGGGTTCAAAGTTAGCATCTAAAGTTTCTTCTTCTTGTGGAAGTTTCGGGCAGAACAAAATAAAACAAGGAGCAGAATTTTATTTGTTGTTGACTTCAAGTCTTAGTTTTGTTTTTTTGTCTTTTCTTGTTTTCTTTAGTTTAGTAAATTTAGTTTTCTTTACTTGTTTAATTTAGCAACTTTAGTAATTTAATTTCTTGTGCTGTGTTATGAAATTTTTAGTTGTGTTTTATTTTCAAGTAGTAATATGTTTATAGCTTTAATATAAATATTTTAATTTTCAGGATTTGAATTTATTTTAATTTTAATTATGTCTATTTTTATTTTTGTTGTTAGTTTAAATTTCATTATGTTCTAATTTCTTTTGTTAGAAATTAGATGGATCTTAATCATGAATAATTAATTCTTAAGACTTGTTCATGCAACTTATATTTCAATTATGAGTTTAATATCATGTTCTTAATGCTTTTAGGTGATTGATCACCACCTAATTGATTTTTTATGCTTGTTTGATACCGTGGAGATGACTTGCATGTGCTTTCGTGTGATATTAAGCTGTGAATTCAATTTAGACCGTAATAATCTAGGTTGTTCATGTGGTTTCGTAGTAGAACTAAGTCGTGGCTACATAGTTTGAATCCGCTAATTTACATAATTCTGAATGCATTTAGAAAACTAAATTCACCTAAACCAAGGGTGAGATGATGTTAATCTAAATAGGGTTATTAGACCGATGTCGGCTATTAATTTACATTAGGGAAATTTCACCATCATAATTTGGAATTTAAGTTAATTGCATGACAAGTCAAGAGAGTTAATTAGATTTGATTAAGTGAAATCGAAATCTCTAACATCTTTATTAAATTGGTAAATTTTTAGTATTTGTTTATTGTTATAAATTTTCATTCTTTGTTAAGTTTAGTTAAATCGGATGATAGCTTTTTAACTGGCTAGCTTGTTGTTGAATTAATCATATTGGTAAGTAATTGGTTAAATTGAAAACAATCGTGGGAACGATCTCTACTTATCACTTTATTACTTGTTGATATCATGCACTTGCAATTCACCTAACATTTGCATAGGGACGAAAATTTCTTATTTGTAAATTAAAATGATTCATGTATTTTGATAAGTCTAGTTCTATTATTGCTGATAAATGACTCTCAACCCTGAGAGAAAAATAAGGGAGAAAGATGATTTTTGTGAGACACGTACAGGGAAAATGGTTTCTTCCTTCTTTGTATTATTCGTAGGTAAAAGTTTTTATATATCCTAATTTTCATCGAGCAATTTCACACAAAGATTGAGTAAATCCCTAATTTTTTTGGGGCAAAGAATTTATTAACTTTTCTTTATCTATATAACAAGTACAGATTAAAATTAATGGGGGCTGCTACAAAATATATTAAGGGGCAAAAGTTTAAAAAAATAAAAATATTTTAAACTTTATGTGTGTGTTTGTAGATGATGGGGTAAGGTCCGTAATAGTGTAAATAAGAATATGAGAGTTATGTAAAAGTTTTTCTATATGTGGGCTTATATTAATTAATATTGTTTTTGGCCTTGGTTTAATAAAGTTAGATATAAAGACTTTTAATTAGTCTAATGTAGAATTTGGTGGTGTAGGTTGCGATTAGTCTAACCCGTGATGAGGACTAGGGTTTAATTTTAAATATCATTTAGGTTCCTCCTCTAACTCTAATTTTAGAAATACTTTCTACTCATACGATTTAAGAGAGTAAGAGACACTCATCAAAGTGGAGTTCATCCAGAGTCGTAGAATAGAAGAATAATGTGATCAATCTTAATTCGTATCTGATTATGGATAAAAAAATTGGTACATAATTCTTTACCTTTGTGTTTATATTCTAATCATATATATGTTAGATCTTGTGTTTATGTTGTTTATGTGCTAACATATGGTATCTGAGAATAAGCATAAATCATGATTAGAATATATTTGATTTTCTGTTATGCGTACGGAATTTTGTCTTGGTCGGTCGAAAAATTTCTTTAGAGTTTAACCTTTGTGTGCCTACAGTGAATATGACAAAATTTCTTTGGAATTGTGAAGTTGGGACTGTGTTTTTTTAAAAAAAAAAATGCCGGCGGCACAAAAGAAAGAAAAAAAGAGAGAGAGAGAGAAAGGCGGTAGAAATTTAGCGTGCTCAAGGATTGCGTTGTAGGCTGACGTCATCGATGACGTCAGCATCAGGTTATGCACACGTGAATGAGCATGCATCCAGCGCCTGTGTCAGCCGCTGGGTCCCACGGTTTTTACTTTTCTAGAACTTTTATGGGTTGTTTTCAAACTCATCTGAGTCCGTTTTGAACAATTTTGATATCATTAGATTCAGTTTTCATGATCTCTATTTTAACATGTGGTTTGCATATTTTTTGACATTATTATACTTGTGAAAATTTAAATTAAATATATATTTATACTTTTAGTATACAATTTAAATATTTTCACTTGTATTTTAAATTTTTAAAATATGTCAACCGTATTAATATGTAAATATTCAGTTTATATTTTATACAACATAATTAAATGCAATTAAATGACGTATTACCCTTGTCATTTGTATAACTTAAAATTGCATATAAAGTTTTATATAAAAATAAAGTTTAATATCCTTAGTATGAGAGTTTCATAAATTAATCAAGATGGCCAAAATAAGCACACTCATTTGGTTTTATGAAATACCGGTCTTATATTGTTGGGGATGTTTCCCTTTCTAATGTCTTGTCATACTTTTAAAGGAGGTGATTGGGTATTAGTTAGTGGAAGGATACATGTACAACATATGCTTGAGAAATGAGTGATTTTAGTAGTTCATATACCCAAAGGTGGTGAAATCACCGGTTGGAATAAGTTTTCATGGCCATTGTTCATGTAGAAAGTTGACAATTGTATGTCATGCATTCCCAAAGGTGATTGTATGATTATCGTGTAACTTCGTGAGTGTACTTATACGGTTTATACTAAGTTACACTCTTCTTACATATTTTTATTATAAGTCACCTTTTCACAATGGTAATTCACTCACTATTAAGATTCTCACTTATTTCTTTTTAAGAAATAGAAAAATGATATAATGTTTAGAATGGTTCTGGCGGACATGTCCGATGTTCTTTATAAGGACAACCCTGCAGATATCACTGCATAAAGTATCAATGCTGAAATGAGAAATTTACAGCTTGGAAAAAGAGCAATCGAATTTGGTGACTGTCCATACAGCGATCCATTCAGATTATCTTAAGGGTACTTTAATAGTTAATTGTACTGCTAAACGAATGATAGATCACCTGTTAGACATGTGTCGAGTGTCATCCTATATTGAGATAGGGGATCCTTTTCAAACACATTTCAACATTAAGTATGATGGTACTAGTGAAATTAGGAATTATGTCTTAAAGATGGTAGAATTACAGTGTAAACTTAAGGCATTTAAGATCATTATTCCTACTAATATTGTCTATTAGGCTTTCAATACCCTTTTCACCTAAATTCAGATTATAAAGATAAATCACAATTCTTGAATGAGACTGGTCCATTAGTAATATAATACCAGGTGGTGGCAAAGGAAGGGAAAATTGAGAGATGAAAAGGGACATCAAGTCACGTGTGTTTCTAGTGCTAGTGGTAAGAAGGGTAAGAAATCCAAAATTTTTGCCCATAAAGATACTCATAAGATCACCGACGACTTAGGGTAAGAAACATGATTGTTGCTTATTCTACAAAAGGAAAATCACATAAGAAAAGCTGGATAAATATAAGGCTTGCTTAGCCAAGCATGAGGTTACTGATTAATAATTCTTTGACTTTGGTTTGTGAATCAGTCTATTTGAAGTCCCATCCATTCATGGTGGCTAGATAGCGTGTAACGAATTATGTTATGCGTTCACCATATAGGGATTTAGAAATTGAAAGAAGCCAAATCGTGATGAATCAAGTCCGATAGTAAGAAAAACAAAAGTTGACATAGAGTTCGTGGAGATGTCATCTTAATATTAGAATCGGCTATAATCTAATATTAAGAAAGCAGTTTCTATGCACATTCCTTTAGAAAGAATTTAAATTCTTTTTCAAGTTTAGACTAATGTGGCTATTTTTGAAATGAAGAACAATATGGTTTTTTTGTTCTTTAGTTCAAATAAAGTTGGTAGTTGCATTATGTTTAATGGATTGTATAGATTGTGTTTGTCTTCTAATGATAAATACGCATACATTAACAAAGTTGTTTCCAAAAGACCTCTATTTGAGAACAGTCTTACACATTGTGGCATAAAAGACTAAGCCACATCTCTAAAGAAAGAGTAGAAAGGTTGATAAAAGTTGACATCCTACCTCCTCTTAAAGGTAACTTAGAGGATTGTGTAGGCGATGTATGGGTAAAATGACTAAAGCGAAGAAGAAGGCAAAGATTAAAGTTCGATCTCTTGGAGATCAAGCATACCGACATCGATGGTCCATATAAAGTGACTTTGTGAAGAAATTTTATTTCATCACTTTTATTGATGACTATTCCCGTTATGGATATCTCAGTATTTGATTAAGGATAAGTCCGTGTCTCTTGAGAAATTCAAGATAATTTAGACTGAAGTCGAGAAACAGTTGGGACAAGTTATCAAAGTCATCAGGTCTAATAGGGCTGGTGAATATTATGGTTGGCATGGCGATGCTGGACTGCTTAAAGAGCCATTTGCCAAATACCTAGAGAATTCTGGGATTATAGCTTAATTCACCATGCCAGCAACCCCGAAACACGGTGCAGTGGCCGAAATGCGAAATCGCACTCTTATGGACATGATGAGAAGTTTGGTAAGTAGGAGTAATTTGCACGAGTTTTTATAGGAGAAGCCTTGAAAACGGCTCTACATTCTGAATAAACTTTCTACGGAACTGCTCCATTAACATCATTTGAGTTATGGATGGGACGTAAACCTAGTTTAAACCATCTTAGAGTTTGGGGTATCCTGCAGAGGTAAGGTTGTATAATCCAACATTAAGTAAGTTGGAGTCCGTAACAACCAGTGTTATTTTGTATCCTATCAGTTATTCAAAGGGATATAAATTTTATAATCCAAATGGAGGTACAATAATTGTAGAATCACAAACAGCTAAGTTTTTGGAACTGGATGTGGCCAAAAAGAATACTTGTTCTCAGACCATTAAGGATTGTAGTGTGGTGGAGACCATTACGTCACGCTCTCTACTGATAGACTATTATGGAGCCTTGCATATCACCCTAATTCGTGGGAGTTAAGGATAATGTCATTGAGCCTATGCGTAGTGATACTCCTCAACCTCATCAAGAATTGAATGAGACTGTGATAGCTCTACTCAAGAGGTCTACTAGAGAGAAACGGTCTACTATACCACTGGACTACATGGTCTATCTTGAGAGCATGATTATGAAATTGGCTCGTGATAGATTCAATAACTTATACAGAGGTCGCTTTGTCCTCAATCAAGTATGTGGATGGATACCATGAATGATGAATACAATATATGATAAAATAAAGATGTCTGGAACTTGTTGAGTTACCTAAGGGTTGCAAGCTCATTAGCTGCAAATGGGTATATAAGACAAAAAGGACTCTAAAGGAAAGATAAAAAAGTTTAAAACCAAATTGGTAGCCAAGGGATTCACTCATAGGGAATGAATAGACTATGAAGTGACATTGTCTCTAGTCTCTTCTAAAGATTCTTTTAGAGTGATCATGGCATTAGTAGCTCATCTAGATTTGGAGCTACGCCAAATGGATGCTAAAACAACTTTTCTAAATAGAGACCTTGATGAGTAGGTCTATATAGTTTAACCCGAAATTTTTTGCAGTAGATGATTCAAGAGAGCTTGTGTGTTGATTTAAAAAGTCTATTTATGGATTTAAACAAGCTTCTAGACAATGGTACTTAAAGTTTCATTGAATTGTAACATCAACTAGTTTGTTGAAAATAAGGTAGGTTAGTATGTATATAGCAAGGTCAGAGGGAGGAATTTCATTCTTCTTATATCATATGTAGATGATATTTTGCTTGTCAGTAATGATCTCAGCTTGTTGCATGAGACAAAGCAAATATTGTCATATAGTTTTGATATGAAAGGCCTTGGTGAGGCGTCATTTGTCCTTGGCATAGAGATCCATAAGGATCGTTCTCACCGTTTTCTGGGTTTAGCTCAGAGAGCTTACATAGACCGTATTCTGGAACACTTCAGTACGTAGGAATGCAAGTCAGGAATTGCTCCTATCGTCAAGGGCGATAAACTGAATAAGTCCCAGTGCTCTCATACAGATGTTGAGAAAACCAATATGAAAGACATACCTTATGCTAATACACTTGGGAGCATTATGTATGCCCAAGTATGTATAAGATCAGACGTTGCTTTAGCAACTGATTTTCTCATGGATATCGTGCAAACCTGTGAAATGATCGTTGGGTAGCTGCCAAGGAAGTTTTAAGGTACTTAAAGAGGACAAAAGACTACATGCTGACAAATAGATATGTTTAGGATCTTGAGTTGGTAAGGTATATGCAGATGCTTTGCTAAATTTAAGGATGATAGAAAATCGACATTCGGTTATGTCTTTAAATTAATGTTGCAATGTCTTGGAAAGTGAGAAACAAAAGACATTTTAGTCTTCCAGTATCGAGGCGGAGTAAATAGCATACTTTACTGTTGCTACTCAAGTTGTTTAGCTCCATAATCTCATAAAAGAGTTAGTTGTATTTGATTTTGTGGATAGACCCATATAGCAGTATTGTGACAATAATTCAGCAGTATTATTCGTTAATACTCATAAGGGTCTCAAGGGGTCTAAATATATGGAGATCAAATACTTGACTATTAAAGAAATAGTACAGAATGGTAACATAATAATAAAGCATATCTTACAGATGATATAGTTGCGAACCCACTAAAAAAAAAACTTAGCCCGTGTGTGTTAGAAAGATATGTCGAAAGTATGGGCTTAGTTGCATCATGGGATGCCATAGTTTTGTGGGAGTTGCATGTTATATATGCTTATAAAATTTTCATCTATGTTTTGTTGCATGTAGTGACATTTTTTTGATATGTGTATTAGCATTTGAATTCAATAAAGTTTGATCAATTTTCTGGTTATATGCTGAATACATGTATATAAAGTGAAAGTCTCAAGGAATTGTGTAAACTTTGAGCACAGACTAAAAGGGCATATAGTTATTAGTCTGGAATATATGTCTTGTACATATAAAGTTCTGTTAACAATATAGATAAGACATATGGAAGTTTATTGGAACTATAAAGTTATTCTCTAGTGGCACATAAAGGTTTTGTGACATCAAGGAGAGAGAATAGAATCGACAAAGCGGATAACACATAAAGTTTGACTCTATATGAGGTGTTATCAAGTTTGCCACACTTCACATTGGATCCATATCGCAGAGTTAACAACATTTGTGATCATGGATGGCTCTGTGTGATTACATGCAGTTACTGCCATGGTTCGGTGTTGAAGGTTCTATGGGATAGGATTGACTATTAAAAGTAATCTCTAAACCAGCATAAAGGTGCACATTAAAGAACACTTTAATTAATATTTGCCCAAGTGGGAGAATGTAAGGTTTTTCTAGATATGGACTTATATTAATTAATGTTTGTTTCGGGCTTGGTTTAATAAAGTTAGGTATAAGGACTTTTGATTGTCTAATCTAATGTAGTGTGGTGGCTAGCTGATTGGCCCGTGATGAGGACTAGGGTTTAACTTTAAATATCACCAGCTTCCTCCTCTAATCCTAATCTTTAGAAATACTTTCTACTCATACGCTTTAAGAGAGTAAGAGGTACACTCATCAAAGCCGTTCATCAGAGGGTCATAGAGGAGAAGAATCTAGTCAGATCAATCTTAATTCCGCATACTGATTATGGATCAAAAGATCGTATATAATTCTTCACCTTTGTCTTTATATTCTAATCATGTATATGTTAGATCTTGGGTTTATGCTGTCTATGTGCTAACAAGTTAAACTATTATCTGTCCATTCTTAAAAAGAAAAAAAAATCACTTTTGATTTGGCATAATTTTAACTTACAAGGTACAATACATTCAACACATTTAAATGTATAATTTTGTTGTTTTATTTTTTGTTTTTAATTTGAATTGTATATTATCATTAATAGTAAAGATTTAGAAAAAAAGCCCCAAACACATTTAATTTGAACTTGTTCTTTCCACCTCAATGGGAGGTAAAATTGGAAATCAACCTAATTAACATATAGTAATGATATTCATATTGACTTTTCATAGTACAAATGTATAGTGATCGATATGGCAAATATGAAAAAGAAAACCATTTCTTATTATTTTGTATTTTTAATAAATGCGATAATTGAATTTTGACTTTTCATTCTTGCCACATTATTCACTATAATTTATCATTATGAAAATTCACTAAAAATATTATTATTCTTACCATACATGATGAATTCATCCCTAATCAGAATGAAAAGATATAAAAGTGGCCCAAATTGGAAACTTGTATTTTGAGTGCCTATTTGTACTTTTCTTGTATGATTTTTCAATAGGATGGGATCAACTCAATTATTTATTAGCATAAAAAATTCAATGTTAGTGTTTAGTTTCGCAGTTAAGTTTCTAAGATTTTTATTAGCTCAATTGATTTATCAATTGACACTAGATTTAAAAAAAAAAAAATACAATCCAGATATATATATTCCACTCGTTATCAATGATTAAAGATTAAGCAAGAACTACGATCATGAATTTGTACCTAATGACAATGTATAGAATACTCTTTCAGTTCTAAAGAAAGTAATCCACTTGTAATTGAAGTATTTTTTTAATTATTAAATATAACACATTTAATGTATTAAATGTATAATTTTATATTTCTATTTTTACTTTTAAATTTTGAATAATACGTAATCAGTATTATTAATAATAATATACATATTATGCCAAATTTTGAGAAGACAAACACTAAAGGAAGCCTTTGCTCTTTGAGACCATACATAATAGCAACCGTAAGCAAATTACCGCCACCAGAATTGAAACCTATTCTTCTTCTTAGGAAATATGGGTCTGTAAGAGTGAGCCAGCAAGATTGACTAGTAAGAAATGAAAATTGGAAGGGAAAATTATGTACAAAACTTCGGCAGCTAATTCATTAATAAGTAAATTACAAAAATATCCTAGTTTGTTTTTTTCTCTCATGCTTAAAATTTAACTAGCCAAAAAAAAAAAATCTCTAGCATCTGGAAAGTGTGCACTTTTAATTTAACATTTTCTTTCGGTCAAATGATTCTTCTACATTGTCTACTGTAAATTTTGACGTCTCATCTGACAAATCAATTAAAATAGTCATCATTGTGTGAATATTATATGACAATCAAATTAGGAATGAACATAAGTAGGATAAAATAAAGGTCAAAATTTGTATTTCACCCTTTTTTATACAAGTTGAAAATTTTTTATCCTTATTCTACTATATACCAAACTTTATTCTAAGATTATGCTACACTACTATATACAAATTTATACAAATACAAATTTATTAGACAAATTTATACAAACTTTATTCTAAGATTATGCTACACTAGGATGAATTTTTATGAAGAGGATGATCTATGTTTTTTAGCTATAAGTGATCATGATTGGCCGTAAGAAAAGAAAAAAAAGGAATGAACACAAAACATCTGCTATGGCTAATCGAGGAAAAGCAATAATCGAATGCGATTTTCTTATTCTTGACTAAGCCATCAACATCTCGCGCGGTTTGACTCAAGTGTTTCAGGTGACTAAGCCTTCAACATGAAATAAAATAATTTTTGTCTTTTTTTTTTCTACAACAAAAAAAGAGAAGAAAAAAGCATGAACGTGCAACTATAAAAGACGGATGCTTACAAGCTCCAAATTCATAAGCAGAAAGTTTTGCAGAACCAAAACGAAGTTCAATGGAGAACTTAACCAAAACCCCCTTCCAAAATTCCCAAGAAAATAGCAAAGAAGTAAGAAAAGCCCAACATTTCTCATATGCAGTCCAACTTGTCACCTCTGTGTCATTGCCTATGGTTTTGTACACTGCTACAAAACTAAAATTGTTTGAAATCATTGCCAAAGCTGGCAATGGAAAAAAATTATCGCCAGCTCAAATCGCATCACAATTGCCCACTAAAAACCCGGATGCAGCTTCCATGCTAGATAGAATGCTTCTCTTACTGAGTAGCCATTCTGTGCTCTCTTGTGATGTTCTTGAGTTTTCTGATGGGGATGATCTGAAATACGAAAGAGTTTATGGGCTAGCTCCAGTTGGAATTCTTCGTGCCGGACGAGGAGGGTACTTCAGTTGGGCATATGGGGGAATTGATACAAGATAAGATTCTTATTGGCAGTTGGTAAGTTTAATTCTTTTCTAACTTTTTTTTTTGTACTTCTTTTTACTGGTGGTAAAGTTAAAATTTCAACTTTTGTGAGATGGATATCTGCAGTGCCGTTATCAGCTCATTCTCAAGTTTAACGGTTGTTGATTGACGTATGATTATGCACATTTTGTTGATCCTTGTCACCCTGCTCTTTTTAGGTCCGAATTGGAAAATGCTGTTCTTGAAGGAGGTACTCCGCCGTTCGATAGATTGCATGGCATGGACATATATGAGTACGCTGGCAAGGATCCCAGGTTGTGCAACATAATCATTAAGGGAGTTGTTGGTCTAACAGCCATAATCATAAAACAGTTGCTTATTGAATATAACGGTTTTGAGAACCTTCAAACATTGGTTGATGTGGGTGGTGGTCCAGGAATAGTCCTCCACCATATCACCTCAAAATATCCTTCAATAAGGCAATGGGGCATCAATTTCGACCTACCACATGTCCTCAAAGATGCACCATCATTCCCTGGTACTTTTTCCCTCTATCTATCTATCTATATATATATATATATATTACCCTTATAATCCTGAAGTTTTCTTCTTATTATATATTTGGTATCATGTCAATTAAAATTTTGAGATGCAGGAGTACAACACATTGGAGGAGATATGTTTGATAGTGTACCAGGAGGAGATGCCATTTTTATGAAGGTAAAATAAAATTAAATATACTCATTCTCCACATATATATTAAGAACAATGTAACCTTGTTGCAAATTAAATTTACAGATTGATAGCGAATTTGAGACTTCGTTTTCACTGGTCTTGCTCATTCTTATAGAATTATATTTTCAATTATCTATAAATCTGTCTTCTTCTTTTTTTTAATTGAACTATGTTACCGTTCTTAAGAGTTTTTAGGTCAAATTTTGTCACTATTTAGAGGCAATCTAAAATATTTTGCCAATGGACTTCCATTTCTTGTCATAGAAGTCTATTGAGTAGAGATAAGATACCAGGATTTTATATTTTTTTACCGTTTTTGACTACCATGCTGCGATTTTCTTTTATAGTATGACATAGTTTTCTTTAATTGAAATCTTCCTGTTTTCTACTTTTTCTCTTGTTTAATTCCAGCATCGTTTAGAGACGACAACGAAGTACCAATTCCTTGCCTTCAATCCCCTTTGTTTCAATTCATTGGTTTTCTATATGCAAAAACAAAGAACTTGAATAAAAAAAAAAAAACTAAAAACATAAACAAAGAAAGCGTTATATTAAAATGTGTTGACTACTGTGTTCACTACTTTTAAACCTTACAAAAATCTAAATATTTTCCAATACATGATAGCGAATGGAGTGATGATCTATGCTTCAGTACAATTAGCCATATCATTTCAAAATATTCTTCAGCTAAAATTTCTTGATCCAATAATCTGTCACAGGATATAATGCATGATTGGAGCGATGATCATTGCTTAAAAGTGCTGAAGAATGTTTCAAAGCTCTACCAGATAAGGGAAAAGTAATTGTGGTTGATTTTGTTCTGCCCGTGAAACCTGATACCAGTGCCTCTTGCAGAAAAGTTTGCCAGATCGATTTGCTCAAGTTGACACAGAGTTCTGGAGGAAAGAGAGATCAGAAAAGAATTTCGGGCATTGGCTATTCGTGCTGGATTTAGAGGCATAAATCTCCAATATCTTTCCTGCGATGTTGGGGTCATCGAAATGCACAAGTAGAACAGGAGACTTCCCTTTCCATCCACCAAAACAACATACACATATAATAGACGCAGAAATAAAGCAAATAAAAGCGCTTCCAGCTTAGCACTCCAATGGTCCAATAGTTGTGATGATATGACCGTTATCCACATATATATAAAAGCTCTACATTTTTTCGTACATGCAAAGCACTTTGCCAGATCTTGAGGTCAAGATTTAGCTAAATAAAAGAGTTTTGCTTATGCATAGATTGTTTGGGAATTTCGAGTTTGTATCAATTTGAATGTGGTCTAATAATATTTTCAAAAACAAAAATATCAATTCGCTCCACGGGCTAAAGGATTAATGGAGTTGCTTGCAAAACTAGGTGATCACAATCCATAGACATTTACCATAATCTACACAGATTATTCCCAACAAAAGTCAAATGGACATACTAGTTAATTAACAATCTCACATGTTTAAACAATTATCTTCTTTATTCTTTCAATGGGGTACTTTAGCCAAAACTACTCAACGATCTTGTGCACAAAGTGCAAAGGTTACTGAACTCAAATCAATGTATGCCATAGAGATAAGTTCATAGTTGTATAAAATATAACAAAATTCTAGCTCAACGCGTCGATGTATGACATAGAGATAAGTTCAAATCAAAATATTCGGCAATTTTTCTTATGCTTTCTTCTACCATGTCTAGCTAAACTCTTTTATTTTCCAATCAAAGATTAATTGAGGTTTGATTCCAACAATTGGGAGGTTTCGGTAATTCTATCATTTATTTTAGTCTTGAGTATTTAAATATTTTCTATGTTTCATTATATTATTGGATTGAATTATTAGACAAGAGGCCTATTGTTTGATAGTTGAATTCAATAGATAGTCATTTACAATAATTAACCATTGATTGATTGTTTTTATTCAAGTGGCGATAACAATATCAAAAGGTAATGAATATCTTAGAATGTACGTTATGAAAATATATATTCAAGTTTAAATAAACAAGGTGTTTACGGGTTTATTGGTCAGTAATTGGTTTTTTTGAATCGTAATGCAATTAGTAGACATAACTCATAGGATTGAACCGAGGGTTGTGTTTGTTAATTAGAGAAATAATTCATAGGACTGGTCCGAATGTTATCAAGAAAGTAAGAAAAGATTGGTTATTAGAGCAGAGATGTTCAATAACTATAACCAATTTATTCAGGATAAAAGAACCTATCTTTTGAATTAATGATAAATTCAATGAATCAATACCAAAATTAATTCTTGGTTGGAAGCTTCTCCATATTGATTTTTCTTCATATTTTTAGTTAGCTATTTAATTTGTTTGGTTTGTCTCAATTAGTTTGCTTAGTTTCATAATACAACCCTCCCCCCTTCTTTTATTTTATTTTATTTGAGGAGTAAATCTAACTAATCTTTATGAATTCGACCCTCTCACGGCTATCTATAAAACTTAGCCCAAAAAAGGATTAGTTTTTGGTTTTGACAACCATCAATATCACATATTAGAAATTTGTCATAATATACAAAGAAACCATAATAGTCACTAAGTCCAATTTGGAGTTAAAAACTTACCCGTTTTACATTTGAAAGTATTTTTAAAACCGATATATAACTATCGAATGTTCTCATGAATCTCAACCATTAGCCTATTACATTTTTCCAATCGAGAAAGAAGAATGGAAAAATGAAAATTAAACATTAATTGTTTTATGACGACAAACACAAGAGCGAAACTTTGGATTATATCTAATGCTCACTACAAGAAAAATGGGCTTTAGTGACGATCGAATATAAATCACTAAAAGCCGCTTTTAAATCTAAAAACCGATTAGTAACCAAAAATGGTTCATTACTAGGTAAATCACTAATGCTCCGTCACTAAAGGGTTTTAGTGACGAAACAAAAGTCATCACTAAATGAGTGGCGTTAGTGATGACTTGAAGATGACGAAAATTAGTGACGGAAAAAAGTCAAAAAAGGGAAAAAAGTCGCCACTAAAAGTTAAGAATCGTCACTAATTGAGCACATTTAGTGACGAAATTTAGTGAACGAAAAATTTTCGCCACCAAACTATTTCCGATCGGTTAGGCGATTGTGACGGTTTAGTAGCGGAAAAAAAGTCGTCACTAAAAAGAACCTTGGTCAACTCTTTCGTGTCGAACTAGTGACGATATATTTTGTCGTCACTAAATGGTTAGTAACGACTTTATGTTTGTCACAAAATTTTATTGTCACTAAATGGTTAGTGGCGACTTTAAGTTTGTCATAGAAAGTTTGTTGGCGAATGCAATTTTGTGACGAAAAAATTTGTCACTAAATAGTGTTATTAGTGACAATTTTAACCGAAGCTATAACATTGTATATTTCAATATTTGATCACTAATAATATTAATATATTGATTGTGACATTATTTATCCTTTTAGAGATAACACCTAAATAAGTCCTTCACATTTTATCGAATAATCTTTTTTCGCTTCTTTAAAGCGAGAACAAATAATCCTTCACATTTTATAAATGTACTGCGTTTAGTCTTTCGTTCATTAGTTCTTTTTCATTAAATAAGCGCACATGCATTGCACATGACCTATTAAACATGGGCAAAAGTGGAATTAAACAAAAAAAAAAACCCTCCTTTACCCTTGACCCAATTTGGGGTGCCTCCTCAAATTCCTCTCTCAAATCATTTCCATTCCTTAATGGCGTTTTTGCAGCGTTTCGAGTCTTTTAGAAGTCACCTTGAGATCCTCCGCATTGAATCATTAGCCTTTTCAAGTTTCGCCGACCCATGAAATCCTTCCATAAACCTTAACCTTATTGTCATCATTTGCTTCATAACCGTAAGTTTTCTCAAACAAATGGTCCTAATACTTTTGGTAAAAAAGAGATACTCTTCTTCACCGAAAAATTTGGCAGCCCAAACCCCATTAGCAACGAAATCAACCCGCCTCTAATCTTTCATAGCCTTCAATTGCGATTTTGATCAATCTTGACCCAAACTTTCGATCCAATTTTCAAAACCCACCAAGAATTCTTCTCGTTTCTGACCTCTTCTTCGTCGTCATCAGATTCATTGGGGTTTTGGGTTTTAACAAATGAATAAGCAGACATTTATCACCACAACCCATTTGGAGTTAGAAGTCGAGCCAGACGTGGAGAAAGAGTTGTGACATTCTTGGGAGCCGGTTGGACTTGTTGTACTTAAGTTTGAGTGCTCTAACCTTGGATTCAACTTGGTCCAAAAGAGCGGCGTTTGAGTTCTAGGATCAAAGCGGCGGCCTTCAATATTCGACAATATAGAACGATGAAAGGGATAGGGCCCGCTGAACAATTGACAGCATAGATCTCACTCCAAGTTATATTCTTTCTTGCTTTAAATCCTCAAAGAATCGATTTTTTGTAATTACTAATGTATACGCGAAACCCACTTCCAGATTCCTCCTTTTCTCCATTATTTTACTTGCTTTACTAAGCCTTTTACTCAAGTATTCTCCTAGTCGACCACGGTTGATGAAGATGGTGAAAATATGGAAGCCATTGAAGAATTCATTAAAAGAGAGGAGTGACGGAAGGTATAGGGCTCACTAGCTTGATGAGCTCAATGAGTTCACGAGTGGAGATGATCCTGCGAGTTAGGGCTACGAGCGAGGAAGAGATGGCGTTGGAGGAGGAAGAGACAACGTTCACAAAATTTGGGATGAAAATAATGTTGACTTCTTCGTTGGGTCAAGGATTAAAGGGAAGGTTATTTTTGTTTAATTCCACTTTTGCCCATGTTTAATGTGTCACGTAACGCATGAGCTATTTAATAGAAAAATAAACAAAATTGTAACGAAGGACTAAACGATACATTTATGATGTGAAGACTATTTGTTCGTTTTAAAAGTGAAGGATGAAAAGATTATTCACTGAAATGTGAAAACTATTTTGGTGTTATCTCATCCTTTTAATAAAAACATCGTCGACGTCGAAAATGTAACAAAGCAATCATACTAATCATTCAATATTCACAACCTATATGAAGAAAGATACAAAAGATAAACTTGTGCATTGCAAAAGATAACATTTTCCTTTCCCAACATACAAGAAAATTAAAGCCAAATATCCCAATTGTACCATTAGAATAAAACATTATTCAAACACCTACACCTCACAAAATAGTAATGTACACATAATTCCTTGGCATTCTAAAAAAAGAGGCAAAAGGAATGACTTAGACCTCGACAGGCCATTTGGTGATGCCTTTAATCTATAGATGTTTGGCTATATGTGGTGGTGATTGCGTCAATGACAAGAAAAGAAAAAGCACTCAATGTTATAAATTCAATCCAATCCAATTGTAAATATGACTAGCTACGAAAACAACACCCCATAACTATATATCTCATGACATAGTACAATTCATCGTAATGAATGATAATCATCATACTACATTTTCCACCAATCACATTTAACGGAAATAACCACGCAATCCATCACGTGACATAATACAAAACCACAAATCGAAAATCATACTCATAAACCGCAATCTACTTTGGTCCAGAAACTTCAGTCCAGGAAAACTAGTCGCATTCTACTTCAATCCTGAAAAATTAGAAAACATAACCAAAAATAACTCACAACTCACAACACTTCAGTCTAGAAAAACTTAGAAAAACACCCCAAAATTAGTTCAGAAAAACCACAAAATGAGCCAGAAAAACAAAACACTCATACAACCAGAAAATGAACACTAAAAAAACAGAGATAAATGCTTCAGGCCAATTCAATCCAGAAATAACCAAAAAAAAACTAGAAAAATCTGTCAGCATCTACTTCAGTCCAATACTCAATTCAATCCAGAAAAAACTGAAAGCGTTTGTCGCATTCTATTGCAGTCCAGTTCAACCAAGAAAATATCAGAAAAAAGGCAAAAAAAATCAGTCACAACACTTCGCCAATTCAGTTCAGTCCAGAAACAGCCAAAAAAACACCAAAACAATCCAGAAACAAGCAAAAGAAGCCAAATGCTAAAGCCAATCCAGTCCAGAAAAAGCCAAAAATAATTGAAGATTCAGTGCAGAAACAGCCAAATGCTTCAAGCCAATCCAATCCAGAAAAGCCAGAAAAATTAGTCGCCATCTACTTCAGTGAGTTCAGTCCAATTCAGTCCAGACGAACACCCAAAAATCAGTCTCATTCAGTCATTCTACTTCGATCCAGAAAAAATCAGAACAAAATCAAGAAATCAGTCGCAATATTTCAGTCCAGAAAAATAAGAAAAAAATCAGGAAAAACCCATAAAATCAATCTAGACACAATCAGAAAATTAACCAGAAAGACACATAGCAACATGCTTCAGGCCAATTCAGTCCAGAAAAAAACCAAAAAAAATACTGAGAAATTAGTCGACATCTACTTCAAGTTCAAGCCAATTCAATCCAGAAAAAACCAAAAAATTAGTCACATTATACTTCATACTTCAGTCCAGTAATTCAGCCAAAAGTGATATAAAGATTACAATCTGGTCATTTGTTTCCAATACTGAAAATAATCAAGAATTGGTACCCTAAAGTTGTTGCCACTTATCCTTCTACACAATTTTCGAAAGCCAACCTTCAATTGCATTATTCATAGTTTTGGATCAAATGACGTTTCAAGCGATTCTCTTCTATTTTTAAGGTCACGAAAGCTGAAAATTTTCCATATAATGATCAAACACCTCTATGACAGTGTACATATGAAAAAAAAAACCATTAAGTGCATAAATAACCCAATTTAAGCATAACCCATTAATATCAATAAACTGCATAAAAAAATCCCACAAATTCACAACTTCAATCCACTTTAAAAACAACAATAAACCCAAAACAGAAAGGAACTTTTACAATACAACAATTTGCCTTATATTCAGAGTCCATACAACAGAAATGCAATTTTATTTCATCCAAACACAAAAGGATGGCTAATTTTCATTACCTCTTATCCACATAGTCAGTTTTATTTCCAACAAGGACAATGATGACATCACTGCCTCTCTCAGTGCGAACCTCCTCAATCCACTTTGAAGTGTTCAAGAAAGATTGCCGGCCTAAACCCCAAAAATCACACCAGTTACATCAAATGGAATATAACACCATCAACATTATAAGGCTAAAGAAGTTATGAAGTAGAAGTACAAACCTGAATCGTTCTTGTCCAATAGTATCCCTACTCCAACATTATAGTTCATTCAATTACAAACCAATTTGATAATACTAGGCCATCAACATGAGATATTGTGAGATAAACCAAGTATACAAAACATGGAATCATTTGTGTAAGGTGCAGAACAAGGTGTTCAAGTAAATCTAGTTGAACATTCCTACAATCCAACTATTGGATAGCACATTCCAGCAATGTAGGTAATCAGCAAAAAGAGAAAAAAAGTCAGCTTTGAACCTTAGGCACAAAAAGCGAAAAATTACAAAAAATCAGAAAAATTTACGCCCAATTCTTGTAGCCTGCAGAATTTAAGAATCAAACAGACCTTTAGCAGCTCACCCTTTTAATCCCATCTTTTCCTACATAAAGTTTTTGGATACTGCTTATATATAGATTGTTTTTACTAAATATATTTTCCCTTACAGCTAGAATCAAATTACTTACATTCTCCTCTACTGCATATCAAATTTTCTATCCAGTTCGCGTTTTGTTTCTGCATATTTGTCTGTCCGGTAAGATTAGAGGTGAATTTCTCATTTTCATTCATCAAAACTATTTCCAAGTCCATTACTTGGCCTCTTATTTCTTCCTATTAATCAACGTAGAAAGTTAGTAAATCCAAAATATAAAAATGCAAAATAGGAAAAGTGGACATGTTGACCAGAGAGTGGAGGTAGAATAGATAGAATGTTTTACATCTATAAACTAAAATTCACAAACATGAAAAGCTATAAAAGATGTCGAGAAGGCTTTTACAAGATAAAATCACAATCCGAAACCAAGATTGTGCTTAAACAATAAGACGCAGAAGTAACACCAAAAGGCAACATTACGAAAAAATTACAACTCGTCATTATAGCATGAGGACGACAAAAGTAATTCATGTGCGTGAACAAAACCAACTAAATGAGAAATAGTGTAAATAGGCCGGAGAAATGTCAATCATAGACAATTAGATGATATCATGCTTTGAGTGATATCCATGCTTGCCTACTTGATAAATCAAATTTACAAGCAGTAACCAATTTCACTTGGGTACATCATACCATGGTTGCAAGTTGCCGGTCACTAGTTAGCTCGTAAAGTGTGCCCTCCAGATAACCAACATGAGGCATAAAGTGAGTTTGAAGTCCGATGACCTGCTCATCTTTAGAATCTTCAACATCGTTAAAATTATATTTGTGTGTAAGGCAAACCAATAAGTAGCTCGAGGCAATAAATCGAGCAATAGGAAGGAAATGGATATTGAAGCGGCATATGATTCTGAAGTTCTTTGTTTGGAAATAAAAAGTGAAATCAAACATAGATGTGAATGTCTATTTACAAAATTTGAATCAATATCACGCATCGCCTACTGAAGACTTAATTAATCTATAGAAGGTAGAAGCTTCGCAATGACAGAGTTAGATATATCAAGATAACCACTCATTTGTTAATGCCATATATCTTATGTTGAACTTCTGCACTGATGATCTACTAGAGGAATAATAATGATGATGGTGGTGGTGGTGATGATGATGCAAGTCCACTGAAACATGTAATACTCAGAACCATTTTGAAAGCTACCCAAAAATACAGAAATTTGCTATCCACTGCACCCTTTCTGCAACATGAAATACTTCTGAAGTTAGAAACTTAAAAACATTACTGCTACAAACAAAAAGATACATGTTACAACCTTCAAGGGCACCACAATCGTTAGGACAGAAAAGACAAACAATGCAAAGGAAGTCTTTTTCATTGGAAAAGAATCAAATATACTTCCCACAATTGTAACATAAACCATCCCATCATCTGAGAGGCATGTGCTAAGAATAGCGTTCTTTGAAGTGACTCGGATATAGTGCTTCTTGATTCAATTAACAACCTTTTGATTTGACAGACATGTAAGCTAGTTAATACAAAGTGACTAGCTTACTTGATATAAATCCTATCCTATGCACTCTAAGCACGAGGCACATTTTACATAATGCATGTTGTATATTTCAACTAAAATTGCAAATTCCAATGGCAATAAGCTTTCCTGAATTCAAAAACAAATTTTTGAACTTTGACCAAATTTCATAATTAATTCATACAAGAAAATTTTCCAGATATTTCAACATTGTATTCTTGAAATTCTACTTGAACACTAAAATGAACATATTCTTAGAGAAACCATTGCTTAATCCTCCCAGTTTGGATTGAGTCCAGCTGCAGCCATTTAAGTAGTCACAAAAGTACTAACTTCACATCTTTAGTCCACGTTATTTGAGGGACAAACAGAAGATATAAAAAATACACAATAACAATTTCTTTTGACACTGGTTGGGATATGCAGCATGTCAATACTTTATGGGTTACAAAGTCAGAAATAACAGTAAAATGTATGAAAGGTAGGTGCAGTAATTTTAGTAAAATTAATCTCATTCATTAATATTAATTATTATAATTAATGTATAGTTAATATTAATTAATTTATAAGTAATTAATTTATAATATTAATTAATTTATAATAATTAATTATTTAAGATTAATTTAATTAATAATATTTGCAACTTGATAAAATTCTTATCTTATAAAAACAACGCCGTTTATAAAAAGTTTTAGTAGAACAATGTAATTTTGGTGAAAATTAACAACATTAGTACATTTTAGTAGTTAAAGGAAAAGAAAATCAAAATGATTGTGTAGTAACAGTGAGTGAAATGAAAGTAATTTAAACTGTAAAAATATGATTGTGAAAGTGTAATATAAGAGTTGCACTACTTAAAACTCCATGTTAGAGAGTTAAATCATCTCTACTTTCTATCTTATTAATGAGTAAAACACCTTTTTTTTTTCCCTAAAAGCTTCTTTTCTTCTTAAATCGTCTAAGATTCCATTTGGACTAATTGTCAGTAGTTATGAAGAGTAATTGATAACATTTACAGTAACAAATTTCAATAAATTCATCAAACATAATGTTCACCTAACTTTTATTAATAAATACTCACTCACCGTGATTTATAGTTAATAACTTTTACCATATAAATATCAAGTGACTAAAACTCCCTCCAATTTATTCATTACTCAATTATAAACCTTCATTATTGTCCCAACTTTGGACCCAACACCAAACTCAACACATGCATTTATCCTAAAAGAAAAAACAAAATCTAGTGGGGCAGCTAGGACTCAATAACAAACCAACACATGCAAGATCAATATCAAAAGTTCAAAACCAAAACCCCAACTATGGTCACCATTGGAAGTAGCAATCAATCAATCAATCCATCCCTTTACAAACTAGTAGCCTAGCAAGGCAAAGCGACAATTGGAATGTGGGAAAGTCAGTAAAATATACAGTGTTAAACAGCAAAGAGACCCAAAAAGTCATGGTTCACACGCAAAAATAAACGAAAGAGGCCATGTACCTTAAACTGGTACATCTCTTGGGGTAAAGTCATTTCTTTAATGGCGCCATTAGAACCCTAATTCTTGACACATTTTGTAAGTAAACTAAGCCAATAATGAATGTAACCGTTTATCTTCGTAAGTAAACTAAGTCAGAACCACCATTTCATTGTTGATATCAACATGCCTAATATTTAATTGGCAAAATATGAGCATTAAGAAACCTACAATTCTAATATAATATTGCAATGTGGTGGCAAGCGTCAATCAAAGAATCAAATCTCACTACCTTCATTCATCCTCACCTATGTGGACCAAAAGCCCAAAACAAGAACCTCTCAATTCATTCCTGGCCATTGACATTACCCCAGAATAAAACCAATCTCATTTTTCTGGAGGGAATACCTCTCCATGAATCAATTGACATGAGACAATGGCAGCAGAATAGAATAAATCTTTGTTTGTCTTCCCTTCTCCATATGCCAACACCTCAAAATGTGACAGTAGAGCATTCAACCAGAACACTTATAAATATTAGTCCTACTACTGATTTGTATGCACAACTAAAGCCAGCTATGGTAGCCGTTACATACGGGGTAAGGTCAACCCGGTTTAGATAGGACATGGAGGCCAGACAATTCTTGACATTTTTATAAGAAAATGAAGCTTACTTAAGGCCGCTACTTTCAAATATGCACATAAACCAATATGATCATATTGCCAAGATGCTTGATTGAGCGCCATAAAATACCAGGACAAACAACACTATATAGCTCACATACCCACTCAAAAGTGTCAAAAGAAATCCAACAAAGAGGCAAAAGAAAAGCCAATGCATAAAAGGACCAAACTTCCACCATATGCCATCAAAGAAGTACCAGTTAAACCTCAAAATCTAATTTAAAAAAAAAACAACTATTCACCTATTTTGATAGTTTGAAACCGCTCTTGACTTGCTGTATCCCATATTTGCAACTTGATTCGCTTTCCATCAAGCTCAATGGTCCTTATTTTGAAGTCAATGCTATCAAAGAGGACAAATATTTTGAATTTAGAGGAGGAACAAATCAAAAGGGTTGCAAGAACAAGACTCATTTACTTTATGTATCTTCTTATAAAGGGGAATACCCAAGTTTCTTTGGGGCGTTTTGTCAAACAGGTTATACACCCAAACATCACCAAGCCAAGTAACTCTACAAATGACAACAATTTCTCCACAAATTACAACAATCACAGACCAATCACACACAGTTCAATCACAATTCACAACCCAATCACAGAATCATCAAACTCTGAAACTTGTCAACAAAATATACTTAACTTGAAAGCTACGGACCTGAGGAAACAGCCTACGAGTTTCACAGATGAGGAAGATCCGAGCTGCACGTCTGAAATTCGGGGGTGCTGCAATCGAAATCCGAGCTGACTCGTTTGCAATCGAAAATGGGCATAGACGAATCGCATCTCCTAGCGCTAACCCTTGAGGACGCCATTGATAAGATTATTGACGTGGTTGAGGGCGGTACGGATAGCGGCAATGGCCTTGCGAGACCCGAACCAAGCGTCGACCTTGAGCTTTCTCTTTCCGGTGGCTTCGTCGGTGATGAGCTGGAAATCAAGGTTCAAATGCTTGAAATTGTGGACAAGCTTTCTCTCGCTGCTTCTGTTTTAAGAAAGAGGGAAGAGGGATTTTCAGAGAGGACCAAGTGTTCAATTGAAAATTTGTTAAGTGTTGGGAAAAGTGAAAAATTGTTTTAGCGCCTCCGGCTTTTCCCTCTTCCCTAAATTCATTTTCCCCCGTTTTGGTGTTTTAAGCATTCAACTTTTTATTTAATTATAAATTATTAAAAAATTTTACTTGTAAGCAGTAATCAATTTTTCACTCTATAATACTATATTAATTTAATAAAATTCTGATTTGAATTTTTTTTAAAATTGAATTTTAAAATATTAATTTGTTATTAAATGGCTAAAAAAATTTAAAATAATTTTTTTAAAAAAATAATATTTACATTTCCATGTTGAGTTTAAAGAAATTATGTATATTAAACGTATATGTATATATGTACTAAACTACTTATGCTCTGGAATAATTACTTTTATTATAACTACATAACTATTATATATATGTATTAACTTTATAGATTTTAATCCTAACTATATATATATACTCACTCTATCCCAAAAGAAGAATTCAATTTCAAAACAATTTTTTCTCAAAAAGTGTATAGTTTCAAAAGTCAAAGCTAATTTTTAACAAAATTTCCAAAAATACCTTAATGTGATAGAATACATTAAAAGGTGTATTGATGTCTAATACCATTAATGAGAAATTAATGGTATAAAATTAGTTATACCTCTATTTGGTTGACTATAAATAAAAAGTTGTATATTGGTAAAACCGAACTCTTTTTTGGGACAAATAGAGTATAATTCTATAACTATTTACTACTTTTTATACATTATACATCTAACTATATATATATATATATATATATATATATATATATATATATATATATGTATTAACTATTACGTGGTTATAATATTATATTAGTAGATCAGAACTAGTTTGAAACTATATATTTTTATTCTTTATTTGCTTATAAAGAAATATAGTTGTAATAAATGTCAAAATTTTTATTACCATTAATGGATAGTGTATCTAAAAAAAAGACTCAATTCTTGAAGTAAAATAATGTAGGCAAATTCATATATATTAGGGTGTCTTAGTGTAATTAATAAAAATTAAGAGGCATAAATTTAAAAGTTAAAATTAACCCAATGGATAAATTAAATAATCCAATCATTATCCTTAGCCCAATTAGGTCAATCATTATCCTTAACCAATTAGTCCAATCATTATATAAGTTATGGACAATCAATGTAAGGCAAAATATTTTATTTCATCAAATCCCTACTTATATGGGCCAATACATATCTTGTTATTAAAATTTATAATGAGATTTTTGTTAAATCACGATGTTTTCCTTCACTAAAAGTCAATTTTTTTGTAGTGTTAGTACTAATCAATAATGTATTGTAATACTAAAAGACTACGCAATTAATGTACAATTATATGGACAAACAAAAATATTAGAGTGTCCTATTACAATTATTAGAAATTAAGAGTTATAATATAAGTAAGCTAAGTTTGGCGTAAGGAAAAATAAATTTAATTATTTTTAGCCAAAGAAATCCAATTATAATTAATTTATAGTGTATTTAAAAAAGGCTCTATGTTTGAAGTATAATAATGTAGGCGAATTCATATATATTAGGGTGTATTTGTGCAATTATTAAAAATTAAGAGCCATAAATTAAAAAAGTTAAGTTTGGCCCAATGAATAAATTACATAACCCAATTATTATCTTTAGCCAAACAATTCGAATCATTATATAAGTGGTGGCAATCAAAGAAGGGTTTTTTTTTTTTGTTAGTAAAATTATGTAGACAAATTCATAAGTATTATGTGTCTTAGTACAATTATTAAAAATTACAGTCATAATACAAATTAGCTAACTTGGTCTAGTGAATAAATTGTGTAACCCAATCATAATTCTTGATCAAAGAAGGCTATTAGTTAATAGTGTATTTTAATGCTAAATGATTATGTACTTTAGGTAAAATTATATAGCAAATATATAACTATTAGGTGTCAACATACAATTAATGGAAATTAAGTGTCATAATACAAATTAGCTAAGTTTGACTCAATAAAATATTTGTTTAGTCCAAACCTTATTTCTTATAACATAAGCCCAATTAATATAAAGTTAGGTTCAATCATACTTATTTGTTTGTCCAATTATAGGTCCATTTGTAAGCCCAATTAATTTGTAAGCCAAACTAACACAAGCCCAATGATAGATTCATTGTTAGCCTAATCATAACCTTTTAGTGACTACAAAACATTGTCACTAAAAGTTATAAATTAGTGACGATTTTTTAGTCAACAAAACATATTTTGTAACTTTTTGTGACAAATGGAATCGTCACCAATATCGGTCATTAAATGTGGTCAATTTTTGTTGTCTTTTCACACTATAACAATTAGTGACCACGTAGTTACCATTTTTTCTTTCGTCATTAAAGGATGTCATTTAGTGACCACGGTGACCACTTTTGCGTGGTCAAGAATGAATACATTTGTGACCAATTTTTGTGACTACATTTTTCTCGTTCTAAAAAACTTTTGTTGACTAAAAATATTGTTGTTATTGCCTTTTGGTCACTCAAGCCCAACTTTTTGCTTGTAGTGATATATGTACATATAGATACTCCCTTTGTTCTAAAAAAAAAAGTGTTTGTCTCAAAACATATCCACTACTTCAAAAGTGCATATTGGTTATTGAATAAAATATCCAAAATACTCTTAAAGAAATAGATTACATAAAAGGGTGTATGACATACAATACCTTTAATGAGGAAATTAGTTGCACTTGCATTTTGTTGACTAACAAGAAAAAGTTGTACATTAGTAAAACCGAACTCCTTTTTTGGAACAAAGGAGTATAACTGTATAAGTATCTACTACTTTTGTTATACATTATACGTCTCACTATATATGTACATGTATTAATCACTACTTGTGTTGTTATATTACATTAATGGCTATAATTAGTTTGAAACTATATATGTCCCAATGCATATGTTGTTATTAAAATTTATAATATTCAATTTCGTTGTATACCAAAGCAAATATTTTATATCTCCATAGTTAATAATATTATACACTAAAATACAATTTTGAGCCATTTCTTGTTAGTCAAATGGCGAGCAATATTGTTCTTGTGAGGCTTTGCTTTGTGGTTTGAGCCAAATTTAATTAAAATAGTGAAAATATTTTACATTTTCTCCCTCTCTCTCCATTTGTTAAAAATGGCTAATTTAGTAAAACATCTTATTAGTTATAAACTATGAATACAACAAATATAATTAATAATATTATTAAACCCGGTTTATCGTCAAACTAGTAAACTAATTGGTTCTTGAGGTGCTTATTACTACTAACAAAATTATATATTTAAAGTGATTAAACTTATATGTGCAAATTCATATAATGTAGTCAAATTCATATATATCGTAAATTCTCGAGATGATAGTGTATCTACAAACAAATACTCTATTCGTACGTCAACTAATGTTGGCAAATGCATATATATTTTGGTGTTTTAGTACAATTATTAAAAATTAAGAATTATAGTTTTCAAAAGTTAATTTCAGCCCAATAAGTAAATTACATAGCCTAATTCTTAAGTAAACAAAAATTAAGGCCAATCCTTAAATCAATGGTGGCCCAAGTAATTTAGCCCAAAACAAGCTCAATCCTTATATAAGTTGTGGCTCAAGCAATTTAGCCCAAAACAAGCCCAATCCTTTATAAGTTGTGGCCCAAGTAATTTAGCCCAAAACATTTTATTTACTCTATCCCAAATTAATTAGCTTAACACATATATTTTTTCATCAAATTTATAATATTATGTTTTATTATACACTAAAATAAATTTTTTCTATCTCCATATGTAATAATATTACACACTTCAACCCTATGTATAAAAAAAAATGAATTAATAGATTACAACTATTTTCTTTTTCATTGTCACATAACCTACTAATTAAATTTTCTTTTGCACTAGAAAATTATATTTATAATGCACTAAAAAAATTTATATTTTTTAATTACTGATATTTCACACATATACATATAATCAAGAATTTAATTAAAAATCATATATCAGTAGCAGGTTTAGGCCTTAACCAATCCTTGCCGAGGTTAGGTACTTTGTGTTAACGCATGTCTATTTAAACCTAGTATTTTTATGGACACTAATATAATGTGTTAATTGGGGATTTCCACTTTAATACAATCAGTTTGGTTAGGAAAAAAAAAACAAAAAAGCAATTAGTAATGAAACAATTGCGTCACTAAAACATATTCCCATTAGTGACGAAAAGATATCGTCACTAAAAGGTGTTAAAATTTAGTGACGATAAAATTTCGTCACAATGATTATTTTAGTGACGATAATGAATGTCGTCACTGAATTCTCGTCACTAATTACGATTATTTTAGCGGGAAAGTTTCCTGCCATACTCTTTAGTGACGACTTTTTGTGATTCGTCACTAAAAATTGGGAGTAGACAAAAAATTAGTGACGATAAAAGTTTTGGTCACTAAAGGTAATATTTAGTGACGATATTTTTTTTCGTCACTAGAAATTCCGTCACTAAAGGGGTTTTTTCTTGTAGTGGCTCTTATCAGTTTGAATTTTGAATAATGTTTCATCATCCTTCTAAACAATTTCTTTTCTATTTTCTGGCATTAATTTTTCTATCCATATTCTAGATCAATTAGCTGCTCATTCCTCGTATCCATTTTGGTAATAAATTCCATAGATCCTTTTAAATTTGATGGTCAATATTTTCGACAAAAATAATTTAAATAATATATGTGCACATTTTAATTTGTGAGAACTAGTATAATAATGCTAGCACACAAGGTTTGAGTTTTATGATAGCATGTGGAATTTTTTCACTTTAGTAATATGTTATTTTGACGAAAAGAATTTTTAATTGTATTACAAAATAAGTGGCTGGAGAACTTCTCAGTTGAATCTTAGGAATTCTCATGCTTTATTGTGTTTTTATTTGGAAGATTGTACAAAGGTTTACGTGTAGGCTTGTGACATTAATGTACGTGCAATGTTCGCTAGTTTTTCCGTGTTACCTTACTGGACTTTATAGGGTGGGGAAATATACTATACATCTATCGTACTCATATTATCAGTGTGGACAAGAAATCATAAAAAAAAAAATTTAAATTTTTGCGATTAGATATTTTATGTCCTAAATGTGTTAGGCAACAATATCTTATATGTTATAGCCATTGTATAGAATAAGTTTATTCTTTTACTGTATGGAATATTCTAATTCTTTTACCTAATACTCAATCAATGACTTCTACATTATTTATTCGTCCCTCTATTCCGAAAAAACCAAATTCACTTTCAAAGTCCTTTTTTTATTCTAAAACAAGAGTTCCTGTGAAAATAAAGTTTCTTTAATATCCATATTACTAATAATTATTATGGTGATAAAAATATAAAAATATGCATTTAATGATTACATTAAATGTTTTGTCATTAATAATTAAAAAAAGTTAAGCAATTCAAAGTGCACCCTAAGTTTTTATTTTATATTTTATATTTTTTTTATGAGGGCAGTACAAAGTTTTCTTTTTCCCATTTAAAAAGTGCAAGTCAAAGAATTCTCTACATTTTATATAAATAATGAAACTTTTAGTGAAAATTTCTATTGAAAACGTATGGTGATTGATGTGACATATTTGAACAGACAAAATTGTCTCACATTTTTTTTTACACTTTTTATGGACAGTAGTAAATAATTTTGTCTTTCGAACATATTATATCAGTCATATAAGTTTTTGGTATAAATTTTCACTAAAAGTTTCAGTATTCAGTTTATATATATAGTTGAATAGTTTTATTTTTTTCCCCTTTCTCATTCAATTTGGCGATTATCGAATTCACTTTTAAGCACTGCTCTATGGAATACAAAAAAATAATTGAACTACCAAGCAGGTTAAATCTTTAACCACCAAAACTAAAGTAAATATATAATCATTTTTGAATAATTGTAAGAGGTCAAATTCAAAACCAGTCGTAACTAACTAGAGCCTTTTCAGATTGTGATGGCTATTAAATTTCTGTGTAGTTGAAAATTATTAATTAGAGTCATACTTCCAAATTCCTGTTGAGTTCTTGATAATTCTACAGATGATTCTCAATGCTTTTATCGCTTGTGGCAAAACTTCCTCCTTAGACGGCTGGAAAAAACGGTTGAAGTCATATGATGCACCTGCGACGGACAATAGTGCCTGGGCAGGCAATTTTTGGCTTTACTCCAACCTACAGACTCAAATAATGGACAGAAATAAGAAGGCGACCAGGCTAGAAAATCTGCCACAAGCCTTCTGTGGCGGCTGCGTTTAGTAAATTATGATGGCATGGCAAGAGCTACGCGCAGATGACTTAAATTTCCATGCATAACTCGATGTTCTTTTTAAAAGCACTTATATCTCTTTCCACCTTACGCATTTTGATCCTACGTATCACGCGGATGGAGACAAATTTGGACATAAGATTTTCCATAATATTGTGTGAAATTATGAATGACGGTCTCGTTTGGATAAAAGGATGATTTGTTTATTGAAACCTATGAATTTTTTACTATGTACATGTTCTTTTATTTTGAATTTATGTTTTTAAACAATTCCGAGATATCCTTTTTCACGTGATCTGATAATTGCGTTTGGATTATTTCAAAATTTTAGCATAATTACATTTATTAAAATTTGAAATCACGATGTCATAATTAAAAGATAATTTTTGGATTAAATTGAGAAGACATAAATATGTACTTTTATTATAATTATGAGAGATGATTGATGAGATAAACCATTCTCGCCTTATTGATAAATAGACTAATTGGCATAAGAACCAGAATTCCTTAATTGTAAATTAAAGTAATTTTATGGTTAATGAGTAAGTTGGCTGCTAATGAATATCTCTTTAGCAACTCATGTTATTTCGTGAGAGAAAATTGAGTGAGGAAGCGGTTTCCTTCTTGTTTATATTATCGGGATTTAAGGACATCTATAAATATTTTCTTTTTTTTTTTTGGCAACGCTCTCCAAAGTTTGAGTTAGTATTACCTGAAGAGAAACTAAGAATTAGAAACCAATAATAAGGCCTAAGAGATTACTAAAAGTGTGATTTCATGAAAACCTTAAGAAACCAAGTAGAAATGTAACATAGGAATATTTGCTTATTATTTATTTATACGAATATGTACATGGTTACAGTGCAACTCATAATTATTGTACAGCTCATGATAGAGATAATAATTGACCAAAATTATCTCTATATTTTAAAATTATAACATTTTGGCTCTTATCTATAATAATTTTGTTATCACCTTCCCACAAGTTGTATAAGGCCGGGAAGAACTGTCAACTTGTTCTCTAGAAGCAAAAATCTCTACTTAAAACGTGGCTTTGTATGAATGTCAACCAACTGATCATTGAACGAGATATAGCTAATACTGAGTTCTTTATTAGTGACCTTATCCCTCACAAAATGAAAATCTATTTCTAAGTGCTTAGATCTGGAATAAAAATAGGGGTGGAAATGAGAAAAGTGGCATTGAAATTATCGTACCATAAAATAGAAAGTTTAGAAAGCATTACTAGTATTTCATGTAGTAAAGAGCATAACCAATGAAATTTATTAACTGTGGTGGCAATAGCTGGGTATTCTACATTTGTAGAAGATCGAGCTATGATCTTTTGTTTGAGTGATCCTGATGAAATTAATTTGGACCAAGATAAATAGAATACCCAAAAGTAGATTTTCTATCATCAAAACTAGGCCCCCCAATCCACATCATTGTATGCTAAAAACAAGACATGAGAAATAGTTGATTTTAGTTATCTTAGGATGTGCTTAACTATGGCCCAATGATGATAAATGAGTGCATGCACGAATTGAGAAACTTTGTTGACTGCAAAACAAATGTCATGGTGTGAAAGACTGATAGGATTATTAATGGGTAAAATTCTTGCACGTATTTGCCCTCTATATTGATAAAACATTACACTAATTGGTTTATTTTGATTATATTTTTGTATTAGGTGCACTAAAGAGGAATTTGGAATTTTTAGCGATTTAAAGTGATGGGGATAGTTTACCTGAACTTTTCTAGTTTTTAGTATTTTCTTATTCTTTTTGATTTTTAATATATTTTAGGATTTTTATTTGGAGTATCCTAAATCTAGCGATTGTGTTTTAGTCTCCTACACTTAGTAGAATTGTGTTTTAGTATCCTAAATTTAGTAGAATTGTGTTTTAGTATCCTAACCATAGTCGAGTTGTATTTTAGGCCTATATAAGGGTGCTTAGGATTTCTTTGACAGATACAATTCATTATTATTATTCAGTTTTTTTAGAATTGATTTTCCCAAAATATCTCTCTACGCTGAACGCTGCGTCAGTTGGTATCAGAGACCATGGCAACTGGCGGTGGTCTTCGTGACGATGTTCAGGAGACTGGAGCCTCAATCCTTGGGGACGACACGCTACAACGATTGGAGCAGCGTTTAATGGAACGCATTGATCAGCGAATTGATCGGGCCCTCCAACGTATCGAAGAGCTACTCGGTGAACTAGCAGATCGGGTTGAGGATCTTGGCGTTGATGTGAATCGGAATCGGCGAAACGCGTACATCGTGCATATGTTGCTCGCGGTGAACTTGTCAATATACTGCCTCGTCGCAGCGTAACAACCCGATCTTTTCGGAGAGTTCGGAAGAGGAAGAAAGCGAATTTTCCAATAACGAAGTGGCGGCGTAAATCGTCATGGAGGATTTGAAGGACGTGATGGAAGAAACGAGCGTTGGCGCCAGGAAATTATGAAGGTAATGACTTTAAATTAAAAGTCGATATTCCTTATTTTAATGGAAGTCTAGGAATAGAAGAGTTTCTAGATTGGGTTGAAACATAGATAAATTCTATGATTACATGGAGACCCCAAGTAAGAAAAAGGTGCGATTAGTAGCCTGTAGACTAAAGGGGGGTGCATCTGCATGGTGGGAAAGATTGCAGAATAGGAGGGAGCGAGAAGGAAAGGAGAGAGTTCGGACTTGGGATAGGATGAAGAGGTTGTTAAACAGAATTCCTTCCACCAGATTATGAGTGCATTATGTTCCAAAGAATACCAACGCTTAACAAGGTACTTGACGTACATGAATATACAAATTAATTTATGAGGTTAGTCGAACGGAATAATCATCGGAAACAGAGGACAAAGTGGCGAGGTATCTTGAGGGACTCAGGCCTTTCATCAGAGGCAAAATTGGAGTACAATTTTTACAAAATCTCTCCGGCGAAGAATATGGCAATGAAAGCCGAATTGATGCAGCAAGAGCGGAATAAAAGAGGCTATGAGAATTATAGAGGTAGTAGTTCGGCTGGTCCTATAGAGAAGAGCGGGTCCAACAATCGTTATAATGTAGGGCGAAATCAAGAAGACAAGGCGATGGAAAAACGCCCTATGACGAAGTGAAAGGGGCGCAGTAATAAAATGCCAATCCCAACCCGTATGCTAAACCGGCGGGATTTAAATGTTATCGGTGCAATCAGCCAGGGCATCCATCTAATGAGTGCCCTCAAAGGAAAACTGTGAACATGGCAGCGAGAGAAGAGGAGGAAGATGAATATTGCTGCGAGCCAGATGGTGAGGCCGAAAATTTTGAAGAAGAGGAAGAAGGGGAACAGAATTTTGTAGTGCGCCGTATGATGTTATCTCCAAAACGAGAAGATGAGTCTCAGCGTCATCAATTATTCCGAACCCGATGCACCATTTTGGGTGAGATTTTTGCTGTAGTTATTGATAGTGGGAGCATGGAGAATATTATTGGGAAGGAGACAGTAAAGAAGTTGGGGATACCTGTGGAAAAGCATCCCAATCCCTACACGTTAGGGTGGATTAAATCTGGGGTGGAGAGTATCCAGTGAGCGGGTCAAAATACCATTCTCCATTGGTAAGTATCATGATGAGATATATTGTGATGTGGTGGATATGGATGTCTGTCACGTGTTGTTTGGGAGGCCGTGGCAATTTGATGTAGATGCTCAGCATTCAGGAAGGGTCAATCAGTATAGCCTTGTGAAAGATGGGGTAAGATATACCTTGCTGCCCTTAAAGAATAAAAGTAAGGTGCCACGAGTGATAATTTCATTACTCACAAGAAAGTTTGAAGTGGAAGTTGCAGATACTCGGCAAATTCACGTATTGATTGTGAAGCAAACCATAGAGTGAAATTTGAATTACAAGTGGAGGAGTATCCTGAAGCTGTTAAGCCTTTGTTAAAGGAATTCAAAGAGTTGATGCCCGATGAGATTCCAGATGGATTGCCTCCTATGCGTGATATTCAGCACCATATAGATTTAATTCTTGGTGCTAGTTTGCCCAATCTCCCGCACTATAGGATGAGTCCTAAGGAGAGCGAGATTCTAAAAGAAAAGGTGGAGGAGTTGTTGCGAAAGGGGCACGTTCAGAATAGCATGAGTCCTTGTGCTGTTCCGGCGCTATTAACTCCTAAGAAAGACGGGAGTTGGAGGATGTGCGTGGATAGTAGAGCCATTAATAAGATAACCGTGGGCTACAAATTTCCAATTCCTAGATTGGATGATATGCTGGATAGGTTGTATGGAGCTAAGTGGTTTACAAAGCTAGATTTGAAGAATGGATATCATCAAATTCGCATACGACCCGGAGACGAGTGGAAGACAGCTTTCAAGACAAAGGAGGGACTGTATGAGTGGTTGGTGATGCCGTTCGGGCTTTCGAACGCTCCAAGCACCTTCATGAGGCTTATGAATCAGGTTCTAAAATCTTTCATTGGCAAATTCGTTGTCGTTTATTTTGACGATATCCTGATTTATAGCAAAACTGAGGATGATCATTTAATGCATTTAAGAGAGGTGTTGACCTTGCGTAATAATAAGCTATATCTAAATCTTAAAAGTGCGCTTTTCTAACCAATAAGTCGCTTTTCTTGGGGTTTATTATTACTTTGAGGAATAGAGTGGATGAGGCAAAGGTAAAGCAATAAGAGATTGGCCGACCCCTAAGATCATTCTCAAGTTAGGAGTTTCCATGGGTTGGCTACCTTTTATAGGCGCTTTATCAAAAATTTCGACTATCGCCGCCCACCATCGAGTGCAAGAAAGGTAAATTTTTATGGGGAAGAAGAATGAATAGCTTTGCTATATTAAAGAGAAGTTATGTCTGCACTGTTCTTGCATTACAGATTTTGATAAATTGTTTGAGGTTGATTGTGATGCTAGTGGTGGGGCGTAGGGCTTTTATCTCAAGAGCGTAGGCCTATTTGCTATTTCGGAGAAGCTTAGTGACGCCAGCAAAAATGGAGTACTTATGACAAGGAATTTTATTCTGTAAGGGCATTAAAGACCTGGGAACATTATCTGATTGGGAAACAATTTGTGTTGTATTCAGATCATGAAGCTTTGAAATATCTGAATAGCCAGAAGAGAATAAGCAAAGATATGCATGCACGTTGGTGTCAATTTTTGCAGAAGTTTCCTTCAGACATAAAGACAAATCGTGTGTGCATAATGTGGTGGTCGTTGAGCGTAAGATGGATTATTAACTACCTTGAGCCAAGACATTCTGTGGTTTGAGCAAATAAAAGAATGTTATGCAGGTGATGCTGACTTTGGACAGATTTGGGAGTCATGTGTTGCTGGTCAACCTGTTCGAGAATTTTATGTGCAAGATGGTTATTTGATGTGTGGCAATCAGCTTTGCCTTCCTCAGACCTCGTTGAGAGAGAAGGTAGTTCGTGATTTACATGAGGAGGACTGCACATTTGGGCCGTGACAAAACCATCGCCATTGGCATGAGCGATTCTATTGGCCTCGATTACGTGAGATGTCACAGGTATGTGCAAAGTGTTATATTTGCGATCGCTAAGGGAAATCTAATAATACGTTTATATATGCCTTTACCGTTCTCGACAATATATGGGAAGATCTCACAATGGATTTTGTGCTTGGTTTGCCAAGGACCCAACGGGAGTAGATTCGGTTTTCGTTGTGGTTGATAGGTTTTCCAAGATGGCACATTTCATTCCTTGTGAAGACTTCGATGCCTTAAGTGTGGCTGCATTGTTCTTTAAGGAGGTGGTTCGCTTGCATGGCGTTCTAAATCTATTACTCGATAGGGACAGAAATTCCTAGGACATTTTTGGCGGACTTTGTGGAAGTTTGTTTGATTCGTCTTTGAATTTGAGTCTGACTCACCCACAAACCGATGGCCGACGAGGTGGTCAATAGAACTCGCAATTTAATTCGGTGTATTTGCAAGGATAAGCCAAAGCAGTGGGACATGGCTTTATCGCAGTGCAGTTTGCTTATAATAATGCGGTTCATAGTTCTCTTTGGTATGTCGCCTTTTACATTGTGTATACAAAGGCACCTCAATATACTGATTTGGTACAATTGCCTAAACAAACGGACAAGAGTATAGCATTGGTCATATGGCTAAGCAGTCGTAGAGGTGCATCATGAAGTCAGCGAGAAGCTAGAGGAGGCTAATAAGAAGTATAAAGCGGCAGATAAGCACCGTCAGCAAGTGTTTGGAGTGGGGATCGGGTTATGGTATTTCTTGAAAGGAGCGGTTTCGGTGGGATCTTATAGCAAATTGCAGCCAAAGAAGTATGGACCTTACATCGGCAAGTTAAGATTAATGACAATGCTTATGTGATTGACCTCCCACGTAGCATGGGCATTTCAAACACTTTCAATGTTCTTGATTTGTCGTTCCATGAGTCCACAGAATCGATGTATCCAGATTTTGCTTCTAACTCGAGGCTAGTTTTCTTCAAGTGGAGGAGAATGATGGGGATAGTTTACCTGAACTTTTCTAGTTTTTAGTATTTTCTTATTCTTTTTGATTTTTAATATATTTTAGGATTTTTATTTGAAGTATCCTAAATCTAGCAGAATTGTGTTTTAGTCTCCTACACTTAGTAGAATTGTGTTTTAGTCTCCTACACTTAGTAGAATTGTGTTTTAGTATCCTAACCATAGTCGAGTTGTATTTTAGGCCTATATAAGGATGCTTAGGATTTCTTTGACAGATACAATTCATTATTATTATTCAGTTTTTTTCGGAATTAATTTTCCCCAAATATCTCTCTACGAACGTCATACGCGTCATAAAGAGCAAATTTTGACTATATTGAAGAAAAATGATATCGTTTGGGTAGAATGTGGGTGCGTCACCTATAGTTGAAGAGAAGTTTAAGATTCAGCAGATTGGTCCGGACTTGGGCTATTAGAATTGATGTACTTCCTAGTGACGGGAAATTAAATTAATTTTAGGGAAATATTTTGGATACTTTACTTTCCGAATTTTGATTACATTCCTAATTTTTTTTTTGAACAATGTCCTCCAAAAATTGACAGTTTATTATACGTGAGGAGGAGCTAAGAATTTGAGTAGCATCTTACTTTTTTTTTTTTTTAATTAGTATGACAAAAAATATTTCTAAAAGATGAAAACTATTAGAGCGATGGTCTATCCTTCAGTATTAATTAGCCATGTCATTTCAAAAATTACTTTTACTAAGCTTTCATGAAAAACTCACAAGATACAAATCATACAATGCATGATAGAAGCAATGATCATCGCTTAAAAGTGCTCAAGAATTGTTTCAAAGCTCTACCAGATAAAGGAAAAGTAATTGTGGTTGACTTTGTTCTGCCTACGAAACCTGATACTAGTGCCTCTTGCAAAAAAGTTTGCCGGAAAAAGAATTATGTTTTTTGGAGGGAAAGAGCGATCGTAAAAGAATTTCGGCATTGGCTATTCGCGGCTTTGGGGCATTAAACTCCAGATCTTTCTGCGATGTTGGGGTCATTGAAGCAGAAACATAACAAATAAAAGTGCTTCCACCAATCCGATGGACGAATAGGTGTGATTATATAACGCATATCCATGTATACATTAATGTTATACTTTTTTAAGTACGTGCAATATATTTTGTATGTTCTTTAATTTGGTCAAAATTTGCTAAATTTCAGAGGTTTGATTTTGCATTTTTTTTAATTTGGGAATTTCAAGTTTGTATCAATTTAAATATGGTATAATAAATTTTTTTTTTTGCAGAAAAAATCAATTCACCCATCGACTATAGGATGGATAAATCGAGTTGCTTGTAAAACTAGTTATTCCCAATCCATAGATATTTACCATAATCTACATAAATTATTCAAAACAAAACTAAAATGAACTTATTAATTGACAATTCCACATGTTTAAACAATTATTTTTTTTATTCTTTCAATGGGGGTACCTTTAACCTGTAAACGATTCATTCGATCTACAGTGCACAATGTGTAATAGAAGGCCGCTGGATTTGGTTTAGGAAATTAATATCCCAAGATGTGTTGGGAGAGATACCCAAAGAGCGGAATCCTAGTTCTCCCTCTTTGTGCGAACTATTAAAAACTATCAAATAAAATGTGAAGTAACCACAATGCAAATATAAAATCAGCAGCAACAACAACCCACAAGCAAAATAACACCATGAATTTTTATTGTAAAACCTCCTCAAGATGAGGAGTAAAATCACGGACCAAGTCCACCCAAATCTCCACTATAATCAAATAATGGGTTACACTGCTCTCTTGATACAACTAGAGGCATGCAAATATCAAGCAACATCAATCATCAAGAATCATAAATTCTTGGCATTCAAAAACATTTCATAAAATTAAATAGGAAAGATTGAGAAAAATATTCTCACAAAACAGTAAGCCACGAATTTGATGTCAGATCTTCAAATCTGAACCTCCAAATGCTAATCCCATCAAGAAAATCCAAGATCATCTTTTCATTAACTGCTGAAATAATTTGAGCTAAATCGGACCACGGATCACCATCCGATCGATACTTTGATCAAAACTCGCAAAGAAGAAAATTTCTTTTTCTTCTCTTCTTGGCCACTCGATCCTTTCTCTCATTTTTGTTTTCTCTATGCTACACACACACGCATAGAGCCCTAATTTTCTTTTCATATGTTTTAAGTTGTATTGGGCTCCACTTGAGAGTGCCCCAAACCCAACAAATCTCCCCCACGCGATCAAGTGAAGGACATTGCCATCTTGGCAATCAAACCATAGGCCTCAAGCTTTGGCTTGATAGGGTCTTTGTAAGCATAATGGCACCATTCTCATTAGTGTAAATCTTTTCATGATACGACTATTTTTCTTCAAAACATCTCTAATCCAATGATAACGAACATCAATATGCTTTGACCTAGCATGAAAAGTAGAGTTCTTACGAAGGTGAATCGCACTTTGACTATCGCAAAATAATACATAGCGATCTTGCTTGAAGCCAAGTTCCTCACAAACTTTTCATCCGCAACAACTCTTTACATGCTTTGGTTGTCGTTATATACTCGCTTGATGGTAGAAAGTGAAACACACTTTTGTAACCTTGATTGCCAAGCCACAGCTCCCCTTAACAAAGTAACCAAGTACCATGAAGTGGACTTTCATCATCGACATCTCCAACCATATATGAATCTGTATACCTGACCAATGAAGGTTCATTAGTTCCAAAACAAAGTTTAAGTTTAGAAGTACCTCGAAGATATCTCATGATCTACTTCACTGCATTCCAATGCTCTTTCCCAGGTTTTGATAAAAATTGGCTAACCCAATTGCATTAGCTATATCTGGTCTAGTACATACCATGGCATACATCAAACTACCAACCGTTGAAACATTTGGAACGGTTGACATGTATCTCTTCTCTTCTTCTGTAGAAGGGCTTTGGTCAGTGCTCAATATAAAGTGAGAAGCAAGGGGAGAACTAACCACTTTACAGTTATCCATACAAAAACTTTGAAGTACTTTCTCAATGTACTTCTCCTGTGATAACCACAACTTCTTGGCATGCCTTTCTCTACAAATTTTAATGCCCAATGATCTGCTTTATCGCCCCAAGTCTTTCATAGCAAAGGACGGCTCAATCTTTCTTCAACATGTCAATCCAAGAAACATTCCTACCAATAATCAACATGTTATCAACATAGAGCAAAAGAATAACAAAATCATTATCGAGAATTTTTGCACAAAAACACAATTGTCGAGTTTGCCTTTGATAGCCTTGCTTAGTCATAATGCACTCAAACTTCTTGTACCATTGCCTTGGTGCTTGTTTTAAGCCATACAAACTTTTCTTTAGTCTGCAAACATAGTTCTCTTTTCCTTTCACTTTGAAACCGTCTAGTTGCTCCATGTAGATCTCTTTTTCTAAATCACCATGTAAGAAGACCGTTTTCACATCCATTTGTTCAACCTCTAAGTTTAAACTCGCTGCTAAACCGAGTTCGACACGAATGGATGACATCTTAACAACTGGAGAAAAGATTTCATCAAAATCAACTCCTTTTCTGCAGCAATCGCTTGACAACCAATCTAGCCGTGTATAGCGGTCTTCAGGCATGTTCTTCTTGCTTCACCCTGTAGACCCATCTGTTTTTTTAAAGCCCTCTTACCTTTAGGTAGTTTCACCAATTCAAATTTGTGATTGTCATACAATGATTGCATCTCATTTTGCATGGCACCTTTCCACTATTCTCGATGTTTATCATCCATAGCTTCTTCAAATTTTTCTGGTTCTCTTCCATTAGTCATTAAGACATACTCATCTGGGGAATATCTCCTAGAGTCTTGTCTTTCTCTTGTAGACCTTCGTAGTGGAACTACTGGTGGAAAATCTTCACTTGATGAATCAAAATCATCATCTGTCTCAACTTGTCTAGAAGCACTACATCAGGTAAATCATAGTAATCATCATTAAGTAAATCTTCAACATTCTCTCACACCAATGTTGAAGGAACTGGATCCAAATCAATTATAACAACTAAACGAAGCACTATCTTCTCTATCTTATCAATGTTTTCTATGGTTTGATATTCCATAAAAACAATAGCACTACTTCTAACAATTTTGCTCTTCATCGATCCCATAACTTGTAGCCAAACTCATATTGGCCACAACCTAGAAAATGCATTGACGAAGTTTTCACGCCAAGTTTTGACTTTTCATCTTTGGGAACATGCACAAAATCTTTACATCCAAAGGCACATAAATGATCATATGAAACATCCTTACTGCCTAAGCTCCATTTGGCACATCAAAGATCCGCGCAGTAAGATGGTGAAAGGTTTATCAGTGTACAATCAGAATTAAAATCTCACCCCAAAATGATTTTGGAAGGGGTTTTGAGTAGTGGCATCCACTAATGAGTGAAAAGGCAATAGAAGTAGCATTCAATGTCATCATTGCAAGAAGTTTGGGCATGTAAAAGCAAAGTGCTAGCACAAGGAGAAACAAGTGAATTATGTCAAGAAATTGATGAGGAAAGTAAGTTGTTCAAGGCCCATTATGACACTAATGAATTTAGAAGTGGTGTATAGTTTATATATAGTGGATGCTCCAATACATGACTGCATGGAAGCAATTTTCAAAGACCTTGATGAGTCCCAAAAAATGAAAGTCAAGCTTGGAATGATCAAGAAAATTCAAGTTGAAGGAAAAGGGATGGTTGGCACTCAAAATTGGTCAAGGTAAAACCCTATTGGAAAGGCTTGAAGTACTTTTTTTTCGCTTAGACCTTGTACAGGCTGATTTAGTTGGCCTATGCATACTGAATCATGTGGTGTGAGTCATTATTTCATTTGTTTGTTTAGAAAAATAACTATGAATACTTGTTTTTTGGATTTTTATTCCAATCTTGATTTCTAATGTATAATGACTTTGAGTTATTTGTGGACGGGTTGAAAAAATGAAAGGAATGGAGAGCAAAAAATGGGGTACATAGATTTAGTGCAAGTTTGATGACAAGCATGGTTTAGGTGTTGGGGTTTTTGATAGAACTCAATTTGTATATATCTTTTGTTAATAATTTCCATGATATTTGGTTTATTTTATGATAAATTTAATGGATTTGGTTATTTTTTTGGGCTATAGATGTTGAAAGTAGAGGTTTGAAGAAAAAAGGGTTTAAAAGTTATAATTGGAGCAAAACCCAAAAGACTTTCGGTTACTAGGCATTACCACGTTTAAGACAATGAAGTCTAAGCGAAATTTTCATTATTTTAGACTACAACTTTCAACCCACAACTTGGACTCTAAAAGGAAACCCTAGAAGAAACAAAAAGAAGTCGATAAGAAAACCCTAGTTGTCGTAAAATCGAAAAGGCTACAAATATATAGCCGCAATTTGAAGACAAAGTAGGACATTCGGGAAAGAAAAAGGGCAGCTACTGGGAACAAAAATATTCTAAGAGAGACATAAAAAGGCAATGCACAAAAGAACAAAAATAGTCAAGACATTGGTCAAAAAATAATCATTGCCCCTTTTATTTTTCTTATGCTTTGTTCTACCATGTCTAGCTAAACTCTTTTATTTTCCAAATAAAGATTAATTGAGGTTTGATTCCAACAATTGGGAGGTTTCGTAATTCTATAATTTATTTTATTCATGTGTATTTATATATTTTCTATGCCTCATTATATTATTAGATTGAATTATTAGACAAGAGGTCGATTGTTTGGTAGTTAAATTCAATAGATAGTGATTTAGAATAATTAACCATTGATTGATTGTTCTAATTTAAGTGGCAAATAACAACATCGAAAGGTAATCAATGCCCTATAATGTATGTTATGAAAATATATATTCAAGTTTAAGTAAATAAGGCAATTACGGGTTTACGGATTAGTAATTAGGTCTTTTTTAATTTTACTGCGATTAATAGACATAACTCATATGATCGATTCGAGGGTTGTGTTTGTTAATTAGAGAAACAACTAATAGGACCGATGCAAATGTTATCGACAAAGTAAGAAAACATTGGTTGTTAGAGCAGATCTATAACAACTATAATCAATTTATTCAAGGTAAAAGAAATTATCTTTTGAATCAATGATCAATTCAAGGAATTAATACCAAAATTAATTCTTAGTTCGAAGCTTCTCCTTATTGATTTTTCCTCATATTTTTAGTTTGCGATTTAATTTAGTTGGGATGGCTTAATTTGTTTTGCTTAGTTTCATAATACAATATCTCTTCCCCGCTTTTATTTGATTTTGTTTAAAGGGTAAATCTAACCAATCTTTATGGATTTGACCTCTCACTGCTATCTATGAAACTTAGCCCAAAGAAGGATTATTTTAGGTGGTTTCGACACCCATCAATATCACAAATTAGAAATTTGTCATAATATACAAAGAAACCATAATAGTCACTAAGTCCAATTTGGTGTTAAAAACTTACCCGTTTTACATTTGAAAGTATTTTTAAAACCGATATATAACTATTGTATGTGCTCATGAATCTCAACCATTAGCCTATTACATTTTTCGAATTGAGAAAGAAGAATGAAAAAATGAAAATTAAACATAAGAGCTAAACTTTGGATTATATCTAACGCCTTATCGGTTTGAATTTTGAATAATGTTTCACATGCTTCTAAACAATTTCCTTTCTATTTTCTTGCATTAATTTTTGTATCCATGTTCTAGATCAATTAGCTGCTCATTCGTCGTATCCATTTTGGTATCAGATTCCATAGATCCTTTGAAATTTGTCGGGCAATATTTTCAACAAAAATAATTTAAATAAGATATGTGCACATTTTAATATGTGAGAACTAGTATAACAATGCTAGCACATAATTAGGTTTGAGTTTTATGATAGCATGTGGAATTTTTTCACTTTAGTAATGTTATTTTGACGAAAAGAATTTTTTATTGCGTTACAAAATAAGTGGCTGGAGAACTTCTCAGTTGAATCTTAGGAATTCTCATGGTTTATTATGTTTTTATTTGGAAGATTGTACAAAGGTTTACGTGTAGGCTTGTAACTTTGCACGTGCAATCTTCGCTAGTTTTTCCGTGTTACCTTACCAGTCTTTATAGGGTGGGGAAATATACTATACATCTATCACCCCTACAGACGCACATCAATTTGGCGATTAGATATTTTATATCCTAAATGTGGTAGGCTACAACATCTTAAATGTCATAGCCATTGTATAGAATAATTTTATTCTTTTACTGTATGGAATATTCTAATTCTTTTACCTAATACTCAATCAATGGCTCCTACATTATTTATTAGTCCCTCTATTTGGAAAAAACAAAATTCACTTTCAAAGTCCTTTTTTATTCTAAAAAAGAGTTCCTGTGAAAATAAAGTTTCGTTAGTATCCATATTACTAATAATTATTATGGTCATAATTAAACGATAAAAATATAAAACTATGCATTTAATGATTACATTAAATGTACTTGTTAATAATTTAAAAAAGTTGTACTTAATTCAAGTGGACTCTTGTTTTTTTGGGATGAAGGTAGTACAAAGTTTTCTTTTTCTCATTTAACAAATGCAAGTGAAAAATTCTCCACAATTTATTTAAATAATGATACTTTTAGTGAAATTTGCTATTGAAAACGTATAGTGATTGATGTGACATATTTGAAAAAACAAAATTATCTCACATTTTTACACTTTTAAGGAGTGCAGTAGATAATTTTGTCTTTTCTAACATATTATATCAATCATTATAAGTTTTCACTATAAATTTTCACTAAAAGTATCATATTCATTTTATATGTATAGTTGAATAGTTCTTTTTTTTGTTCTTTTTTTGTTTTGTCCTTTCCCATTCAATTTGGCGATTATCTAATTTACTTTTAAGTACTGCTCTATGGAATACAAAAATAATTGAACTACTGAGCAGGTTAAATCTTTAACCATCAAACCTAAAATGTATATAAAATCATTTTTGAATAATTGTAAGAGGTCAAATTCAAAACCAGCCCTAATTAAGTAGAGCCTTTTCAGATTGTGATGGCTATTAAATTTCTTTGTAGTTGAAAATTATTACTGAGAGTCATACTTCCAAATTCCTGTTGAGTTCTTGATAATTCTATAGATGATTCTCAATGCTTTATCGCTTGTGGCAAAACTTATTCCCAAGACGGCTGGAAAAAGGTTGAAGTCATATGATGCACCTGCCGAGATTCCAAGTGGAAAAGTACACCATAAATTGTCTGCGACGGACAATAGTGCCTGCGCAAGGCATTTTTAGCTTTTACTCCAACCAACAGACTCAAATAATGGACATAAATAAGAAGGCGACCAGGCTAGAAATCTCCAACAAGCCTTCTGTGGCGGCTGCGTTTAGTAAATTATGATGGCATGGCAAGAGCTACGCGCGAATGACTTAAATTTCCATGCATAACTCGATGTTCTTTTTAAAAGCACTTATGTCTCGTTCCTCCTTACGCATCTTGATCCTACGAATCACATGTGCATGGAGACAAATTTAGACATAAGATTTTCCATAATATATATTGTATGAAATTATGAATGACAGTCTCGTTTAGATAAAAGGATGATTTGTTTATTGGAAACCTATGAATTTTTTACTATGTACATGTTCTTTTATTTTGAATTTATGTTATTAAACAAATCCGACATATCCTTCTTCGCGTGATCTGATAATTGCGTTTGGATTATGTCAAAATTTTAGCATAATTACATTTATTATAATTTGAAATCACAATGTCATAATTAAAAGATAATTTTTGGATTAAATTGAGAAGACATAAATATGTAATTTTATGCTAATTATGAGAGATGATTGATAAGATAAATCATTCTCCCCTTATTGATAAATAGACTAATTGGCATAATAACCTGAATTCCTTAATTGTAAATTAAAGTGATTTTATGATTAATGAGTAAGTTGGCTGCTAATGAATATCTCTTAGCAGCTCTTGCTATTTCCTGAGAGAGAATTGAGTGAGGAAGCCTATTTTGTCAGTCAAAAGAATAGAGAAAACGCTTTCCTTCTTGTTTCTATTATTTGGACTTAAGGACCTTTATAAATCTTTTTTTTTTTTTTTGGGCAACTCTCTCCAAAGTTTGAGTTAGTATTACTTGAAGAGAAACTAAGAATTAGAAACCAATAATAAGTCCTAGGAGATTACTAAAAGTGTGATTTCATGAAAATCTTAAAAAACCAAGTAGAAGTGTAACATATGAATATTTGGTTATTATTTATTAATAAGAATATGTACATGATTATATTACAACTAGTAATTATTGTACAGCTCATGACAGAGATAATAATTGACCAAAATTATCTCTACATTTAAAAATTCTAACATTTTGGCTCTTATCTATAATAATTTTCTTATCGGCCTCCCACAAGTTGTATAAGGCCGAATAATCACAACTTGTTCTCCGTAAACAAAAATCTCTACTTAAAAAGTGGCTTTGTAAGAATTTCAACCAATTGATCATTGAACAAGAGATAACTAATACTAAGTTCTTTATTAGTGACCTTATCCTTCACAAAATGAAAACCTATTTCTAAGTATTTAGATCTGGAATGAAAAAGGTGTAAATGAGATAAGTGGCACTGAAATTGTCGCTACCATAAAATAGGAGGTTTAGAAAGCGCCACTGTATTTCATATAGCAAAGAGCATAATTAACCAATGAAGTTTATTAACTGTGGTGGCAATAGCTGGGTATTCTACATCTGTAGAAGATCGAGCTATGATCTTTTGTTTGCGCGATCCTGATGAAATTAAATTTGAACCAAGATAAATAGAATATCTAAAAGTAGATTTTCTATCATCAAAACTACTCCCAATCCACATCATTGGATGGTGAAATTGTAGTACTTGGATGAGCGAAAAAACAAAGACATGAGAAATAGTTGATTTTAAGTATCTTAGGATGCGCTTAACTATGGTCCAATGATGATATATGAGTGCATGCACGAATTGAAAACTTTGTTGGTCGCATAACAAATGACATGGCGCGAAAGACTGATAGGATGATTAATGGGTAAAATTCTTGCATGTATTTGCCCTCTATAGTGATAAAATATTGCATTAATTGGTTTATTTTGATTATATTTTTGTATTAGGTGCACTAAAGAGGACTTTGAAATTTTTACTGATTTAAAAGCAAATTTTGACCATATTGAAGAAAAACAATATATCAGTTTGCGTAGAATGTGGTGCGTCACCTCAAGCTGAAGAGAAGTTGAAGATTCATTAGATATTGGTCCGACTTGGGCTATTAGAATTGATGCACTTTCCTAATTTTGAGTACATTCCTAATTTTCTTCGAACAATGTCCTCCAAAAATTGTGAGTTTATTATACGTGAGGAGGAGCTAAGAATTTGAGTAGCATCTTATTATTATTTTTTAATTAGTATGACAAAAATACTATAAAAACCCAGATTTTTTAAGAAATTTTTTATCTATATACCAAGTATAGACTAAAATTAATGGGGGCTGGTACAATAAACTTTATTTGTAAGGGGCAAATTTTTTTAAAAAAAATAAAATATTTTCAGCTTTGTGTGTGTATGTGTGTGGGAGAGAGAGAGAACATAGAAGGGCACTTGTAGAGCCCAAAAACTTTTATTGGGTGGTGGTTTTGAATCAAATTTCTAACTAATTAAAAAAATCTAAAGTTATGATAGAGTGTATAATTGCATATTTATTGGATCAATTCTCTTGTATTTTAATTGATTAAAATGCTTGTTTATAAGGATATTAATTATTTTTGTGATTAATGGTTAGATGAAGCATTTTTCCTAAAGAATGTAGCCTCACAAGACAAGTGGCACAAGAAAGCCTTGAATTAAGGCTTGAATTGAGGAAAAGAAAAGGCTTGAATTAAGGAAAAGAAAAGCCTTGAATTAAGGAAAAGCAAAGCCTTGAATTAAGGAAAAGAAAAGCCTTAAATTAAGGAAAAGGAAAGCCTTGAATTAAGGAAAAGCAAAGCCAAATGTCTTGAATCCTTGCCTATAAATAGGCAAGGTTTGGAGACAATCAAGGCATCCCATTTTTAGGCTTTCCTAGTTCAATAGAGAGGAAAACAAGGTTTGGAATTCTCAAGTCACAATTCATCCTTTCATGGGGTGAGCTACTACGAGGAAGACGAAAGCCGCATCGGATCGATAAAAAGGGCAGCCATTTGATTTTCTTTGTATTTTCTTTTAATTATGTTTAGCTAAATTTTATTTTCCAATCAAGTTTAATTAAGGTTTGATTCCAACAATTGTGAGGTTCCGTAATTTTATTATTTCTTTTATTCTTGAGTATTTATATATTTTCTATTCTTCATTATATTATTGAATTTAATTGTTAGACAAGAGGCCTATTGTTTGATAGTTGAATTCAATATATAGTCATTTAGAATAATTAATCTTTTGTTGATTGTTCTAATTCAAGTGACAAATAACAACATCGAAGGTAATCAACGCCTTTAGATTGTATGTTATGAAAATATATAATCTAGCTTAAATAAACACGGCGTTCCGGTTTATCGTTAGTAATTGGGTCTTTTGAATCTTAATGCAATTAATAGACATAACTCATAGGACGGATCCGAAGGTTGTGTTTGTTAATTAGAGAAATAACTCATAGGATGATCCAAGGTTATCGAAAAAGTAAGAAAAGATTGGTTGTTAGAGGACGGATCTTCAACAACTATAACTAATTTATTCAAGATAAAAGAACCTATCTTTTGAATCAATGATCAATTCAAGGAATCAATACCAAATTAATTCTTGATTGGAAACTTCTTCTTATTAATTTTTCCTCTTATTTTTAATTAGTTATTTAATTTGTTTAGTTATCTTAATTGATTCTTGCTTAGTTTCATAATACAAAACCCCTATTTTATTTTATTTTGTTCAAGGAATAAATCTAACCAATCTCGTGGATTCGACCCTCTCACCGCTATCTACAAAGCTTAACCTAGAGAAGGATTATTTTTGGTGGTTTCGACACCTATCAAATTTTATACACGCTGGGGATTGGTTTTTTAGAATTTATTCCTTTTATTTATTTATTTACATTTTTATTTCTATTTCTATTTTTATTTTTATTTTTATTTTTATTTTATTTTTATTTTTGTTTTATAATTGTTTGGTTCTTTTATGCCACGCTCTTCTCGCATGTGTCAACTCACATACGATCCAGAGATAGAGAAGACAAAGACGTAGGCTTAGAAAAGAAACCAAACAACGATCTTAGAGTATCATCTTCTTCATCTTTTGAATATAATTTGTCTGAATTATTTAATAGTGAAGAAGAAAACATGGCTAGAAATAATGAACGAACTTTAAAGGAATTGGCCACGCCAAATTTGAACCAACAGCCATTATGTATTGAATACCCAGCTCTTGAAGTGGCTTTTGAATTAAAATCCGGTTTAATTCACTTACTCCCAAAATTTCACGGTCTTGCAGGTGAGGATCCACACAAGCATTTAAAAGAGTTTCACGTGGTGTGTTCGACAATGAAGCCACAAAATGTGGCTGAGGAGCAAGTAAAGTTGCGAGCCTTTCCGTTTTCATTAGCTGATAAAGCGAAGGATTGGCTGTACTACCTACCTTCTGGCTCAGTGACCACGTGGAATGAGATGCAAAGACAATTCCTCGAGAAATTTTTTCCTGCATCCCGAGCTGCTAACATTCGGAAGGACATTTGTGGAATTCGACAATATAATGGAGAAACTCTCCATGAGTACTGGGAGAGGTTCAAGCAGTTGTGTTCCAGTTGCCCCGAACATCAGATTCCTGACCAACTACTAATTCAATATTTCTATGAAGGGCTATCCAACATGGATAGGAACATGGTTGATGCTGCTAGTGGAGGTGCTTTAGTACATAAAACCCCAACTGAGGCTAGGACCTTGATTTCAAATATGGCTGCCAATACACAACAGTTTGGTGTGCGACGTGATGATCCACCAAGAAGAGTGAATGAGGTAAATGTGTTTTCTATTGACCAACGATTAAATAATCTCACTACTCTTGTCGAAAAATTGGTTGCAGGGGGCATTCAACAGGTGAAGGCTTGTGGGATATGTACCCAAACGGATCATACTACTAATATGTGCCCGACACTTCAAGAGGATTCAACTGAGCAAGCCAATGCAGTTGGTGGATTCGTAGGGGCACCACAAGGGAAATATGATCCCTATTCTAATACATACAATCAAGGGTGGAGGGATCATCCAAATTTCAGCTATGGGCCTAGACCAAATAATTCACAATCACAGTACCAACCACAGTACCAACCCAAGCTGATAAGTCAACAATTTCAGCAACCTCCTAAACAAGGTAAATCTCTTGAGCAATTAGTTGAATCTCTAGCTAATAGTTCTATTCAATTTCAACAGGAAACCAGGTCGAGCATTCGAAATCTGGAGAACCAAGTTAGTCAGCTTGCATCTTCACTTAGCAAGTTTGAGAACCAAGGAAAATTGCCCTCACAAACAGTGGTAAATCCAAATGAAAATGTGAGTGCAATTACCTTGAGAAGTGGAAAGGTATTGGAAGAACCTGCTCTCATGAGATAGATCTAAAAAGAAAAGGAAAAGAAGTTGCACGCCTCTACCATCAAGAAGTCCAAAGGTAACGCCTCCCCCATTTCCCACACGATTGTCTCAATCTAAGAAACTTGAAGAAGAAAAAGGAATTCTTGAGACATTTCGTAAAGTTGAGGTAAATATTCCCTTGCTTGATGCTATAAATCAAATTCCTCGTTATGCAAAATTTCTCAAAGAATTATGCACCAACAAAAGAAAATTGAAAGGCAATGAAATTTTAAGTGTGGGGGAGAATGTCTCGGCTGTGCTACAAAAGAAGTTGCCTTCAAAATGCAAGGATCCAGGTATGTTTATCATTCCTTGTATGATAGGTAATAAAAATGTTGGAAAAGCTATGTGTGATTTGGGTGCATCAATTAATGTTATGCCTTTATCTATTTATAAATCTTTGAATGCTGGACCATTAAAAGATACTGGCATAATCATTCAATTAGCTGATCGATCTAATGCATATCCTGAGGGAGTATTGGAAGATGTTTTGGTGCAGGTAAATGGATTAGTTTTTCCTGCAGATTTTTATATACTTGACATGGAGGATGATTATTCACCTAATTCAAGTATAATTTTATTAGGGAGACCTTTCCTGAAAACATCTAGAACAAAGATTGATATGCATGATGGTACATTAACAATGGAATTTGATGGTGAAATAATTAAATTCAATACATAGGATGACAGGAAATTTCCTAATGATGTATGTGCTGTTTATGCATTTGATGTTATTGACACTCTAGCTCAGAATACTTTTGATTTTTCTCATGAGGATAAGCTTAAAGTTGCAATTGCTCATAGCTTGACCGATAGAGAAGTCCAAGTTGCCCATCCAGAACTTGAGATTGATAATGAATTGCAGGAATTTGTTTTTGAACTAGAGAGACTTAAATCGATTTAAGTATGATGTTCCTGCTTCTCAGATTGCTGCTTCGATACAACATTTTTACCTTCTAGTCAAGTTGAATTGAATGCACAATTAGAAGTGAATGAGAAGGTAATGGTAGCTTGTGAGAAAATGCAAGTGTGGTCCAAACAATTAGTGAAAATTTAATAACTTAAAGAGAAGTGGAGACGTCTAGCCAAAGACGTTAAATGAAGGCGCTTTTGGGAGGCAACCCAAAATTTTTAATTTACTTTTTCTTGTTATTTAAGTTTAATTTGATTAGTTATCTTATTATGTTTACTACTTTGTTTTATTACAAAGTAGCACAAAAAAACATTTTGAAACTCTATTTTGGTTTTTCCTTTTATTTTTATTTTCTTTTACGCTTCCCTTACCAACCAATGCTCAAGCCATGGCCATAACATCATCCGATCCTTCATGCTTTACCTCACCTCCACCACAGCTCTAGTTGTTCATCATGTTCAGTGGAAGTGTCTTGTTCCCTTGTCTTTATTTTATTTTCTTTCTTGTCCGCGTGTGCATATTTTCCATACATTGAGGACAACGTATGATTTAGGTGTGGGGGGTGTCTTGTGCTTCATTGATTATTTCTAAATTTTTCATGTAAAAAAAAAAAAAAGAAAGAAAAAAAAAAGGTGAGCAAAGTCCTTCCAAGTAGGTTTGACATTCTGATATCTTCTTTGAAATTTCTCACTCTTTTGATGCTCATTTAGAATAATTTTGAGTTATATGCATTAATGATTTGGGTTGGAATGTATGAATGAGATGAGTATGATTAGCCTTTGTTTGGAAATTTTTAAAGCATCTTGTTAATTTTAATAATTGAATTGAATGAGAATGTGCAATATTTGATACATTGAAACCATTGTGAGTAGTTGAGCCTAAGAGCATTTTCTTTTTCATGCTCACATATTTCTTTGTTGAGATTGACAAATATGGTATGATCATTCTAGAACTTGCTTTGTTATGCATGTTGAGATCACATTGTGAATTCATGTTGAAAAATGATAAGGGCATTTAGGATTACCAATTTTAAACTTTCTTAAAAAAAAAAAAAAAAGAAAAAAAAAAGAAAAAAGAAAAAAAGCTTAACCTTATATTACATATACCCCTAGTCACCCAATTTTGAGCCTTAGCCTTTCTTTATTATAACACCACATTATTTACCATTGTTGAACCCTTGGTCAAGAGTATGTGGGAATGAATTGCATGATTCTGATGATTCCAAAGAAAAGAACCACTGAAAAATGAATGAAAAAAAAAAAAAAAAGAAGAAGAAGTGAAAAGTATTTCCTACAAAGATGCATGTCATGTGGAATAAAGAAATTGGTTCTACTATGCTATTTGTTACTTTTGAGTCATGCAAGGAAATTCCTATATATCTTGATATCTGTAGCCTATATTTTCCTTTCTTTTTACCTACCTTTACCTAAGCCCCGTTACAACCATTTTAAAGACCCTTTGATTTTTGTATGAGTTCGTATTATAAGTGGTGGAGATGTGATATATAAGCAAGCCTATGGTAATGACATGCTATGTTTGATTTGAGCGCTGAATGAACCCTAAACACTTTGAGTGATTAGAGTGCAACCTATGAGAGGTTATCAAATTTTGTTGCATTTGATTTCGATGAAATTATTGGGATTGATGAGATGCATATGTTTTGTTTTGAAAAATCAGGCTATGAATACTTATTCTTTGATTTGTTATTCCAATTTAGATCTTTAATGTGTGATGACTTTGGGTTCTTTGTGGATGGGTTGAAAAGGGTGTGCAATAGAGAGGAAGATGTTGATCTAATGCAAGCTTGAGGACAAGCTTTGATTTAAGTGTGGGGGAATTTGATAGAGTGTATAATTGCATATTTATTGGATCAATTCTCTTGTATTTTAATTGATTAAAATGCTTGTTTATAAGGATATTAATTATTTTTGTGATTAATGGTTAGATGAAGCATTTTTCCTAAAGAATGTAGCCTCACAAGACAAGTGGCACAAGAAAGCCTTGAATTAAGGCTTGAATTAAGGAAAAGCAAAGCCTTGAATTAAGGAAAAGCAAAGCCTTGAATTAAGGAAAAGCAAAGCCTTGAATTAAGGAAAAGAAAAGCCTTAAATTAAGGAAAAGGAAAGCCTTGAATTAAGGAAAAGCAAAGCCAAATGTCTTGAATCCTTGCCTATAAATAGGCAAGGTTTGGAGACAATCAAGGCATCCCATTTTTAGGCTTTCCTAGTTCAATAGAGAGGAAAACAAGGTTTGGAATTCTCAAGCCACAATTCATCCTTTCATGGAGTGAGCTACGGCCGAGGAAGACGAAAGCCGCACGGGATCGACAAAAAGGGCAGTCATTTGATTTTCTTTGTATTTTCTTTTAATTATGTTTAGCTAAATTTTATTTTCCAATCAAGTTTAATTAAGGTTTGATTCCAACAATTGTGAGGTTCCGGTAATTTTATTGTTTCTTTTATTCTTGAGTATTTATATATTTTCTATGCTTCATTATATTATTGAATTGAATTGTTAGACAAGAGGCCTATTGTTTGATAGTTGAATTCAATATATAGTCATTTAGAATAATTAATCTTTTGTTGATTGTTCTAATTCAAGTGACAAATAACAACATCGAAAGGTAATCAACGCCTTAGATTGTATGTTATGAAAATATATAATCTAGCTTAAATAAACAAGGCGTTTTCGAATTTACTGGTTAGTAATTGGGTCTTTTTGAATGTTAATGCAATTAATATACACAACTCATAAGACAAATCCGAAAGTTGTGTTTGTTAATTAGAAAAATAACTCATAGGACAGATCCGAAAGTTATCGAAAAAGTAAGAAAAGAGTAGTTGTTAGAGAATAGATCTTCAACAACTATAACTAATTTATTCAAGATAAAAGAACCTATCTTTTGAATCAATGATCAATTCAAAGAATCAATACTGAAATTAATTCTTGATTGGAAACTTCTTCTTATTAATTTTTCCTCTTATTTTTAATTAGTTATTTAATTTGTTTAGTTATCTTAATTGATTCTTGCTTAGTTTCATAATACAAAACCCCCCCTCTTTATTTTATTTTGTTCAAGGAATAAATCTAACCAATCTCTGTGGATTCGACCCTCTCACTGCTATCTACAAAGCTTAGCCCACAGAAGGATTATTTTTGGTGGTTTACACCCATCAAGTTATTTAAATCTCCAATATTTTTAATAGTTTGGTTGGACTTTCCCTTCTCCTATAGTGTAAATAAGAATAAACTAGTTATTGAATTTTTTAAGGGAAACAACCCCAAACTTGTATACGACTCCTCCTCAACCAACACATTTAATTTGAACTTGTACTCTTCGATATCAGTAGGCGGTAAAATTTGGAATTCAACCTAATTACCATATATGAATTCAACACTAATAAAAATGTACTTTTCTCGTTTGATTTTCTGATGGCATGGTCATTTTAGTTAGTTCATTGAATCTATAGCCAAAACACCATGTTGCACCTTGCTTGATCAGGGCATTTTGTATTTTTTTCAAAATTTTCTCAAGTATCAAACATATATACAGACACATATATATATATAGATATGCATATGTGTGTCCGTGTGTGTATATATACGTATACATCTATATCCACTTACAAAATATTAAACTGTTGTTCGAGTAAATGGCCTATCAACCAAAAAAATGAAAGTTGATTTCTGAATGACTTCTTTTTGTTTGTTGTTTCATCATTTTGAGAAGACATATACTAAAGGGAGGCTTTGGTCTTTAAGACCATACATAATTGCAAAAGTAAGCAAATTTCTGCCACCAGAATTGAAAAGTACTAAAGTAAATCGCCTACCAACCAAAACAGAATGTTGATTTAGTGAATGACGTCTTTTGTCTGTTATTTCGTAATCTTCAGAAGACATAGGGAAGCTTTGCTCTGTAAAACCATAAAAATAGCAACAAAAGCAACTTTCTGCTACCAGAATTGAAAATATAGAAACTACTCATCTTGTGGAAAGGTGATCCGACCTTTGGCCGCCTATAGAGACTTCCTAGGAAATATGGAGTTAAACGTGGTAAGAGTGAGCAAATATCCTTGGAAATATGAGTTAAAATTCCTAGAAAATCACGTACAAAACTTTGGCAGCTGATTCATTAGTGAGCAAATTACAAAAAATATCCTAGTTTTTTTCTGATGTTTAAAACTTAATTAGGAAAACAGATCTTGGGCATCTAGAAAGTATACTTTTCTAATCTATCCTGGTCTTTCCATCATATGATTCTTAACGTCCTTGTCCACAGTAATTCTTGACTATACACCTAACCAAATTAATTTACTCCTATTTTATACGAGCTTCGAAATTTTTATCCTTATTCAACCGTATACCAAAATTTATTCTAATCTTATGTTACACTGTAGTAGGAGAAATTTATATCAATACGAAGTTTTTCTTCCTCCTTTGATATATTATATTTTGAACTAATAGAACTTATGATTTTAACATTTAAAGTAAATATTTTCATTTGTTAACGAACATAAATATAATAAGAAACAAAAATTTGTAACTAAACTCATATTCAGACGTAGTCATGAAAGCTTGTAACAAAACTATACTTTCTAAGATAAACTAATCATTTAGTCACATTATTAACAAAAGAAATCAGTTAATTGTAAAACTAAACTAAATTGCAAAATTGTCATGGGATGCTCTTAAGAAATTTGCTATATTTTCTTGGTGCATTTTGAAGAATAGAAATGATGGATTCAATAAGTGCTAAAGTCACCTTTAAGTTATTAATGTGAGCTATAAGGGAATAGCTATAAGTGATCATGATTGGCCATAAAAAAAAAAAAAAAAAGGAATGAACACAGAAGATCTGCGTATGGGTAATCGAGCAGAAGCAATAATCGAATGCGATTTTCTTACTCTTGACTAAGCCATGAACATCTCACGCGGTTTGACTTAAGTGTTTCAGGTGACTAAGCCTTCAACATCAAATAAAATAATTTTTGTTTCTGTTTTTTTCTACAAAAAGTTTAAAAAGCAAGAATGTGCAACTATAAATGACGGATGCTTACAAGTTCCAAACTCATAAGCAGAAAAGTTTTGCAGAACAAAAACTAAGTTCGATGGAGAATTTAACCAAAACCCCTTCCAAAATTCCCAAGAAAATAGCAAAGGAGTAAGAAAAGCCCAACACTTCGCATATGCAGTCCAACTTGTCACCTCTGTGTCATTGCCTATGGTTTTGTACACTGCTACAAAACTAAAATTGTTCGAAATCATTGCCCAAGCTGGGCATGGAAATAAATTATCGCCAGCTCAAATTGCATCCCAATTGCCCACAAAACCCGGATGCTGCTTCCATGCTAGACAGAATGCTTCTCTTGCTAAGTAGCCATTCTGTGCTCACTTGTGATGTTCTTGAGATTTCTGATGGGGATGATCTTCAGTACCAAAGAGTTTATGGGCTAGCGCCTGTTGGGGAATTCTTTGTACCGGATGAGGAGGGTACCTCAGTTGGGCATATGGTGGAATTGATTCAAGATAAGATTCTTGTTGGCAGCTGGTATGTTTAATTCCTTTTTTTCCTTTTTTTGGTTGTGGTACTGCATTTTTTTCCGGTGGTAAAGTTAGAGTCCCGCCTTTGATTGTTGTTGATTGACTTATGATTATGGATATTTTTTTGATCCTTTTACCTGCTATTTTTAGGTACGAATTGGAAAATGTGGTTCTTGAAGGAGGTACTCCACCGTTCGATAGATTGCATGGCATGGACATATATGAGTATGCTGGCAAGGATCCCAGGTTGTGTAACATAATCATCAAGGGAGTTGTTGGTCTAACAGCCATAATCATAAAACAGTTGCTCCTTGAATACCAGGGCTTTGAGAACCTTCAAACATTGGTTGATGTGGGCGGTGGTCCTGGAATAGTCCTCCACCATATCACCTCAAAATATCCTTCACTAAGGGGTATCAATTTCGACCTACCACATGTTGTCAAAAATGCACCATCATTCCCTGGTACTTTTCTCTTACTGCACATATATACTTCTCCCATAATTTTCAAGTTTTTCATCTTACTATACATATTTGGTATCGCGTAAATTAAAATTTTGAAGTGCAGGAGTGGAACATTTTGGGGGAGATATGTTCGATAGTGTGCCCGGAGGAGATGCCATTTTCATGAAGGTAAAATAAAATATACTCATTCTCCACTATTTAATTAAGAATAATGTAGCCTTGTTGAAAATTGTATCTACAGATTGGTTGCGGATTTCAGACTATGCTTTTCACTCATCATGCTCACTCTTATAGGATTATATTTCGATTATCTATGGCTTTTCTTTTGTTTTCTAATTGAACTATGTTTACCATCATTATTAACATTTTTTGGCCAAATTTGGTAACTGTATGGAGACTATCTACGATATTTTGCCAATGGACTTCCATTTCTTGTCATAGATGTCTATTTAGTAGAGTTAAGACACCTTTTTTTTTTTTTTTTTTTTGCTTTTTGCTCTTTCTGACAGCTACGCTGCGACATTCTTTTATATTGCAACATAGTTGTTATCCTATTTTCAACTTTTTCTCTTCTTTAATTCCAGCATCATTTGGAGACGACAACTAAGCACCAATTCCTTGCTTCAATTCTAGCTGTTTCAATTCACTGGTTTTCTATATGCATAGACAAAAAAATTGAATAAAAAACAAAATAATAATGGAAACTTAACTAAAAACATAAACAAAGCAATTGTTACATTTACATGTATTGACTATTGTTTGCGCCACTTTTAAATCTTACAAACATTAACGTTTTGAAAAAATTTTCTAAAAGATGAAAACTATAAGAGCGATGATCTGTCGTTCAGTATTAATTTGCCATGTCACTTAAAAAATTTCTTTATTTAAATTTTCATGAAAAACCTGTCACAGGATATAATGCATGATTGGAGCGATGATCATTGCTTAAAAGTGCTCAAGAATTGTTTCAAAGCTCTACCAGATAAAGGAAAAGTAATTGTGGTTGACTTTGTTCTGCCCACGAAACCTGATGCTAGTGCCTCTTCCAAAAAAGTTTGCCAGACCGACCTGCTCATGTTGACACAGAATTCGGGAGGGAAAGAGCGATCAGAAAAGGAATTTCGGGCATTGGCTATTCGTGCCGGATTTAGGGGCATTAAACTCCAATATCTTTCCTGCGATGTTGGGGTCATTGACATGTACAAGTAGAAGACATGACTGCCCTTTTAAGCCATCAAAACAACACGAACATACACTAGAAGCAGAAACATAACAATAAAAGTGCTTCCAGCTAAGCAATCCAATGGCGGAATAGTTGTGATTATATGACGGTTATCCATATATACATTAATATTATCCTTTTTTGAGTACGTGCAATATATTTTGTATGATCTTTAATTGGGTCAAAATTTGCTAAATTTAAGAGGTTTGATTTTGCATTTTTTTTTTGTTTTTGAATTTGGGAATTTCAAGTTTGTATCAATTAGAATATGGTATACTAATTTTTTTTTTTTTGGAGAAAAGAATCAATTCACCTACTGACAGAAGGATGGATAAATCGAGTTGCTTGTAAAACTAGTTCCCAATCCATAGATATTTACCATAATCTACATAAATTATTCATAACTAAAGTAAAATGAACTTATTAATTGACAATTCTACGTGTTTAAACAATTATTATTTTTATTCTTTCAATGGGGTACCTTTAACCCGTAAATGATTCATTCGATCTACAGTGCACAATGTGTAAGAGAAGGCCAGCTGGACTTGGTTCAGGAAATTAATACCCCAAGATGTGTTGGGAGAGATACCCAAACAAAGAGAATTCTAGTTCTCCCCTTCTGTGTGAACTGTAAAAATTATCAAATAAAATATGAAGTAACCACAATGCAAATATAAAATTAGCAGTAACAACCCACAAGCATAATAACACAATGAATTTCTACGTGGGAAAACCTCCTCAGTGTGAGGGGTAAAAACCACGGGACCGAAATCCACCCAAATCTCCACTATAATCCAATAATGGGATACACGTTCTCTCTAAATACAACTAGAGGCATGCAAATGTCAAGCAAACATCAACCAACAAGAATCATAAATTCTGGTATTCAAAACAACTCATAAAATTAAATAGAGAAAGATTGAGAGAAATATTCTCACAAAATAGGTAGCCACGGATTTGATACTTTATCTTCAAATCAAAAACTCCAAATGCTAATCTCATCGATAAAAACTAAGATCAACTCTTATGAATCTGCTAACAAATTTTGTGCTAAATCGGATGCGATCGCCCTTCGATCAAACTTTTGATCAAAGTGTGCAAAGAAGAAAAAATTTCTTCTTTCTTGGCCGCCTCACCTTTCTCTCCTTTTTGTTTTCTCTCTATGCAAAGACACACACGCACGTAACCCTAATTTTCTTTTCATATGTTTTAAATTGGATTGGGCTTCACCTGAGAGTGGCCCAAACCCAGTAAATCTCCCCCATATGATCAATTGGAGGGCATTGCCATCCTGGCAATCAAATGACAAGCCTTGAGCTTTTGTCTTGGTAGAGTCTTTGTGAGCATATCGGCACAATTCTCATCATTGTGAATCTTTTCAAGATACAACTGCTTTTCTTCAAGAACATCACTAATCCAATGATAATGAACATCAATATGCTTCGACTAAGCATGAAAAGTAGATTTCTTACCAAGGTAAATCGTACTTTGACTGTCGCAAAACAATACATAGCGATCTTGCTTGAACCCAAGTTCCCACACAACCTTTTTCATCCACAACAACTCTTACACGCTTTGGTCACGCCATATACTCGCTTCAATGGTAGAAAGTGCAACACACTTTTGTAACCTTGATTGCCAATCCACACTCCCCTTGAGAAAGTAACCAAGTACCTCAAGTGGACTTTCAACCATCGACATCTCCACCATATCCGAATCAGATACTAGACCAATGAACAAAGTTTAAATTTAGAGGTACCTCAAGATATGTCATGATCCACTTCACTACATTCTAATGCTCTTTCCTAGGTTTTGATAAAAATCGGCGGACTACACGATCACATGAGCTATATCTAGTCTAGTACATGCAATGGCATACATCAAACTACCAACCAAGCATATGAAACGGTTGACATGTATATCTTCTCTTCTTCGGTAAAAGGCTTTGGTCGCTCAATCTAAAGTGAGAAGCAAGGTGAGAACTAACCACTTTAGCCTTATCCATACAAAACCTCTAAAGTACTTTCTCAATGTACTTCTCTGTAATAACAACAACTTCTTGGCATGTCCTGTCTCTACCAATTTTAATGCCAATAACTGCTTTATTGGCCCCAAGTGTTTCTAGCTCAACCGCTTCTTCAACCTATCAATCCAAGAAACATTCCTACCAACAATCAACATACCATCAACATAGAGCAACACAATAACAAAATCATCATCGAGAATTTTTGCACAAAAACACAATGGTCGAGTTTGTCTTTCGATAGCCTTGTTCCCATAATGATTCAAACTTCTTGTACCATTGCTTTGGTGCTTGTTTTAAGCCATACAAACTTTTCTTTAATCTGCAAACATAGTCCTCTTTTCTTTTACTTTGAAACCTTCCGCCGCTTCATGTAGATCTCTTCTTCTAAATCACCATGTAAGAGGCCGCTTTCACGCTCTATTTGTTCAACCTCTAAGTTTAAACTCGTTGCTAAACCAAGTTTCGCATGAATGGATGACATGTTAATAATTGGAGAAAATATTTCATCAAAATCTACTCATTTTTTCCGCTAAGCCTTTGACAACCAATCTAGCCTTGTATCGCTTTTGAGATGTGTTCTTTTGCTTTACCTCGTAGACCCATCTGCTTTTCAAAGCCCTTTACCTTTAGGTAGTTTCACCAACTCAAATGTGTGATTATCATACAAGGATTGCATCTCATCTTGCATAGCATCTTTTCACTTTTCTAGATGTTCATCATTCACAGCTGCTTCAAAGTTTTCTGGTTCTCCCCCTTCAGTCATTAAGACATACTCACATAGGGAATATCTCCTAGAGTGTTGTCTTTCTCTAGTAGACCTTCGTAGTGGAACTGTTGGTGGAACATCTTCACTTGATGAATCAGAATCATCATCCTTTAACTTGTCTAGAAGCATCTACATTAGGTAAATCTTAGTGATCATCATGAGCTACATATTCAACATTCTCTCGCATGAACGTTGAAGGAACTGGATGCAAATCAACTAGAACAACTGAATGAGAGATTGTCTTCTCTGTCTTATCAATGTCTTTTATGGTCTGATCTTCCTTAAAAACAACATCCCTACTTCTGACAATTTTGTTCTTAATTGGATCCCATAACTTGTAGCCAAACTCATCTTGGCCATAACCCATAAAAATGCATTGATGTGTTTTCAGGTCAAGTTTTGACTTTTCAACTTTGGGAACATGCACAAAAGCTTTAAATCCAAAGACACGCAAATGATCATATAAAATATTCTTACCCGTCCAAGCTCTATCTGGCACATTATCATTTAGCGCAGAAGATGGTGAAAGGTTTATTAGGTGTACAACTTTAACCAAAGCCTCACCCCAAAATGGTTTTGGTAAGTGTGACTATGAAAGCAAACATCTAACTCTTTCTACCAATGTTCCGTTCATTCTCTTAGCCAAGCCATTCAACAAAGGAGTTTTTGGAGGAATCTTCTGATGCCGAATACCCTGTTCTTTGCAATGCACTCAGACGGACATGAATACTCACCCCCATTATTTGTTCTAATACACTTTAGCTTCTTCCCTGTCTAAAAAAGTTTGAAAATATCCAAAACCTGGTCCCTCATCTTCAACGAATATACCCATAACTTTCTAGAATGATCATCGATGAAAGTCACAAAATATGAGCAACCACTATGTGTTTTTGTCTTCATGGGACCACAAACATCAAAGTACACCAAATCAAGTACTTCTGGATTTCTTGAAGGGGGACTAGGTTTATATGAAATTGTTTTGTTTCCTTGCCAAGCAATGTGAACACATTTTCAAACATGTGCTGTTTATTCCTGAAAGGAGATTCTTTTTGGCTAGAATAATTAATCCTTCCGACTATGTAACCCATTCTCTTATGCCATAACTCAATGGTACCCTTATTTTCAATAGCATTAATTGTGTATTTCAACAATTTAACTTGCATCACATATAAGGTTGAGTATTTCATAAGTCGGGCAATACCAAAGCATTTTTAATGAGTTTCCACCGCCATCATTGAAGTTGCTAGAATACCGTCATCACCAAATCTTCCAAGAAAGATTAAATTCAAGCGAACTTGTGGAATATGCTTCACGCCTTTGAGAACTAACCTTGTGCCATTGTTAGTCTCCAAACAAACATCCCCAATATCAATAACTTTATCTAACTCATTGTTTCCCATCTTTACATATGGAAAGTCACCAGCTATATAGGACGTAAATAAACCCGTACGAGATGTAGCATGTGGAGTAGAACCACTATCAATCACCCAACTAGACTCATCAGCTGTGAAGTTGACAACATCATCATGGCATATAATTAAACTATCATCACAGGTTGCAACAACGTCTTTATTTGTTGTTGTCTTCATTCTTCTTTTACTAACTTGCATTTTTCTTCTCCTTTTTCAACTTCCGGCAATGCTTCGTGATATGACCTTTCAAACCACAATGGTAGCACTCAACATTTGCAAATTTGTTAAACTTGCCTCCGCTATTGTCTTTGTTTCTAGGACCTCGACTTTTGTTTCTACTTCTTGTCTTAGTCAATAATATCTTTGATTATGAAGAAGTATCTTGTGTCTTTCGCCTGACCTCCTTATTCATAGTACTACATTCCGCTAATGCCATTCTGACAATACTGTCTGGAGTTGAATTAGTCACAGTTGTTCTGAACATCTTTCATGAATCCGAAAAAGTGCCAAGAAACCATAATCGCTGAGCCTCGTCGTCAAACTTGATCCCAATTCTAGATAACTACTTAATGATCCGTTAGAAGGTGTTCAAGTGATCTATAAATCAAGTTCCATCATTATATCTCAAGACCATCATCCGCTTGATAAAAACAATTTATTGTTTCCGCTGTACAAGCATACAACTTTTACAATTTATTCCACAAAGAACATGCATAAGTTTCTATTGAGATGTGGCTCAAAACATTATCACCTACCTCGCCTTATATACCCACACACTTGACGATGCAACGCTTTCCAATCATCATCACTCATATTATCAGGTTTTTTAGATTCAAACACACTTAAATGATAATTTTTCACATAAAGGAGATCTTCCATCTTACCACTCTAAACTTGGTAATTCTAATCATTCAGAGTAATTATCATACTTGTATTAGCTTTCACTTCAACACAAGACAAACAAATAGTAGTCTCTCTCTGATATCACTTGTTGGGAGAGATATCCAAATAGTTGAATTCTAGTTGTCCCTCTTTGTGTGAACAATTAGGAACTGTCAAGTAAACTATGAAGTAACCACAATGCAAATATAAAATTAGCAGAATAAAGAACACACATGCACACAATGTATGAAGTTTTACGTGGAAAACCTCAGTGTGAGGAGTAGAAACCACAGGACCGAAGTCCACCCAAATCTCCACTATAATCAAATAATGGGTTACACCATTCTCTCCAAGTACAACAAGTGGCATGCAAACATCAAGCAAATATCAACCATCAAGAATCATAAATTATGAGCATTCAAAAATAGCTCATAAAATTAAATAGAGAAAAGATTGAGAAAAATATTCTAACAAAACATGTAGCCATGGATTCGATGCTTTGATAAAAACTGTATAAAGAAGAAAATCTCTTTTTCCTCTTTTCTTAGCTACCTCACCCTTTCTCTCTTTTTTTTTCTCTCTATGCTGCACAAACATGCACAGAGCACTAATTTTCTTTGCATATGTTTTAAATTAGATTGGGCTCCACTTGAGAGTGGCCCAAACCCAACAAGATGGAACGAATTGATTGGAGAAATTAATAGAATTGTCAATTGCTAAAATTGTGAGATTAGTCAATTAGAATCATAAGGAACCGTGCAAATGGTAGTAGCATTGTTTACATATGCACTGTATATAGAAAATGAGTGTATGGGAATTTTGATTGTGTATCAAAGCTAGTTGATTTTATTATTCATTGATCAATTTGCATAGCAAGTTTCTAGACTAATGATCGCCACATATTCTTGGAGAGAAAAAACATTGTTTCTTTAACAAATACGGAACAATTTATCAAGATCCCTCCACACCATATTTTCTAACCCCACCAAATTATGTGTCTGTTTCACTCACATCTCCCTTATTGGAGATAATTATCCAAGTTGGATAAGAGCTTTCCTTAATGCCTTGACTGGAAAGAATAAGCTTGGTTTGATTAACGGAAAATTAGAGCAACCTGGCTCAGAGGCTGATAAGGAAGCATGGACCAAGTGCAATGGATTTGTCATGATATCGACCTACAACTTTGTGAATCTATAGTTACAAGGTTCAGTTATATTCTCGAGTCAGTTGAGGAAGTTTAGAAAGATTTTGAAAGAAAAACAAGGCTATAATATATTATTTAACGTGCACAATCTCACAAATCCATTAAGGTGCAACGAGTGTAAGAGCTTTTTACACAAAGCTGAAGGGTCTATAGGATGAGCATGTTGAAGGTTGATTCATAAGTTTGTCTTAGTCTTAAATTTGTTGTTAGTGCTACAGATTCTGGTGGTATAATTTTTTGGTTGTAGTGACAAGCATATCTGATATGTATGAAACTTTTTATATTTTAGTTTTTTTACTTGTAAGCCTATATAAAGGCATTTTCATTAAATTGCATATTATGCATATTTTTTTGCCCTATCCTCCTACTATGTTACTCTATATCTCTAACATTTGTGGTATCAGAGCTAGAGTTGTGAGGTAATTATCACTTGAGAGAAGGAGAAAAACCATCGCTTCAAATGGAAATTCGTTGAGCATTACACAACCTGCTATTTTCATCTTCAAAATAGACAACTATGAGTTTTGGAGCGTCAAGATGAAGACTCTATTCAAGTCTCAAGACTTGTGGGACTTACTAGAGACTGGATTTGTTGATCCAAATGAAAGGAATAGATCAAGGGAGAACCAAAACAATGATTCCAAAGCTCTTTTTTTTTCATTGAACAAGCAGTACATGAGACTATTTTTCCAAGAATTGCAGCAGCTACTACATCGAAGCATGCTTGGAAAATTATGCAAAGTGAGTTTCAAGGCTCATCAAAAGTTATAGCTGTGAAACTCCCAACTCCTTGGCATGATATGAAACTTTGCAAATGAAAGGCAGTGAATCAATGCAGGATTTTTTGTCTCGAGTGATGGCAATTATCAGCCAGATAAGGTCATATAGAGACAAAATAATTGGCAAATATTCTATTGTTGCAAAGGTATGAAAGAGTTTAACACCAAATTTTGATAATGTAATTACTCCAATTGAGGAACCTAAATATATGTCTAGTTTCTCTTTTGATGAATTAATGGGTTCTTTGTAGGCCCATGAAGCTAGAATAAACAGTTAGTAGAAAAACTCGATGAGAAAGCATTTCAGTAAATGCAGAGGATCAAGTGCAAGGGACCTTGATAAGGACGTAGAAAGAAGACGTAGCAGTGGTGCCATTCATGGTAGAGGCCGTGGTCGAGGTAGAGGTAGAGGTTTTGAGCAGAGGCAGCCCACTAATGAGTGAAAAGGCAATAGGAGTAACATGCAATGTCATCATTGCAAGAAGTTTGGGCAAGTAAAAGCATAGTGCATTAGGGGCACTTGGATTTCAAGGGGCTGAGATTCTTAGGCCAAAAAGCTACGGTTCTTAGATTTCCAAAAAAATGATTCTTTCAATTTAAGTAAAGGATATATTTATAGAAAGCAAATTAGAAAGCCATTTCCTGTTGGAAAGGCTAGGAATGCTTCATTTTGCTTTGACCTTGTATAGGTTTAGTTGACCAATGCATATCAAATCATTTGGTGTTAGTCATTATTTCATATTTTTGTTTAGCAAAATTAGGCTATGAATACTTGTTTTTTGAAGAAAAAGTAGAACCTTCGGGAAAGGAAAAGGGCAGCCGCCTTGGGAACAAAAATATTCGGCATGAGAAACATAAAAGGTGGTAGCGCACAAAAGAACAAAAATAGCCGCACATGAGGACAAAAATAATCAGCCATCCCTTTTATTTTTCTTATGCTTTCTTCTACCATGTCTAGTTAAACGCTTTTATTTTCCAATCAAAGATTATTTGAGGTTTGATTCCAACAATTGGGAGGTTCTGGTAATTCTATCATTTATTTTATTATTGCGTATTTATATATTTTCTATGTTTCATTACATTATGGGATTGAATTATTGGACAAGAAGCCTATTGTTTGATAGTTGAATTCAATAGAAAGTCATTTAGAATAATTAACCATTGATTGATTGTTCTAATTCAAGTGGTAAATAACAACAGCGAAAGGTAATCAATGCCCTAAAATGTATGTTATGAAAATATATATTCAAGTTTAAATAAACAAGGTGTTTACGGGTTTACTAGATAGTAATTGGGTTTTCTTGAATATTAATGGGATTAGTAGACATAACTCATAGGATCGATCGAGGGTTGTGTCCGTTAATTAGAGAAATAACTCATAGGACTGATCCGAGTGTTATCGAGAAATTAAGAAAATATTGGTTGTCATTGCAGATCTTCAATGGAAAAGAAAGAAAATTTTTGGCTAGCTCACCCTACCCATTTTTTCTCTCATCCAAAATTTGTAGAAGACAATGGTGTGTAAACAAAGCCACGATTTCCAGTTTTTGAAATTATTATTATTTTTTTTTTGGTTCCATTTTTTGTTTTGTTGCGTTCTAGTTTCTTGGGGCTTTTGGCCCTAAGTTCTTGGGTTTTGTGGCCTCGTGTGGAAGGATGAGCGGTGCTGTTTTGTGGAAGGCCAGTGGTTATCTCATGATGGTATCGGCGAGTCTTCTTTACTGAGTGGTCGTGGGCTCCTAACTTGGGCGGAAGGTTGAGGACGTTGACACACAGCGTAAGTCGACGTAGCGGCAGTTAGGTCACCGATTCCGTGGTACGCGAGGTAAAGGCTGCGGTCGATTTTTACGTGAATGTTTCAGGAGTTGTGCGATGTGGCCAACTTGAACAAGCTAAGGTTTTTGTTGCTTTTAACTACGTTGGGTTAGCTAGGAGGTACCGGGCCCATTTTACCGGGTTGTGCCAGTCTCGTTTTATCGGCTTTCTACCTTAACCAACTCCTACTGAGTTTAGGTTAGTTGGGTTAGGGATAGTCCTTCAGTGGACCTTTTCTGTACTCATTAACTTTTCTATAAAAGTTAATACGCAACGCTTTTTTGGAAAAAAAAAATATAGCACAGATCTTCAATAACTATAATCAAATTATTTAAGGTAAAAGAACCTATCTTTTAAATCAATAATCAATTCAAAGAATCAATAACGAAATTAATTCTTGGTTGGAAGCTTCTCCATATTGACTTTTTCTCATAATTTTTTGTTAGCTATTTAATTTATTTGGTTTGTCTCAATTAGTTTTGCTTAGTTTCATAATACAACCGCTCTCCTCCCTCTTTTATTTTATTTTGTTTAAGAAGTAAATCTAACAAATCTTTGTGGATTCGACTCTCTCACTGTTATCTATAAAACTTAGCCCAAAAAAAGATTATTTTTCGAATCGAGAAAGAGAAATGGAAAAATGAAAATTAAACATTAATTGTTTTATGACGACAAACATAAGAGCGAAACTTTGGATTATATCTAACGCTCTTATCAGTTTGAATTTTGAATAATGTTTCGTCATGCTTCTAAACAATTTCCTTTCTATTTTCTTGCATTAATTTTTGTATCCATGTTCTAGATCAATTAGCTGCTCATTCGTCGTATCCATTTTGGTATCAGATTCCATAGATCCTTTGAAATTTGTCGGGCAATATTTTCAACAAAAATAATTTAAATAAGATATGTGCACATTTTAATATGTGAGAACTAGTATAACAATGCTAGCACATAATTAGGTTTGAGTTTTATGATAGCATGTGGAATTTTTTCACTTTAGTAATGTTATTTTGACGAAAAGAATTTTTTATTGCGTTACAAAATAAGTGGTGGAGAACTTCTCAGTTGAATCTTAGGAATTCTCATGCTTTATTATGTTTTTATTTGGAAGATTGTACAAAGGTTTACGTGTAGGCTTGTGAGTTTGTACGTGCAATGTTCGCTAGTTTTTCCGTGTTACCTTTTTTTTTTTTTGACAAGCCAACAAGGCAAATTATTTTATTAGAAAATAGGAGCAAATAATACAGGGAAATGATTGTACCTTTAAAAGATAAGAAAGCAAGGCTAACTATACTAATTATTCAATAACTGCCAACAGATTATCTACTCTGGAGACACCAAACTTTGCTAACCTGTCGGCAACACTATTATTCTCCCTTGGGACATCGACACTCCCATTGCTTGATTTTCTCCTTCAATAGCTCTATATGATTCGAGACATTTTTGAGATGCCAAGGGACTTTTTCAGGGTACCTTAACCAGTTGATAGCATTAGCAGAGTCACTCTCTATTAAAAGCACATGAGAGCTTTTCCACACAGACTCTGAGAACACTCGGAAGGCCTCACGAATCGCATAGAATTCAGCCTGGTTTGAATCAAGAATTCCAACATGATTGGAGAACACGGCCTTTGTTCTACCCTGATCATCCCTAAGAATACCCCGATCCCATGCACAGTTTTCCAATACAGAGCCATCCACATTAAACTTCATTCTACCGGTTGAGGCGAGACCAAGACACATTTGCTTTCTTACACTCATGAGCTTGTCTCACTCTTGCATTAGTCGGTGAAGGAATATATCGAGAGATGGATGTTGATGAGGAAGGCCACTTTGCTTTGAACCAGTTGCAAACCTAATGAAAATCAAATCCATGAGTTGTGATAGCTCAAACTTTTGTTGTTGAACGTAACTTTGGTTGCGACATAGCCGGATCGACGAGCAATGGCATAAAATAGCAAAATCCAAAGGTGCCCTTTGTAATCTAGGAAGGAGTCTTTGCGGCTATTAAGGAAGGTGGGCCTGATTCCCGGTGACAGTCCATGAAATTCCCCAAACTTCCAAACATCTTGTCCACACCAACCATACACTGCAATTAAAAACAAATGTTGGATGATTCCAAATTCGAGTTGCAAAAAGGACAAGCGACTAGCTCGGCTCTAATGATACCCTTCCGAGCAAACAACTTCTAACAGAAGCTTTTGATGGATTAGTCGCGGACAAAGACTTCCACTTTAGGTGGAGCAAACCCATTCCACACTAAGTTCCAAATTGCACTCCTTGCCTCCGGGTAGCAACACGACTTCTGAGAAAGAGGAGGTGGAATAAGTACCGCTCGGGACCCAACGCCAAATGATCCGGTCATCTACAGAGCGACTAGGGTATTGTCCTTGCAGAGTAATCAAAAAACTTTCCCACTGCTGATTTTCCCAATCAAGAGTGTTTCTACGGAGCTCGATCTTCCAGACCCATTGACCATTAATCCAGCTACCAAATTCGGCCACACAGCCATCTTTGTTAACAGACAATGCAAAAATACGAGGAAAGCTTATTCTTAAGATCATACCTTCAATCCACTCATCATACCAGAAGACAATGTTGCCTTCTTTCCCGAGCAAGGTCCTCATTCCTGATGAAATAGCATCATAGAGCTTATCAGAAGGATTAAGAGGTGCAGTGATAGCTTTCCAAGAATTTGAGACTAATCTGTTGTTGCGAGGTAGGGGGAGTAGACGATTCTTATCCAGGTCGTATTTTTCCACCATGAAACTCCTCCATAGCGAATTCACCTCGTTGCCAAACCTCCATATCCATTTTGCCAATAAAGCAGAATTTTTTAAATGAAAATCAATCATACCTAAGCCCCCAAGCCACTTAGGGGCATTGACTGTATGCCAGTCCACATAATGCAATCTGCGGTGGTGATCCGAACTGCCCCAGAGGAATCTTCGTATCAATTTGTCCATGTCATTTTTGACTCCACACGGGAGCTTGAAAACAGACAGGTAAAAGATCGGTAAACTTGACAAAACAGAATTGATTAAGGCCACTCTACCACCCATCGAAAGGTACCTGGTTTGCCAGCCGGCAAGCTTTGCTCTCATTTTCTCCAATACAGGTCTCCAGATTCTTTCACCAGCGGAATTGGCCCCCAAAGGGAGGCCAAGATATTTAACCGGAAGAGCTTCAACCTTACAGGTAAGGCATTCGGCCCATGCATTCAAGATCCCTGCCTCCACCCCAACACCAATCAAACTACTTTTATTAAAGTTAATCTTTAAACCCGAACATACCTCAAAGCATTTTAGGATTCTTTTCACATTCAGAACACCCTCTAGTTCAGGTTTGATGAAGACAAGAGTGTCGTCGGCATATTGAAGGTGTGTGATAGGATTTAATTTGTTACCATTTAATAGGAGCAAAACTATGGTGTTAATAGTTTTATTGGTATGAAATTGGCTAATTTGATTTGTTTTTGTATAGGGAGTGAAGTTGATGGACTAAGGCGAAAAAAGGGAATTTAGTGAAGATTTAGAAGATTTTTTGGAGAAGCATTTCTTGAGCCAAAACAGAAGACTATTTGGTTAAAGCTTGCCCACGCCTTAAAAGATGAAGTTTTGGAGAAGAAACTCAAAGAAATGCACATGTCCACGTCTTAAGCTGAGACAAAGACCAATAAATTTGAATCTTCAAGATTGAATTTGTCTTTTGATTTAAACGTTTGTAATTCAAGTTAGTATGGATTGGATGACATTTGTTAGGGATAGATAGGATTAGATAGGATAGGATGGTTGGTTAGGACTTTAAAGTTTAAAGAATTAGGATTTGTTGGAGAAGTTTTAGGAGGTCTTTAGGGAGGTTGTTAGAGAATAAGCCTATAAATAGGAGGGTTAGTGAGCTTGGAAGACATAAGTCTTTCCTTTAATTCTTTGCAGAATTTTTCCTTTCTCTTGTACTTCTTTTTCTCTTTAGAATAAATTTAGAGTAGTTTTGCCATCATGAGTGGCTAATTTACTTTCATTCCGTTGCAAGGGGTGTTGATGCCAATATATTTAGTGAGGTTTTGTTCATAGTTTCATAATCTTTTGCATTCAAGTAATCATTATTTCTTGCATTATATTTTATGGATTTTTGAATGATAAATAAATTGACAACTTATTTGCATTCTTCTTTCTATAGCTATCTATTTGTTCTTGATCCGTAATTGTCCGGAACATTTAGTACAAGTAGCATTTAAATCTTTTTGCATGTGTAAAGTGACAGTAATCATGCATTTATGATTTAAAAGGAATTAATGATACAAAGATTTTCAATTGTAGCTATCTCAATTATTGATTTTTGTTTTAACTGTTTTCAACGATTTTAATGCTACTATCAAATGACATGGAACGCTATCGCCCCCAGTCATTTGTTAGTAAGGTTTGTTGTGAATGCTAGGTTCAAACAAATAAAATAGGAAAACTCAAAATTTTGTCATGGCTATCCTGCGAAATTTTCGGTTAAATGCTTGAATGAAAAAGTGTTTTTAGAATCCTATGATCTAGATATATTCGGTACAAGTACACTTCCTTGGATCGGAATTTGGTAAGATTGAAATATTTCGTTTACATATTGCTAGTAATTTGTTTTATAATTTTTCTCGATTTATTTGATATTAAACGTCTTCTTTTATTTCTCCTTTTAATCTCAAGGCTAAAAAACCCCCCTTCACACATAGCTCCTCGTGGGATCAGTCACTACTACTACCAGTGAATTGAAGTTAGTTGAAGATCAGAAATAATATTGGGGGCTTCGGCAACCCGACCAGTGTGCTAGTTTGAAGCATCCTTGACCAATTCGTAGCCCTTGAAACAGTCCAGTGGACTCTCCTTTTTGCATAAGAACATTAAATGCTTCAGCCAAGATATTAAACAACATTGGTGAGAGAGGGCATCACTGCGAAGACCCTTTTGATACCAAAGCGCTTGGAAGGAGAAGCGCTTATCAAGATAGACATTGATACCGAGGCCAAAGCGAAGCGGATCAACTTCTCCACTTTCTTGAAATTCATCTTCAAAGATAACAAAATCCAAGAAATCCCAATCAACATTATCAAATGCTTTTTCAAAGTCCACCTTCATCAAAATACCACTTATTACTCCTTAGATAGTCAACAGCTTCATTAGCAATTAAGAAGCAATCAGACAATTGTCTGTTTTTTAAGAATGCAAACTGATTTTTCCCGATCACCTCATGAATCACACTTTTCAACCGAGTTGCTAAGCATTTGGCCAGAATTTTGTAGATGCTCCCCACCAAACTGATAGGCCTATAGTCTTTAAATGAACAGGGTTGTCCATTTTTGGCACCAAAGTGATGAAGGAAGCATTAACACCTTTGTCAAAAGTTTCAGACTCAAAGAAGCCTTCTAAGAAAGACATCATATCGTCTTTGATAGATTCCCAATGGTGCTTGAAGAAATTCATGTTGAAACCATCCGGCCCCGGAGCCTTGTTCCCGTCACACTGTTTGATTGCATCCCAAACTTCAATTTCAGAGAAAGGAACTTCTAGACTATCCCTTTGAGTTTCTGAGATACTTTTAAAGTGACACTGTAATTCCGAGACACCAATGGCCGAGACCTTATTGTAGAGGCTAGCATAATATTTAGCAACCGCATCTTTCAACTCTTTTGGTTGCGACACTCTCCTTCCTTCGATAACCAGACTACTGATAAGGTTTACCCTTCTTCGTGAAGATGCTAGCATATGGAAGTACCTGGTGTTCCTGTCCCCATCCTGAAGCCACTTACATCTGGACTTCTGCATCCATGCTCTTTCTTCTGCCCTATACAAACTCCATAGCTGAGCCCTCTTATTTGCCAACTCAATTCTTTTGTCGATCGACGGCGATTAGCAATGTCCAACTTATCCAGTCTATCAATCTCCTCTTCCAATCCTTGGATATAATTAGGGTCTGCCTCACCATTCTGGAGCCCCCACTGTTTGATGAGAGGTTTTAGCCTTTTTAACCTTAGCCAAATACCCGCCTTATTGTTGGATTGAAGCACAGTACCATTCCATTCATTGCGAACCAACATATTAAAACTTTCATTTTCAAGCCAGTGGTTGAAAAACTTAAAGGGTCTCGGCCCCCAATTAACCTCCTCAGTGTTCACAAATATGGGATGGTGATCAGACAAAGACCGTGGTAGTACACGTTGGACCAAGGAGGGAAACTTTACAAGAAAGTCACTTGATAGCAAAAATCTATCCAATCTACTTCTAGCAGGAGTAGACCGGTTATTACCCCAAGTGAAATGCCCGCCTATCATAGGCAAGTCTACGATTCTGATTATCAATAAAATCATTAAAGTCATTCATAGCGAGAAAGATTACTGTGTGCGCTTCTTTCATCCGAGACCGCGTAACATTAAAATCTCCTCCAAAACACCACGGTAATTGCCAGGTCGCTACTCTGTTAAATAGCTCAGTCCAGAGTGCTCTCCTTTCAATGTCACAGTTCGGAGCGTATACATTACAAAAAGCACACTCAAAGTGGGATCCCAACAGTTTTCCACGCGGTATGTATTCTTGCTCTATCACAACCTCAAAGACAATGAAAAAATTCTTCATTCCAAAGCGTAATTAGACCACCCGCACTCCCCAAAGAAGGGGACCACTCAAAGCTAATGTCATACCCTCTCCAAATAGAATCAGCCACACGGGTATCAAAATGCTCTAATTTTGATTCTTGAAAAAAACCCAACCCAAATTTATGCCTTAACACAAGCTTTCTAACAGCCCTCCTTTTCTCCCTTGCCCCTAAACCCCTTACATTCCATGAAAGAATCTTCATTATTTCCAAAACTTTAAACACTTGGTAGAGAAATAGGAAGAAAAGCTTAGAGCTATCCTGTACGTGGAACCCTCCTCTCTTTCTCCAATCTAACAAAATGTTCTACCATTGCTTCACGGTGTAATTTAAAAACAATACCCAATTGAGAACTCACCTCACAAGTTGATATGGCCTCCTTGAGAATTTTATTGTGGAAGGCAATGTCCTCATCTGAAAGAATGAAGTCCTCTAGATTGGCTGGTTCACTGGACTTGTCTGCTCTGGGGCTAAGATTGCTGAATTTCCCACCGACCAATTCATCTAAAGGGACCAACTTGAGGGTCTTTTTAGGCGTTTGGGCTAAGAAGTCCATTCCCAGCCTTGTAGACTCATGATCATCTTTAGGCCCATGATGAAGTATTATCTCACTTGAAGCTAGCTGGATTGGGAAGTCCACAGCCAGCCCATCCTCGAAAGGCCCATTTGGCGCACCCTGTCTGGAGAGCCCCATTAGTTCAAACTCTACATCACCCGATCCGTTTAGGAAATTTTCAAATGGACCCACTCCGCCCCCATAATCCCTCTGGCCACAATCTGCATTCTCTCCTACAGCTTCTGATTTCCTTGGAGAAGTGGTTAAAGCACACTCCTGTAACCGCTGCTTCTCGATTCCTGCCTGTACAGATGTGCCAATATTCCCTGCAAGCTCCACAGGAGTAAGACCACTATCCAACCTGTGTGACACACCATCTACTTCATTCCACTCTCCTAGGCACTGTACCTGCATCGCTTCTTCAATTATCCTCATTGTAAATGTCAGAGTTCCTTTCAGTGCTAAGTCCTCTACCCCCGCTAGTTCCAAGAGGGTAAGGTCAATCCTTTCTTGTACTGGATTACACTTGAGACCACTGGATATTACCCAACTGAATTCATCAGATTGCAGCTTTACTTTTCTACCATTTTCATCATCTCCAAGCTGCTCCAAAAAGGTAAGATCTTTCACCTCTTGAATTTGACTGTCCCTGGGACCGGTGGATAGTATCTTACTGATCTCATCCTGCAACGAAGGCAGAAACTGAACAAGCTGCCCCTCTTCAAGAGAATCAGGAACCAACTCATCCTCAGAAGCCCGATCCTCCTCAACACTGTCGTTGAGCTTCATAACTTTGGAGGACTGATCTCCAACTGGATGGACAACCTCTCTATATAGCCTGCCGTCCCTCAGAGACCCCTTTTTAATCACACGAGGGTTTTTGAAGAATGGTTTTCTTGGACCTAAAGACCTTTCTCTGAACTGAGCTCCCCACGCTTCTTTAATGTATACAGTAATACCATCAATCCTTTTCCGGTTGCCGAACCTGATAGCCCTTCTCATCTCCTTTTCTGATTGGTAGCGGATGAAGGCATAGGTTCTTGTCCCTTTGTAGTGCTTTTGAATGTAAACATCTTTGACTGCTCCAAATGAACTGAAAATGTCCTTCAATGCGTCTTTCGGCACTCTCGAGCTCAGATTACTGACAAAAATGGAGAAGAAGGCAGATCTCCTTGACTGCCATTCATGCCGTTGTTGCTTGCCATCCCGATCATAACCGTGTGCCCAGAAACCATGTGATTGCCAAACCATTCTTCTTTTTCGTTGGATAAGGTTTCTGCTTTTAAGATGATGTAAGGAGTTGGGTTTCTGGGTTTCTGTGTAATTTGGCTAATGTCTACAAATGGTAGCAGAAAAGGAGGATAACTTCAACAGCCCAAAAATTTCAGAGCAGTGGCCAAATAGAGATTAATCCCAAGCAGCTTCGGAGCTTCAATGGTCCCGAATTAATCCCAGTAAAAACCGAACTGGATTCAGCAAGAAATTGCCGAAAAGTATTTCAACAAAACCCAGAAACCGTCAAGAATATACTCAGAAATTCGTTCAGCCTAAGGTTCGGCCAATACAATCTCAAGCCGTTCAAGAACAGAATTTAATCCAGCAAACCAAAAAGGATTAAGCAAGTATAAGCATCGGACATGAAGAATCTGATTTTCAAAAATTCGCTAAAACCGTAGCCCGTATTTCAGATTTCAAATTTCCAACCAATCGGGTTTAAAATTTGAAAATCTAAAACCATAATTCATCCATATAAACTTCAACCCATGGATTAGAGGGCTGAAAAACAACTTCTTCAATGTATTCCTTAGCTCAAATCAGTATAAAATCTGCAAATTCACAAAAAAAATTTGAACATACCCGTAAGAGGAGCTTCGGTTTTCCAGCTTAGATTTGCTGAAGAACAGCTCGAATCCGATGTTAAAAGTCCGCAATTCTTCTACAAACAAGTCAAGAAAGCTTCCAGGATGCTTTATGTAGCTTGAAATCACCAAAAGCTTAACGAACAGTACGGGTTGCAATCCGGGTCAGCACAACCCATCTTCCGACCCGTTGTCACTCGCGAGTTTTCCGTGTTACCTTACTGGTCTTTATAGGGTGGGCAAATATGCTATACATCTATCATACTCATATTATCAGTGTGGACAAGAAATCATCAAAAAATAATTAAAGTTTTTCTATGTATTCACCCCTACAGACGCACATCAATTTGGCGATTTGATAATTTATATACTAAATGTGTTAGGCTACAATATCTTATATGTTATAGCCATTGTATAGAATAATTTTATTCTTTTACTGTATGGAAGATTCTAATTCTTTTACCTAATACTCAATCAATGACTTCTACATTACTCATTAGCACCTTTATTCCGAAAAAACAAAATCCACTTTGAAAGTCCTTTTTTTATTCTAAAAAAGGACTTCCTTGTGAAAATAAAATTTCTTTAATATCCATATTACTAATAATTACTATGGTCATAATTAAAAGATAAAAATATAAAACTATGCATTTAATGATTACATTAAATGTATTGTCGTTAATAATTTTTAAAAAGTTGTACTTAATTCAAAGTGGACTTTTTTTTTTTTTTGGGATGAAGGCAGTACAAAGTTTTCTTTTTCCCATTTAACAAATGCAAGTGAAATAATTCTTTACATTTTATATAAATAATGATATTTTTAGTGAAAAATCTATTGAAAAGGTATAGTGATTGATGTGACATATTTGAATAGACAAAATTGTCTCATATTTTTTTTCACACTTTTTATGGAGTGTAGTAGATAATTTTGTCTTTTTTGACATATTATATCAATCATTATAAGTTTTCATTATAAATTTTCATTAAAAGTATCAGTATTCATTTTATATGTATATATAGTTGAATAGTTTCCCCCCCCCCCCCCCCCCCCTTCTCATTTAATTTGGCGATTATCTAATTTACTTTTAAGTACTGCTCTATGGAATACAAAAAATAATTGAACTACCAAGCAGGTTAAATCTTTAACCATCAGACCTAAACTATATATATAATCATTTTTGAATGATTGTAAGAGGTCAAATTCAAAACCAGCCCTAACTAACTACAGCCTTTTCAGATTGTGATGGCTATTAAATTTCTTTGTAGTTGAAAATTATTAATTAGAGTCATACTTCCAAATTCTTGTTGAGTTCTTGATAATTCTATAGATGATTCTCAATGCTTTTATCGCTTATGGCAAAACTTACTCCTAAGACGGCTGGAAAAAAGGTTGAAGTCATATGATGCACCTGCCGAGATTCCAAGTGGAAAAGTACACCATAAATTGCCTGCGACGAACAATAGTGCCTTGGCAAGGCATTTTTAGCTTTCCTCCAACCATCAGACTCAAATAATGGACAGAAATAAGAAGGCGACCAGGCTAGAAAATCTCCACAAGCCTTCTGTGGCGGCTGCGTTTAGAAACTTCCTAGGAAATATGAGTTAAACGTGGTAAGAGTGAGCAAATATCCTTGGAAATATGAGTTAAAATTCCTAGAAAATCGCGTACAAAACTTTGGCAGCTGATTCATTAGTGAGAAATTACAAAAAATATCCTAGTTTTTTCTCTCATGTTTAAAATTTAATTAGGAAAACAGATCTTGGGCATCTAGAAAGTATACTTTTCTAATCTATCATTGTCTTTCCATCATATGATTCTTCTAACGTCATTGTCCACAGTAATTCTTGACTATTCACTAACCAAATTAATTTACCCTCTTTTATACGAGCTTCGAAATCTTTATCTTTATTCAACTGCATACCAAAATTTATTTTCATCTTATGCTACACTGTACTTGTCGCAATTTATATCAATACGAAGTATCACCCTCCTCCTTTCATCTACTATATTTTGAACTAATAGAACTTATGATTTGAACATTTAAAGTAAATATTTTCATTTGTTAACGAACATAAATATAATAAGAAACAAAAATATATAACTCAACTCATATTCATACGTAGTCATGAAAGCTAGTAACAAAACTATACTTTCTAAGATAAACTAATCATTTAGTCCACTATTAACAAAAGAAATCAGTTAATTGTAAAACTAAACTAAATTGCAAAATTGTCATGGGATGCTCTTAAGAAATTTGCTATATTTTCTTGGTGCATTTTGAAGAAGAGAAATGATGGATTCAATACGTGCTAAAGACACCTTTAAGTTGTTAATGTGAGCTTAATTTCTATTGTAGAGTTTAAAAGGTTTATCTAAATGCAATACAACAATTTATCACAAAATAGTTATACAGTGAGCATAAAAGATTAAATAACAACAACAATAACAACAACTATTACTAAGTGCAAATTATGTGAAAAAAAAAATCATAGAAAAAAATGGCATATTAACTTCATTGAGAGTTAACTTATCAAGAATAAATGAACTTTATATATAAGTAATTGAAAATGTTTGCTATGAATATATTCATGAAACAATTGTGAATTTAAACAAGATACTATGGCCGCGCATGAAATCACTTAAATGCAAAGGGAATAGCTATAAGTGATCATGATTGGCCATAAAAGGAAAAAAAATAAAAGGAATGAACACACAAGATCTGCATATGGGTAATCGAGCAGAAGCAATAATCGAATGCGATTTTCTTACTCTTGACTAAGCCATGAACATCTCACGCGGTTTGACTTAAGTGTTTCAGGTGACTAAGCCTTCAACATCAAATAAAATAATTTTTGTTTCTGTTTTTTTTTTCTACAAAAAAAGGTAAAAAAGCATGAATGTGCAACTATAAAAGACGGATGCTTACAAGTTCCAAACTCATATGCAGAAAAGTTTTGAAGAACAAAAACTAAGTTCGATGGAGAATTTAACCAAAACCCCCTACCAAAATTCCCAAGTAAACAGCAAAGAAGTGAGAAAAGCTCAACACTTCGCATATGCAGTCCAACTTGTCACCTCTGTGTCATTGCCTATGGTTTTGTACACTGCTACAAAACTAAAATTGTTCGAAATCATTGCCCTAGCTGGCCATGAAATAAATTATCGCCAGCTCAAATTGCATCCCAATTGCCCACAAAAAACCCGGAAGCAGCTTCCATGCTAGACAGAATGCTTCTCTTACTGAGTAGCCATTCTGTGCTCACTTGTGATGTTCTTGAGATTTCTGATGGGGATGATCTTCAATACCAAAGAGTTTATGGGCTAGCGCCGGTTGGGGAATTCTTCGTACCGGATGAGGAGGGTACTTCAGTTGGGCATATGGTGGAATTGATTCAAGATAAGATTCTTATTGGCAGTTGGTAAGTTTAATTCCTTTTTCCATTTTTGGTTGTGGTACTGCATTTTTTCCGGCGGTAAAGTTTGAGTCCGCCTTTGATTGTTGATTGACTGACGTATGATTATGGATATTTTGTTGATCCTTTTACCTGCTATTATTTTAGGTACGAATTGGAAAATGCTGTTCTTGAAGGAGGTACTCCGCCGTTCGATAGATTGCATGGCATGGACATATATGAGTATGCTGGCAAGGATCCCAGGTTGGGTAACATAATCATCAAGGAGTTGTTGGTCTCACAGCCATAATCACAAAACAGTTGCTCATTGAATACCAGGGCTTTGAGAACCTTCAAACATTGGTTGATGTGGGCGGTGGTCCTGGAATAGTCCTCCACCACATCACCTCAAAATATCCTTCAATAAGGGGCATCAATTTCGACCTACCACATGTTGTCAAAACTGCACCATCATTCCCTGGTACTTTTCTCCTACCGCACATATATACTTCTCCCATAATTTTCAAGTTTTTCAGCTTACTATACATATTTGGTATCACGTAAATTAAAATTTTGACGTCCAGGAGTGGAACATGTTGGGGGAGATATGTTCGATAGTGTGCCCGGAGGAGATGCCATTTTCATGAAGGTAAAATAAAATATACTCATTCTTCACTGTTAAATTAAGAACAATGTAGCCTTGTTGAAAATTGTATCTGCAGATTGATTGTGGATTTGAGACTACGCTTTTCACTCGTCATACTCACTCTTATAGAATTATATTTTCGATTATCTATAAATCTATGGCTTTTCTTTTTTGTTTTTCTAATTGAACTATGTTTACCATCATTATAACATTTTTTGGGTCAATTTTTGTCACTGTATAGAGGCAATCTAAAATATTTTGCCAATGGACTTCCATTTCTTGTCATAGATGTCTATTAGGTAGAGATAAGACACCAGGTTTTTTTTTTTTTTTTTTTCTCCTTTTTGCCTTTTCTAACAGCTACGCTGCGACATTCTTTTATATTGCAAACATAGTTGTTATCCTATTTTCAACTTTTTCTCTTCTTTAATTCCAACATCATTTGGAGACGACAACTAAGCACCAATTCCCTGCTTCAATCCTAGTTGTTTCAATTCACTGGTTTTCCATATGCGTTCACAAAAAACATGAACAGAAAACAAAATAAAAATGGAAACTTAACTAAAAACATAAACAAAGCAATTGTTACATTAACACGTATTAACTATTGTTTGCGCTACTTTTAAATGTTACAAACATTAACGTTTTGAAAAAATATTTCTAAAAGAAGAAAACTATTAGAGCGATGATCTATCTTTCAGTATTAATTAGCCATGTCATTTCAAAAATTTCTTTATCTAAACTTCATGAAAAACCTGTCGCAGGATATAATGCATGATTGGAGCGATGGTCATTGCTTAAAAGTGCTCGAGAATTGTTTCAAAGCTCTACCAGATAAAGGAAAAGTAATTGTGGTTGACTTTGTGCTGCCTACGAAACATGATACTAGTGCCTCTTCCAAAAAAGTTTGCCAGACCGACCTGCTCATGTTGACACAGAATTCTGGAGGGAAAGAGCGATCAGAAAAAGAATTTCGCGCATTGGCTATTCGTGCAGGATTTTGGGGCATTAAACTCCAATATCTTTCCTGCGATGTTGGGGTCCTTGACATGTACAAGTAGAAGACATGACTGCCCTTTTAAGCCATCAAAACAACACGAACATACTCTAGAAGCAGAAACATAACAAACAAAAGTGCTTTCAGCTAAGCAATCCAATGGTCGAATAGTTGTGATTATATGACGGTTATCCATATATACATTAATGTTATACTTTTTTTAGTACGGGCAATTTATTTTGTATGATCTTTAATTTGGTCAAAATTTGCTAAATTTAAGAGGTTTGATTTTGCATTTTCGTTTTGAATTGGGAATTTGAAGTTTGTATCAATTTGAATATGGTATACTAATTTTTTCTTTTGGAGAAAAAAATCAATTCACCTACTAACCAAAGGATGGATAAATTGAGTTGCTTGTAATACAAGTTGTTCCCAATCCATAGATATTTACCATAATCTACATAAATTATTCAAAGCAAAAGTAAAATGAACTTATTAATTGACAATTCTACATGTTTAAACAAGTATTTTTTTATTCTTTCAATGGGGTACCTTTAACCCGTAAATGATTCATTCGATCTACAGTGGATAATGTGTATTAGAAGGCCAGTTGGACTTGGTTTAGGAAATTAATACCCCAAGTTGCGTTGGGAGAGATACCCAAATAGCGGAATTCTAGTTCTCACTCTTTGCGTGAACTATTAAAAACTATCAAGTAAAATATGAAGTAATCGCAATGCAATTATAAAATCAGCCGCAACAACAACCCACAAGCACAATAACACAAGGAATTTTTACGAGGAAAACCTCCTCAGTGTGAGGAGTAAAAACCTACTGGGCCGAAGTCCACCCAAATCTTTACTCTAATCTAATAATGGGTTATACCGTTCTCTCTAGATACAACTGGAGGCATGCAAATATTAAACGAACATCAACCAAAGAAGAATCGTAAATTCTTGGCATTCAAAAACAACTCATAAAATTAAATAGAGAAAGATTGAGAAAAATATTCTCACAAAACAAGCGACCACGGTTTGATCGCATATTCAAATCGAAACTCCAAATGCTAATCTTAATGGGAAAAACCAAGATCAGCCTCTCATGAATCTTTTGACAAACTTTGAGTCAAATCGGACCATTGATCACCCTCCGATCGATACTTTGATCAAAGCGTGCGTAAAGAAGAAAATTTCACTTTTTCTTCTCTTTTGGCCGCCTCACCCTTTCTCTCATTTTTGTTTTCTCTATATGCTACACACACACGCACGAGCCCTAATTTTTTTCATATGTTTTAAATTGGATTGGGGTCCACTTGAGAGTGGCCCAAACTCAACAAATCTCCCCCACATGATCAAGTGGAGGCATTGCCATCTCGACAATCAAACGACAAATCTCAAGCTTTTGTCTGGGTAGGGTCTCTGTGAGCATATCGGCACAATTCTCATTAGTGTAAATCTTTTCAAAATACAACTATTTTTCTTCAAGAACATCTCTAATCCAATGATAACGAACATCAATATGCTTTGACTTAGCATGAAAAGTTGACTCCTTACCAAGGTGAATCGCACTTTCACTATCGGAAAACAATACATAGTGATCTTGCTTGAAGCCAAGCTCCCGCACAAACTTTTTCATCCACAACAACTCTTTACCCACTTCGGTTGCGGATATATATTGTGCTTCAGTGGTAGAAAGTGCAACACACTTTTGTAACCTTGACTGCCAAGCCACAACTCTCCCTGAGAAAGTAACAAAGTACCCCGAAGTGGACTTTCGACCATCGACATCTCCAGCCATATCTGAATCTATATACCCGACCATTGAAGGCTCATTAGTTCCAAAACAAAGTTTAAATTTAGAAGTACCTTGAAGATATCTCATGATCCATTTCACTGCATTCTAATGCTCTTTCCTAGGTTTTGATAAAAATCGGCTGACTACACCAACTACATAAGCTATATCTGATCAAGTACATACCATGGCATACATCAAACTACCAACCATTGAAACATATGGAATGATTGACATGTATCTCTTCTATTCTTACAGAAAGGGCTTTGGTCAGTGCTCAATCTAAAGTGAGAAGCAAGGGGAAAACTAACCACTTTAGCCTTATCCATACAAACCTTTTAAGTACTTTCTCAATGTACTTCTCCTGTGATAACCACAACTTCTTGGCATGTATATCTATACCAATTTTAATGCCAATGATCTATTTTGTTGTCCTCAAGTCTTTCATAGCAAAGGGCTGGCTCAACTATTTTCTCAACCTATCAATCCGATAAACACTCCTCCAACAATCAACATACCATCAACATAGAGCAAAAGAATAACAAAATCATCATCAGAATTTTTGCACAAAACACATTGGTCGAGTTTGTCTTTCGATAGCCTTGCTTCGTCATAACAGACTCAAACTTCTTGTACCATTGCCTTGGTGCTTGTTTTAAGCCATACAAAAGTTTCTTTAGTATACAAACATAGTCCTCTTTACCTTTAACTCTGAAACCCTCTGGCTACTCCATGTAGATCTCTTCTTCTAAATCACCATGTAAGAAGGCCGTTTTCACATCCATTTGTTCAACCTCTAAGTTTAAACTCGCTGCTAAACCGAGTATCACACGAATGGATGACATCTTAATAACTGGAGAAAAGATTTCATCAAAATCAATTCCTTTTATCTGGCTGAATCATTTGACAACCAATCTAGCCTTGTATCACTGTCTTGAGGTGTGTTATTCTTGCTTTACCCTATAGACCCATCTTTTTTTCAAAGCTCTTAGACCTTTAGGTATTTTCACCAACTTAAATGTGTGATTATCATACAAGGATTGCATCTCATCTTGCATGGCATATTTCCACTCTTCTCGATGTTCATCACCCATAGCTTCCTCAAAGTTTTCTGGTTCTCCCCCATCAGTCATTAAGACATACTCACCTGGGGAATATCTCCTACAGTGTTGTCTTTCTCTTGTAGACCTTTGTAGTGGAATTGCTGGTAGAACATCTTCACTTGATGAATCAGAATCATCATCCGCCTCAACTTGTCTAAAAGCATCTACATCAGGTAAATCATAGTGATCATCATGAACTACATCTTCAACATTCTCTCGCACCAACGTTGAAGGAACTGGATCCAAATCAACTGGAACAACTAAATGAGACACTGTCATCTCTGTCTTATCAATGTCTTTTATGGTCTAACCTTCCATAAAAACAACATCGCTACTTTTGACAATTTTGTTCTTAACTGGATCCCATAACTTGTAGCCAAACTCATCTTGGCCATAACCCATAAAAATGCGTTGACGTGTTTTCACATCAAGTTTTGACCTTTCATCTTTGCGAACATACATAAAAGCTTTACATCCAAAGACACGCAAATGATCATATAAAACATCCTTACCTGTCCAAACTCTATCTGGCACATCAGCATCTATTGCAGAAGATGGTGAAAGGTTTATCAAGTGTACAACTATAACCAAAGCCTCACCTCAAAATGATTTTGGCAAGTGTGACTGTGAAAGCAAACATCTAGCTCTTTCAACCAACATTCTATTCATTCTCTCGGCCAAGCCATTCAACTGAAGAGTTTTTGAATGTGTCTTGTGATGCCGAATACCCTATTCTTTGCAATGCATATCAAATAGACCTGAATACTCAACCCCATTATCTGTTCTAATACACTTTAGCTTCTTCCCTATCTGTCTCTCAATTGAAGCCTGAAACTGTTTGTAAACATCCAAAACCTGGTCCTTCATCTTCAACGAATATACTCATAACTTTCTAGTGTAAGAGCTTTTTACAGAAAATTGAAGGGTCTATAGGATGAGCATGTTGACGGTTGATTCATAAGTTTGACTTAGTCTTAAATTTGTTGTTAGTGCTACAAGTTCCTGTGGTATAGTTTTTTTATTGTAGTGACAAGAATATCTGATCTTTTTAGATTTTAGTTTTTTTACATTTAAGCGTATGTAGCAGCATATTCATTAAAGGGCATATTATGCATAATTTTTTGTCCAATACTCCTACTCTGTTACTCCATATCTCTAACATTTGTGGTATCAGAGCCAGATTTGTTAGGTATCACTTGAGAGATGGAGAAAAACCATCGCTTCAAATGGAAAATTGTTGAGCATTACACAACCTACTATTTTCATCTTCAAAATAGACAACTATGAGTTTTGGAGCATCAAGATGAAGACCCTATTTAAGTCTCAAGACTTATGGGGCTTAGTAGAGATTGGATTTGCTAATCCAAATGAAGGGAACAAATTGACAGAGAACAAAAACAACGATTCCAAGGCTCTATTTTTCATTTAACGAGCAATACATGATACTATTTTCCAAGAATTGCAGTAGCTACTACATGGAAGCGAGCTCAGAAAATTCTGCAAACTAAGTTTGAAGGCTCATCAAAAGTTAAAGCTGTGAAACTCCAAACTCTTTGGCATGAGATGAAACTTTACAAATAAGGGAGTGAATAGTGCAGGATTTTTTGTCTCGAGTGATGGCAATTATCAATCAGATAAGGTCATACAGAGACAAAATAATTGGCATATATTTTGTTGTTGCAAAGGTGTTCAAGAGTTTAACACCAAAGTTTGATCATGTAATTACTGCAATTGATCAGGAATCTAAATATGTCTAATTTCTCTTTTGATGAATTAATGGGTTCTTTGTGAGCCCATGAAGCCAGAATAAACAAGTCAGTAGAAAAACCTGATGAGAAAGCATTTCAAGTAAGAAAATAGGCATCAAAAGCAAGGGACCTTGATAAGGAAGTAGAAAGAGGACATAGCAGCGGTGCATTTCATGGTAGAGACCATGGTCGTGGTAGAGGTGAGGTTTTGGCGGAGCGATCTACTAAAGAGTGAAAAGGCAATAGAAGTAGCATTCAATGCCATCATTGCAAGAAGTTTGGGCATGTAAACACAAAGTGCTAGCACAAGGAGAAACAAGTGAATTATGTTGAAGAAATTGATGAGGAAAGTAAGTTGTTCATGGCCCATTATGACAGTAATGAATTTACAAGTGGTGTATAGTTTATATACAGTGGATGCTCCAATGACATGACGGGCATGGAAATAATTTTCAAAGAGCTTGATGAGTCCCAAAAAATGAAAATCAAGCTTGGTAATGTCACAGGGGTATCCTTTGGATTACCCTTTTGAAGAAAAGAAATTCAAGTTGAAGGAAAAGGGACGGTTGGCACTCAAAATTGGTCAAGGTAAAATAGAACTCTTGCATGATGTTCAATATGTTCGTAATTTGGCACATAACTTGTTAAGTGTTGGGCAACTGATGCCTGGTGGATTCGTAATTTTGCTTGATGATGGTGCATGTGGTATTAGAAGTAAAAAGTCTGGCTTGATTATTGTTAATGTTCAAATATCTAAAAGCAAAATGTTTCCACTTGAAATTTCAAATGTAGAAAATTATGCTTTGGTTGCTGGCAAAAAAAATGATTCCAAATTGTGGCATTTGCATTATGGGACTTGCATTTCAAGGGGTTGAGATTCTTTGGCCAAAAAGCTACAGTTCTTAGATTTCCAAAAAATGATTCTTTCAATTTATGTAAAGTATATATTTATAGAAACCAAATTAGAATGCCATTCCCTATTGGAAATGCTAGGAGTGCTTCTTTTTGCTTAGACCTTGTACAGGCTGACTTAGTTGGTCAATGTATCTGAATCATTTGGTGTGAGTCGTTATTTCATATGTTTGTGTAGAAAAATCAGACTATGAATAATTGCTTTTTGGATTGTGATTCTAATATTGATTTCTAATGTATAATGACTTTGAGTTATTTGTGGATGGATTGAAAAAGGGAAAGGAATGGAGAGAAAGAAATTGGGTACATAGATTTAGTGCAAATTTGAGGACAAGCATGGTTTAGGTGTGGGGGATTTTGATAGAGCTCAATTTGTATATATCTTTTGTTAATAATTTCCATGATATTTGGTTTATTTTATGATAATTTTAATGGATTTGGTTACTTTTTGGGTTGTAGATGTTGAAAGTAGAGGTTTGAAGAGAAATGGGTTTAAAAGTTACAATTGGGCGAAAACCAAAAGACTTCCGGTTACTAGGCGTTACCATGTTTAAGGCAATGAAGTATGAGCGAAATTTTCATTATTTTAGCCAACAACTTTCAACCCACAAATTTTAGCCCACAACTTGGACTCTGTAAGGCAAACCCTAGAAGAAAACAAAAAAGGAGCCGCATAAGAAAACCCTAACAATGCAAAATTAGAAAAGGCGCAAATATACAGCCGCAATTTGGAGACAAAATAGGACATTCAGGAAAGAAAAAGGGCAGCCGCCCTAGGAACAAAAATATTCGGCTAGAGAAACCTAAAAAGAGGCAGCTGCACAAAAGAACAAAAATATCTGCACAAGGGGACAAAAAAATAATCAGCCGCCCCTTTTATTTTTCTTATGCTTTCTTCTACCATGTCTAGCTAAACTCTTTTATTTTCCAATCAAAGATTAATTGAGGTTTGATTCCAACAATTGGGAGGTTTATCATTTGTTTTATTCTTGAGTATTTATATATTTTCTATGCTTCATTATATTATTGCATTGAATTATTGGACAAGAGGCCTATTGTTTGATAGTTGAATTCAATAGATAGTCATTTAGAATGATTAACCATTGATTGATTGTTCTAATTCAAGTGGCAAATAACAACAACGAATGGTAATCAATGCCCTAGAATGTATGTTATGAAAATATATATTCAAGTTTAAATAAACAAGGCGTTTACTGGTTTGCTGGTTAGTAATTTGGTAATTTTGAAGTTTAATGCGATTAATAGACATAACTCATAGAACTGATCCGATGGTTGTGTTTGTTAATTAGAGAAATAACTCATAGGACTGATCCAAATGTTATGGACAAAGTAAGAAAAGATTAGTTGTTAGAGCACAAATCTACAACAACTATAACAAATTTATTCAAGGTAAAGAACCTATCTTTTGAATCAATAATCAATTCAATGAATCAATATCGAAATTAATTCTTGGTTGGAAGCTTTTCCATTTTGATTTTCCCTCATATTTTTAGTTAGCTATTTACGTTCTTTGGTTTGTCTCAATTAGTTTTGCTTAGTTTCATAATACAACTCCTCCCCGCTTTTATTTTATTATGGTTAAAGTGTAAATCTAACTTTTTTTTCGTGAATTTGACCCTCTCACTGCTATATATAAAACTTAGCCCAAAGAAGGATTATTTTAGCTAGTTTCGACACCCATCAATATCACAGGTTAGAAATTTGACATAATATACAAAGAAACCATAATAGTCACTAAGTCCAATTGGGAGTTAAAAACTTACCCGTTTTACATTTGAAAGTATTTTTAAAACCGAAATATAACTATTGTATGTTCTCACGAATCTCAACCATTAGCCTATTACATTTTTCGAATCAAGAAAGAAGAATGGAAAAATGAAAATTAAACATAAGAGCGAGACTTTGGATTATATCTAACGCTCTTATCGGTTTAATTTTGAATAATGTTTCATCATCCGTCTAAACAATTTCCTTTCTATATTCTTCCATTAATTTTTCTATCCATGTTCTAGATCAATTATCTGCTCATTCCTCGTATCCATTTTGGCATCAAATTCCATATATCCTTTGAAATTTGTTGGTCAATATTCAACAAAAAATAATTTAAATAAGATATGTGCACATTTTAATATGTGATAACTAGTATAATAATGCTAGCACATAAGGTTTGAGTTTTATGATAGCATGTGGAATTTTTTCCCTTTAGTAATGTTATTTTGACGAAAGGAATTTTTTATTGTGTTACAAAATAAGTGGCTGGAGAACTTCTCAGTTGAATCTTAGGAATTCTCATGCTTTATTATGTTTTTATTTGGAAGATTGTACAAAGGTTTACGTGTAGGCTTGTGACTTTGTACGTGCAATCAAAAAAAAAAAAATTAAAATTTTGATATGTATTGACCCCTACAGACGCACATCAATTTGGCGATTCGATATTTTATATCCTAAATGTGGTAGGTGACAATATCTTTTATGTTATAGCCATTGTATAGAATAATTTGATTCCTTTACTGTATGGAATATTCTAATTCCTTTAGCTAATACTCAATCAATGGACAGAACATGGCTGGGCCACCCTGCCCATTTTTCTCTCAAGCAGGAGTTGTAGGGACGATAAAGTACGGAAACATTGCGATTTTCGCACTGATTTCGATTTTTATTTATTTTTAATTATTATTATTATTTTTTTAGGTTCGGTCGTTGGTTTTTGTGTCCCTAGTATGGAAGGCAGTGCTGAGGTGTATCATGGATGCCCGTTTACTGGACTTCGAAGTCTATGGCAATTTCATGTGGTTTTTGGCGAGGCTTCACTCTCATCGAGGGTTTTGGAGTTCTAACTTGGAAAGAGGAGCATTCATGATGATCCATAGCATAAGGCCATGATCTGAGGGACCGACGGACGCTGCACGCAAAGGCCGTCAAGTTACAGTTATATTTTCTTAGTTTTTTAGCTAAGAAAGGTTGTTACATCCATCGTAGATGGACATGTTTCTTTTGACACTAGGCGTCAATTAAGTCTTAGTTGCATTTTGAGCTAAGAAGAGTCTTTTTTAGGACATTTGCCTGTATAATTTAACTATTAATAGTTAATAATATTATCGGTCTTTTGCTAAAAAAAAAAAGCTCAATCAATGGCTTCTACATTATTTATTAGTCCCTCTATTCCGAAAAAACAAAATTCACTTTCAAAGTCCTTTTTTATTCTAAAACAAGAGTTCCCCGTGAAAACAAGAGTCCTTTTTTAGCAAAAATTCCTATTGAAAATGTATAGTGATTGATGTGACATATTTGAAAAAACTAAATTATCTCACATTTTGTTTACACTTTTTAAGAAGTGTAGTAGATAAATTTGTCTTTTCTAACATATTATATTAGTCATTATAAGTTTTCACTACAAATTTTCACTAAAAGTATTAGTATTCATTTTATATGTATAGTTGAATAGTTTTTTTTTTTTTTTTGCACTTTCTCATTCAATTTGGCGATTATCTAATTTACTTTTAGGTACTGCTCTATGGAATCCAAAAAGTAATTGAACTACCAAGCAGGTTAAATCTTTAGCCATCAGACCTAAAGTATATATATAATCATTTTTGAATAATTGTAAGAGGTCAAATTCAAAACCAGCCCTAACTAACTAGAGCCTTTTCAGATTGTGATGGCTATTAAATTTCTTTGTAGTTGAAAATTATTAATTAGAGTCATACTTCCAAATTCTTGTTGAGTTCTTGATAATTCTATAGATGATTCTCAATGCTTTTATCGCTTATGGCAAAACTTACTCCTAAAGACGGCTGGAAAAAAGGTTGAAGTCATATGATGCACCTGCCGAGATTCCAAGTGGAAAAGTACACCATAAATTGCCTGCGACGGACAATAGTGCCTGGGCAAGGCATTTTTAGCTTTTACTCCAACCAACAGACTCAAATAATGGACAGAAATAAGAAGGCGACCAGGCTAGAAAATCTCCAACAAGCCTTCTGTGGCGGCTGCGTTTAGTAAATTATGATGGGATGGCAAGAGCTACGCGCGAATGACTTAAATTTCTATGCATAACTCCATGTTCTTTTCAAAAGCACAAATTTGGACATATGATTTTCCGTAATATTGTGTGAAATTATGAATGACGGTCTCGTTTGGATAAAGGATGATTTGTTTATTGAAACCTATGAATTTTTACTATGTACATGTTCTTTTATTTTGAATTTATGTTATTAAACAAATCCGAGATATCCTTCTTCACGTGATCTGATAATTGCGTTTGGATTATGTCAAAATTTTAGAATAATTACATTTATTATAATTTGAAATCACAATATCTAATTAAAAGATAATTTTTGGATTAAATTTAGAAGACATAAATATGTAATTTTATGATAATTATGAGAGATGATTGATAAGATAAATCATTCTCGCCTTATTGATAAATATACTAATTGGCATAAGAACCAGAATTCCTTAATTGTAAATTAAAGTGATCTTATGGTTAATGAGTAAGTTGGCTGCTAATGAATATCTCTTGTCAGCTCATATTATTTCCTGAGAGAAAATTGTGTGAGCTAGGAAGCCTATTTTGTCAGGCAAAAGTATAGAAAACGGTTTCCTTCTTGTTTATATTATTTGGATTTGAGGACTTTTATAAATCTTTTTGTTTTTTTTTGGGCAACTCTCTCCAAAGTTTGAGTTAGTATTACCTGAAGGGAAACTAAGAATTAGAAACCAGTAATAAGTACTTAGAGATTACTAAAAGTGTGATTTCATGAAAGTCTTAAAAAACCAAGTAGAAGTGTAACATATGAATATTTGCTTATTATTTATTAATAAGAATATGTACATTGTTATGAATAATGCAAATTGTGGATGTCCATCTATACAACTCTTCACTTGCCCATGAAAGTAACTCCATTATCCAAGGGGAAGTGTTGAAGACATGTAACACTCAACTCTTGAAATTCCCTACATTGTAACTTGTGACCTTTCGGATGATGAGGGAAGATGTAACTTGTGACCTTTAGAACCATGATGTGGGAAAATGAAACCTTTGGGTTTCTTGTAACCTACATATCATGATGAACCCTAAACCTATATAAATAGAGGTTTAGTGGAAGTATGAATGAGAATGAAAAGAGAATAGAAAATTACACTACACTTGTGTTCTTCACATTTCCTTTTTGTCTTACTTTCATATTATTCTATTTACTTCTACTACATTTTTAGGATTGTAGTAGTAATACTACTTTGTAGTATTTTCATAACACGTTATCACGAATCTTTAGCCAAATTCCATTCCTTTGGGTAAGTTAGGTGAGATTTATTTTTTTTTCTATTAGTTATATTCATCATTATGACTAACCTTGCAAAGCTTGAGTTTGTTGCACTTGATATTACTGGAAAGAATTACTTATCATGGGTGCTAGATGCTGAAATTCATCTAGATGCAAATGGCCTTGGAGAGACTATCAAAGAAGGAAGTAAAGCCACAAATCAAGAAAAGGCCAAAGCGATGATTTTTCTCTGTCACCACCTTGATGAAGGGTTGAAAAGTGAATATTTGACAGTTAAGGATCCCTTCATCTTGTGGAGTGGTTTAAAAGAAAGGTATGAACATCAAAAAACGGTCATTCTTCCAAAAGCTCGTTATGATTGGATGCACTTGCGCTTGCAAGATTTCAAAACTGTAAGTGAGTATAATTCAGCAATTTTTAGAATCATTTCACAATTGAAATTATGTGGAGAAAAAGTTACTGATGAGGATATGCTAGAGAAAACGTTCTCCACCTTTCACGCATCTAATGTGCTCTACGACAATATCGTGAAAAGGGTTTTAGAAAATATTCTGAACTGATTTCTTGTCTTCTTGTTGCTGAATAAAATAATGAGCTTTTGTTAAAAAATCATGAAGCTAGCCCAACTGGTGCTGCTCTATTTCCTGAAGCAAATGCGACAGTCCAGCAATCTAATCGTGGGCATAGGCGTGGTCGTGGCCATGGCTGTGGACGTGGTCATGGTCGTGGTCGTAATAACTATGGTAGTCATACCAAAAATGCTACTCATCACCAGAAGTGGGAGAGTAATGATGAAAAAGATGGAGACCAAAACAAAAAGAAAGTGGATAATAAGTGCCATCGCTGTGGCATGAAAGGCCATTGGTCTGCGTACGTAAATGCGCCAAAACATCTTCTTGATCTCTATCAAGAATCATTGAAAAATAAAGAAAAGAAGATAGAGGCGAATTTTATTAGTGATGATGTTAATTATGACCTTGGTCTTAGTGACAGCGGCTTTACTGGTTTTACTTCGTTAGATGTTGCTGATTTCTTTGTCAATCACCGTGAAGGTGATACTAGTCACCCTGAAGGTGATACTAGTCACTAGTGATGGAAATGTCCAATAGTAATTTTTATTCAAATAATTTGATGCAATAAACTTTTAATTTGATGTTTTAAATCTTCATTATTGAATATTTACTTCGATGTTTTTCTTTTGTGTTATACAAAATTGTATACTTATTTGGAATTTTTATTTTTGGTGAAGAAAATGGACGTTCCAAAGCTAAATAACAAAGAATTATGTCTTGCAGACAGTGCAACAACACACTCCATTTTTAAGGATAAGAAATATTTTTCTTGTCTAATTATGAAAGAAGCCTATGTTAGTACTACATGTGGTAGTGCAAAATTAATTGAAGGCTCCGGAAGAGCAATTATAATTTTGCCCGGAGGAACAAAATTCTGCATTGATGATGCATTATATTCATCAAAGTCTCAAAGGAATTTGTTGAGTTTTAAAGATATCTGCCGAAATGGATATCATATTGAGACTACAAATGAAGGTAATAATGAATACTTGTATATTACAAGTATTTCTTCTAAGAAAGTTGTATTGGAAAAATTACCTTCTTATTCCTCTGGGTTGTACTACACATATATTGCTACGGTTGAAATATATGCAACAGTAAACCAGAAGTTTACTAATTATGATGATTTTGTCGTTTGGCATAACCGGTTAGGCCATCCCGGTTCTATAATGATGCGAAAAATAATAGAGAATTCGTGTGGTCATTCCTTGAAGAGCCAGAAGATTCTTCAGTCCCATGAATTCTTATGTGCTGCTTGTTCTCAAGGCAAGTTAATTATAAGGCCATCACCAATGAAAATTAAAACCAAATCTCCCGTATTTTTGGAACGTATACATGGAGATATATGTGGGCCTATTCAGCCACCTTGTGGACCATTTCGATATTTCATGGTTTTAATTGATGCATCAACGAGATGGTCACATGTATGCTTATTATCAACTCGTAACCTGGCGTTTGCGAGATTGTTAGGAGAATTAATTCGGTTGCGCGCTCATTTTCCTAATTATCCCATTAAGACATTACGTCTTGACAATGCTAGTGAATTTACTTCACAAGCTTTTAATGATTATTGTATGTCTGTTGGGATAAGTGTTGAACATCCTATAGCTTATGTTCATACACAAAACGGTCTAGCAGAATCATTTATAAAGCGCTTGCAATTAATTGCTCGGCCATTGCTTATGAGAACTAATCTTCCAACTGCAGGGACATGCTATTTTGCATACAGCAGCATTAATTCGCATAAGGCCAACGAATTATCATGAAGTCTCCCCATTACAATTGGTTCATGGTCAAGAACCAAACATTTCCCATCTAAGAATTTTTGGAAGTGCAGTTTATGTTCCTATTGCTTCACCACAACGCACTAAGATGGGACCTCAAAGGAGGTTGGGTATATATGTTGGGTATGAATCTCCATCAATAATTAAATATCTTGAGCCAATGACTGGAGATTTATTTACATCTCGATTTGCTGACTGTCATTTTGATGAGTCAATTTTCCCAACATTAGGGGGAGGCAAAATAAAGCCGGATAAGAAAATTAGTTGGAATGAATTATCATTATCTCATTTTGATCCTCGTACAAAACAATGTGAACTGGAAGTTCAAAAGATAATTCATTTGCAAAATGTAGCAAATCAATTGCCAGACGCTTTTATTGACCTAAAAAGAGTTACTAAATCTTATGTTTCGGCTGTAAATACTCCGTTTAGAATTGATGTCCCTGAAGGACAAGTGACCACCGCAAATGAGTCTAAGGCACGCCTGAAGCGTGGTAGACCAATCGGTTCCAAAGACAAAATTCCTCGCAAAAGAAAATGAGCAAATGATTCTGATGGTCAAAATGAGGAAATTACAACTCCTGGAGAGTCTCTCAACATGGCTAATGAAAAATTTCCAGAAGAAATTCAGGTACCTGAAAATGTTGATAATCATGAGATCTCAATTAATTATGCCATGACTGGGGAAAGATGGGACCGATCGACAATTAATGTCGACGATAAATTTGTCTATGCTGTAGCAATTGCTATTATGAATGACAATGAGGATCATGAACCAAGGTCTGTAGAAGAATGCGACCGAAATGATTGGCCAAAATGGAAAGATGCAATTGGTGAATTGAATTCAGCTAAGCGTAAAGTTTTGGACGATGATACACACACGAAGATGTGCAACCCTTTGGATTAAAATGGGTTTTTATACGCAAGAGGAATGAAAAAAAAATGAAATTGTGCAATATAAGGCACGTCTTGTTGCACAAGGTTTTTCACAAAAATTTGGTATTGATTATGATGAGACGTATTCTCCTGTGGTGGATGCAACTACATTTCGATATTTGCTTAGTCTAGCATCATGTGAAAAGTTGAAATGCATCACATGGATGTCGTTACTGCCTATTTATATGGCTCACTTGATAACGACATCTATATGAAAATCCCTGAAGGATTTAAATTGCCTAAAGAACATGAACATAGTTTTCGAGATCTTTGCTCGATTAAACTATGTAGATCTCTTTATGGTTTGAAACAAGCTGGACGTATGTGGTATAATTGCCTCAGTGAATATTTATTGAAAGAAGGCTATAAAAATGATTCAGTATGTCCATGCGTTTTTATAAAGAGATCTAATTCAGGATTTGTCATTATTGCTGTTTATGTTGATGATTTAAATCTTATTGGGACTCCTGAAGAGCTCCAAAAAGCTGCTGATTGTTTAAAGAAAGAATTTGAAATGAAAGATCTTGGAAAGACAAAATTTTGTCTTGGTTTGCAAATTGAACATTTGGAAAATGGTATCTTTCTACATCGATCGACATATAGTTAAAGTGCTTAAAAGGTTTTATATGGATAAAGCACATCCCTTGAGCACACCTATGGTTGTAAGGTCACTTGATGTGCATAAAGATCCTTTCCGACCTTGTGAAGGTGATGAAGATTTACTTGGTCCAGAAGTACCATATCTCAGTGCTATTGGAGCATTAATGTATCTTGCTAGTTATACACGACCAGATATATCATTTGCTGTAAATCTACTAGCAAGATATAGTTTTTCACCTACACGAAGACATTGGAATGGTGTTAAACATATATTTCGTTACCTTCAAGGTACAATTGATAAGGGTCTTTATTATCCTAAAGCACTCAAGTATGATCTTATAGGTTATGCAGATGCTGGATATCTATCAGATCCCCATAATGCCCAGTCACAAACGGGTTATGTTTTCACATGTGGTGGTACTGCTATTTCTTGGCGTTCTATGAAGCAAACTATAACTGCCACTTCTTCTAATCATGCTGAAACATTGGCCATCCATGAAGCAAGTCAGGAGTGTTTTTGGTTGAGATCTATGACTCACCATATTCGAGAATCATGTGGTTTGCGTTTGGACAAGAAAGCTCCTACTATTTTATTTGAAGATAATGCTGCATGTATTGCTCAATTGCAGGGGGGGTATATCAAAGGTGACAGAACAAAACACATCTCTCCAAAGTTCTTCTTCACACATGATCTCCAAAAGAATTGTGAGATTAATGTTCAACAAATTCGTTCAAGTGATAATCTGGCAGATTTATTTACAAAATCACTACCGACTTCAATATTTGAAAAGCTGATTCATAGGATTAGGTTGCGTCGACTGAAAGATATCCAGTGATGTGCTCAAGAGGGGGAGTAATCATACACTGTACTCTTTTTTCCTTAGCCAAGGTTTTTTCCCCAGGTTTTTTCCTGCAAGGTTTTTAACAGGCGTGTCACATTTTAAATGTACTCTTTTTCCTTCACTAGGTTTTTATCCCACTGGGTTTTTCCTAGTAAGGTTTTAATGAGCATTTTCTCGAAGATAGACATCCAAGGGGGAGTGTTATGAATCATGCAAATTGTGGATGTCCATCTATACAACTCTTCACTTGCCCATGAAAGTAACTCCATTATCCAAGGGGAAGTGTTGAAGACATGTAACACTCAACTCTTGAAATTCCCTACATTGTAACTTGTGACCTTTAGGATGATGAGGAAGATGTAACTTGTGACCTTTAGAACCATGATGTGGGAAGATGAAACCTTTGGGTTTCTTGTAACCTACATATCATGATGAACCCTAAACCTATATAAATAGAGGTTTAGTGGAAGTATGAATGAGAATGAAAAGAGAATAGAAAATTACACTACACTTGTGTTCTTCACATTTCCTTTTTGTCTTACTTTCATATTATTCTATTTACTTCTACTACATTTTTGGGATTGTAGTAGTAATACTACTTTGTAGTATTTTCATAACATACATGATTATTGTATAACTCATAATTATTGTACAGCTCATAATAGAGATAATAATTGACCAAAATTATCTCTATATTTAAAAATTATAACATTCTGTCTCTTATCTATAATACTTTTCTTGTCGGCCTCCCACAAGTTGTATAAGGCCGGGAAGAACTGTCAACTTGTTCTCCATAAGCAAAAATCTCTACTTAAAAAGTGGCTTTGTATGAATGTCAACCAATTGATCCTTGAACAAGAGATAGCTAATACTGAGTTCTTTATTAGTGACCTTATCGCTCACAAAACGAAAATCTATTTCTAAGTGCTTAGATCTGGATTATAAAATAGGAGTGGAAATGAGATAAGTGGCACCGAAATTATCGCGCCATAAAATAGATTTAGAAAGCACTACTTGTATTTCATGTAGTAAAGAGCATAACCAACGAAATTTATTAACTATGGTGGCAATAACTGGGTGTAGTAAAGAGCATAACCAGTTAAGAAACTTTGTTGATTTGCAAGACAAATGTCATGGCGTAAAAGACTGATAGGATGATTAATGGGTAAAACTCTTGTATGTATTTGCCCTCTATATTGATAAAATATTACACTAATTGGTTTATTTTCATTATATTTTTGTATTAGGTGCACTAAAGAGGACTTTGGAATTTTTACCGATTTAAAAAGCAAATTTTGACCATATTGAAGAAAAAGCAGTATTTCGGTTTGCATGGAATGTGGGTGCGTCACTGAAGTGAAGAAGTTGAAGATTGATGGATTAGTCGGACTTGGGCTATTAGAATTGATGTACTTCTAGTGACGGAAATTAAATTGAATTTTAGGAAATATTTTGGATACTATACATTCCTAATTTTCTTGAACAATGTCCTCCAAAAATTGGGAGTTTATTTTACGTGAGGAGGAGCTAAGAATTTGAGTAGCATCTTATTATTATTTTTAATTAGTATGACAAAAATCGATAAAAACCATATTTTTAAGAATTTTTATCTGTATACCAAGTATAGACTAAAATTAATGGGGACAATAAAATTTATTTGTAAGGGGCAATTTTTTTAAAAAATGTATATTTTTTAAGCTTTGTGTGTGTATGCGTGCGGGGGAGAGAGAGAGAGAACTTAGAAGGGAACTAGTAGAGCCCAAAAACTTTTACTGGGTGGTGGGTTTGAATCAAATTTCTCTAACTAATTAAAAAAAATCTAAAGTTATTAGACTTTCCCTTCTCCTATAGTGTAAAAAAGAATAAACTAGTTATTGGATTTTTTAAGAGAAACAACCCCAAACTCGTATCCTCCACAACCAACACATTTAATTTGAACCAAGGTTATTAAAAACGCATTTTTACGTAAAATCGGTAGAAGGTCCACAAAATCGGATCGTAAAATCGGATCGTAAAATCGTAAGAGTTTACAAATTATAAAAAATAATATAATAAATATATTATATATAATATATATAATATATAATATATATAATATGTTAAATTTATAAATTATAAACCTGTTCAAATTTATAAAAAGTACACAAATTTCAAAAAAAAAATATTATCAATCACACTAAAAAATTAATAATAATCATAATTCATTAACAACCATACATAATAAAAGTTACAACTTACAAAAAGTAAAATATCAATATTCCAAATGCAATACTACAATAATCAATAAAGATTATCAACAAAAAGATTAAAATCCGTATCCAAACTAAAATCATCCTCATTGTCTTCATCTTCATTTTCTTCAATATCATCATCACCAAATAAATCATTGTTACCTTCCTCCATTTCTTTTGAAAGATCTAAGGGTTCATTCGACTTATCTTCAAGATCAATAAGCATTGCACCACTGCCACCAATATCAAAAGCCACATTGTTTTCATTGCTATCCAAATTGTTTGCAATTCCTTCTTCACTTTCAATTTCAATAGAAGCACCTGCACTATCAAGAACATGCAAAATCCAGCAAAAGAAAAGCCAGCAAAATCCAGCAAAAATCCAGCAAACAAAATTCAGAAATCCAGCAAAGCCAAGCCAGCAAAATCCAGCAAAAGAAAAGCCAGCAAAATCCAGCAAACAGAATTCAGAAATCCAGCAAAGCCAAGCCAGCAAAATTCAGCAAAATCCAGCAAAAGAAAAGCCAGCAAAAGCCGCAAAATCCAAAGAATTGAAATCCGAAAAGCCAAGCCGAACATCCAGCAAAAATCCAGCAAAGCCAAGCCAGCAAAATCCAGCAAAAGAAAAGCCAGCAAAATCCAGCAAAAATCCAGCAAACAGAATTCAGAAATCCAGCAAAGCCAAGCCAGCAAAATTCAGCAAAATCCAGCAAAAGAAAAGCCAGCAAAATCCAGCAAAAATCCAGCAAATGTAATCCGAGCAAAAATGAGAAATTAAACATATCCACAGAAATTAGAACTCGATCCTACACACCGAGTATTGCAGTCAAAGTTTTGACAAGCTCTGTGCAACAATTCCTTCAAACTTCATGCCTAAACCAGCAACAAAATGTTCTATATGATGAATAGATCCAATCCACTAAACTCCAATATCGTAAAAGGTTGCTCCATCAAAATTAATATATAATTTATCAATAGGTGGACCGTGGACATGTGCAGAAATTTGTAATTGAAAATATCAATATATCATGAATCATTTTATATGTCTCCTGAAAAGATCTTGAATAATCCATTACTAAACTTTAAAAAGTTCCAGATTTTAACATTAAACTAAGCCTAATTCCTTTGAAACTATATTTCTCAATACATTGTTACAGATAACACAATTTCTTTTTTAGAAAACATTAACTATGCATTGAACCCACCTCTCTATTTTCAATTTGGAGCAAGATATAACCGATCTTTTCAAGAAATAAAGAGTCCAAACTTGTCTAGTTTGATGACAAGTAGATAGGATATATCTCAAATCTTCATAATCAACATGACAAAAAAGAACAAGACGACTCCAAAGACAAACTTCTTTTTCTCAAATTTAGTTACAACAATATTATACATTCCCCAAATCGGCAACTTTACCTTATTTACCCAAACTATTTGTAAACCTTACAATTTTCAGAATTAGAACAACTTCAGATCATTTTATGACCAGATAGAAGATCAGATTCCATTACCAACATAATAAGCAATTTTGACCGAAAACTATTTTATTATTATTATTACTATTTTTACAGTATTTGTAGAATGTCTCCATTATCAAATCAGCTGCTTCAGAGCTCATAGTTTCTTAAAGATTTAATAGGAAGATTAGCTTAAAAGAATAACCTCACCCAAGCCATCTGCAATCCAAATAAAATGACTTAAATTTTTCTATAATATGACCAGAAGCACAAATTATGTTTGCTGGAAAGTGGAAACCACACTAATACAGTCTGTTCACGCACATAATATTCATTGGCGCATTGCTACGAACACTCAGAAGACATGGTGAAAGGAATAAACAAAATTTTCTGAAACCAAAGTAAACAGAAACCAATTTGGAATCTATTTGATATACGGACCAAAATTAGAACGAGTAATGTTCAAGAAAGTGGAAGTTACTTAGAGGAAAGTAAAGCGACCTTATAGGGTAGAACCACGAGAAGAATGAACCATGAAAGTAGCGATATGAAGAGCTTTGGCGAAGCTTGATCCACGAGGAATACTTATGCGATGCGATTCGGCGGAGCTTGAGGTCACGTCGGAGATGGAGTTTGGTTGGTGACTTGGCTCGGCGGAGTTGATTTGCGACGGCAGCGGACAAAACGCAGAGAAAGCGGAGAAGCGAATGAAACGATGGGAATGAAGAAACGAAGATGAAAGGGTTTTGTTGAAATTGGATTTTTGACCAAAACGCAGAAGATTTCCCGTTTCTGTACAATCGGTAGCAACGTACGTTTTAGCGTTTTTACGTGTTAAAAACGCGATTTTATTCCGATTTTGCCCTTTTTCGATTTTACATACGAGTTGAATCGGACTCTTGATTTTTGCTCGTAAAATCGTAAAAACGTACGAGTAAAATCGCGATTTTAATAACATTGATTTGAACTTGTACTCTTCGATATCAGTAGGCGGTATAATTTGGAATTCAACACTAATAAAAATGTACAAAATATAAAAGCACACTACAAAAAAATGGGCTTTTTCCGACGGAACATTTCCGACGGATAATCAACATTTCCGTCGGAAAATTTAAGATTTCCGACAGACAGTCGTCGGAATAACATTCGTCGAAAAAAACTTTTCCGGCGGTTCACCATTGGAAATCTAACTTTTCTGACGGATTTTGCGACGGCAGCCGGTTAATAAAAAATTATATTTTTCCGACGGATTACCGTCGGAAAGTGTGGGAAGAAATTAAAAAAATAAATAATTTCCAACGGATGTCCGTCGGAAATTAAATAAAATTTTCAAAAGAAGTAAATAATTTCTAACGGAATTCCGTCGGAAATTTAATAAAATTGTTTAAAAAAATAAGTAATTTCCGACGGATAGCCGTCAGAAATTATTTAAAATTTTTTGGAAAATAAGTAATTATCGACGGATTGCCGTCGGAAATCATTTAAATTTTTTTAATAAATAAATATTTTCCGACGGATATCCGTCGGAAATTAAATAAGATTTTAAAAAGAAATAAATGATTTCCGACGGAATTCCGTCGGAAATTTAATAATTTTTTTTTTTAAAAAATAAATTCCATTTTAAAAAAAAAACTAAAAATTGTTTTATACACATAAATTTGGCAAAAAGTAATACTATCCTAATCTTTGTCCGTATCAGGTATCAAGTCGATTCTTTATTGTTGCTCGTTTTTCTTTTATTCTTTCTGCACTTTTCCATTTTCTCTATCTTTGCCTGTAGACTTTGAATCATCTCCTCCATTTGTTGTTGCTTAGTATTGACCGTCTCACTCAGTTCGGCCACTCTATGACGCATCAGATCATACTCAGCTTGCGACACAACAATCGAAGGTGATCTTTGAATATCTGAGCGGTAGAAGGTGATTCCCATCCCATAAACTCTACCCTTGTAAACTCCCACGGGCAGCCTGAGTAAATAATTCTTCATCACTGCGTGGGGATTAACGTCCATGCAGACTATCATCTGTCATACATGCGATTGAGTCTTTCTTGACCAAGAGATTGAAAAGCGTTCTATCAAGGAAAAAAATATATTACACATTTTTATTTATTATTAATAAACTAAATAGATTTTGTTAAAAAAGTATTTTTACTAAAAAACTCACATATGTAGCCTCGGCACGGGAATCAACCCACTGATCCCGCTCTCCAGTCTCGGGATTTTTTTTCTTGTGGCCAATTAAGAAAAGGTCAATCTTTGATGGCCTTTTGCCCATAGTTTTTTCCTACATATTATATAAATATTAGATTAACAAATCATATTAAATTATACATAAATGACATTGAAACAAAAAAAAATATAAATATTCTTACAATTCTACATTGCATGTAGCAAGTGATATTGAGCCAAGTATTGAGACCCGCCTTTCTCTCAAGCACAAGCCTCCTTTGCTGAATTTGCCTTTTTTGAATGCTTGACGCCTTGATGTTTTGAAGGCATTCCCAGGCGTGGTCGCCTATCCATTGCGGTCTTGTCATACGTGGCGGATTTGATGAAAAATATCCGCAAAGCGCTTTGCTCGTACTTGAGCGCTTTCGGATGTTTTCATCATTTCTTGGCAACCAATAAACCTTATGCTGCAAACATAAATGACGACATTAGTAATTATATAACTTATAATTTATATAAATCAATATAAATAATAATATAACATAAAAATTACCTTAAACTCGAAAACATCCTATCGCGAACCTCTAGTGGAATTTACGCCATCGCCAAGGTTTTTCAAAGTGGGCTTTGATTGCATTGTAAATTGCACCCGCAGCAGTATGACTCGGAATGAATCTAAAAATATAAACAAAAGAAGAAATCAATATTAAAATTTTAATTGAATACAAGTATTATTTAAAATAAATGCTAAAAATTTTACCCGGTAGAAGTCTCGTCTGGTATGATATATCTTGCACCATCCTCCTCCCGTACATGATCCAATGGAGGCTCGATCTCGGCTTTGCCATCATCACGATGCTCCGAATGCGGTGGTGATGATGATAGTCGAGATCCATCTCCAGTATGTGTGATGCGCGGTAGGGGTGGTCATCGGTTCGGTTTTCGGTTTATTCGGTTTATTCGGTTTGATATTTTGGAACCCCCTAACCGAAAACCAAATAAAACCAAATAAATCGAACTGAATAAACCGAATAAACCAAATAAGAATTCGATTCGGTTCGGTTTAAACCGAATAAAACCAAATAAGAATTCGATTCGGTTTATTCGTTTTTATTTGGTTTCACAAACCGAATAAGGAATTTGGTTAACCAAATAAACCGAATTACTCTTTTTCTTTTTTTCAAAACTTCACAAATAAATTAAATAATTGGTTTCAAATCAAACATTCACAAATAATTTTTTCAAATTCGGTTTCAAACATGAAACAAACATTCACAAAGCATTACAAATTTACAAACTTCCTTAACTCCTTATGAGTTATGGCATAGTACTCATCATTCATCAAACCAAAACATTACAAAATACAAACTATAAACAAAATCAAAGCATTAGCTGCATTATATTATCTAAGTTAATGCCTAATTAGTAATTTATTCCTTATTTACTTATCACTTATCAGTGTTAACTAAGTTAGTATTAACTTATGTATATTAAGTATTATTCAACACTAAGTTAGTATTAAATAAGTACTAACTAATTTAATACTTAGTTCATTAGTAAACTTAGTACTCATTATTCATTAATCATTATTAGTTATTAATATATTACTATAGCTAAGTTAGTATTAAGTATTAACTATGTAACATGTTACTACTTCTTAGTATTATAAGTTTAACTAGGTTAGTATTTAGTTGTAATAATAATTACTTGATCAATAATAACTAATTATAAGTATTAATTATTATGATATTTGACTCTATTTAAATACGTATAATTAATTTGCAAATTATAAATAATTTAGAATTTTGAATACATAATCGTTAGTAAATATTATACAGTTATAATTGATTACTCAAAAACTCAACACTCAGTCATTTAATAGTTAATACTTAGTAATCACTTAGTTAACAATAATAAGTTATTAATTATTGACTATTATATTGAATAATTGATGATATTATGAATATATGATATTGATTCTAATTAAATATATAAAACATAATAATCGGCTAATCGCATTCTATATAGTTACACGCTAGTACGCTATATAGCCTACAGCGTACAAGCCTTACACCTTCTAGATGCTTAACATTTTAACAACTTTGTCAACTTATGCATTATTTTATTTTTCTTTATTTGTAATTTGATATTTCATATTTGTTTAACTTTTAAATAAATTGATAAATTAAAATTACAGTATAAAGTATAAACTATACTAGTATATAGTTTAGTATATAGTATATAGTATATAGTTTAGTATATAGTAAAATTATTTAGTATATAGTTTAGTATATAATATATAGTAAAATTGTTTAGTATATAGTATATAGTTATATACTATATTAATAATTTAATATTACTATATATTCATTATATTGTCCATATCATTATTCATTAATGATAACAATAAATATAGTTCTATACATGATAAATTTTATAAAGTAACAATAAATTTTATAATAACAATATAGTATATTAATGAAAAAAATATTAATGATAGTATATTAAGGATAACAATATAGTATATAGTTCTACACATGATAAATTTTATAATAACAATAAATTAATTATACAAAAGTATATATACATAACTACAAAGTCTACAATAGTTTTATAAACTATAAACCATAACTATTCTATAAAATAACATATATTTATATTTATACTTATATATATAAAATATATGTATAAATTTTGAAATTCGGTTTTATTTGGTTTTATTTGGTTTATTCGGTTTATTCGGTTTGGTTTCCTTATTCGGTTCGGTTTCCTTATTCGATTCGGTTTCCTTATTCGATTCGGTTTTCTTATTCGGTTCGGTTCCTTATTCGGTTCGGTTCGGTTTTCAGCACCCCAAACCAAAAACCGAACCGAAAACCGAATAACTTATTCGGTTTGGTTAAAACCGAACCGAATAAACCGAATAACTTTTCGGTTTGGTTTTTTTGGTTTTTCGACTCGGTTTTTTCGGTCGGTTTATTCGGTTTAACCAAACCATGACCACCCCTAATGCGCGGTGGTGATGAAGATGGACCCGACCCATCTCCAGTGCTCTGTGCTGAGCCGGCTAAGAGTGGACGACTGAAAGTCAACCCTGACGGAAGGGAACGCGATGGTGTTCGCTCCGACGAGCGCGAACTAGCACGACCTCTGCCGCGACTAGCACGGCTACCTCTGCTCTGATTTTTATCCATTTAATTAAAATCCTACAATATCTAACAAAATATAACGAGGTGTGATTGACATTAGAATTTGTATTTTGTTAGCAGAATAGCTCAAAGACATTTCGTACTATTATTTATTAATCCCTCCCAAAGGAATTAAATTTATAGTAGTTTGTGCCATTTTTAATTCCTTTCAAACACATTTTATTTTCTTGCTAAGTTTTTAAAAGGAAAAAAAATTACTCATTAAAGAAATATTAGTGCAAGATAAGATTTATCTTTTTTTAAATATAAATTAACCACATATCTTAAGCCTATTGTACCTTCTCCTTTTTCTCATTCAACTCTTCTCTCCTCTCCTGTATTAGTTGGTCTCCTCTTTGACTCTCTTCTATTTTCTTAGTTTCAACCTTTCTAATTACCTCTATCTAAAGTTTTACCATAATCAGGTAAGACTTTCTAGTATCTTAATAGTTATTATTAGCACTATATTATTTTTCTGAACTGAAGTAGCAATGAAAGTGCACCAATAATTTCCTTCTAGAGTAGAACCTACAGAAAAGACCAGCAAGGAAAAAACATAGATTTCAATCCATTCCAGGCAGAAAGGCAGCAACATCAACCAAAACCAGAGATTTCAATCCATTCAAGACAGAAAAACAGCAACATCCACCAAAGCCAGCAAGGAAAAACCAGAAATTCCAAACCATGACAGGCAGAAAATGTTCCATCCAGAGACAAAAACAGCAGCAGAAATCCAGTCCATCAAGCAAAGATAGAAACCAGCAAGAAAGATACAAAATAACCAGCCATGAAAATGCACCTAGAATTTTCCTTCCAGAACAGAAAATTTAGAACAATAAAGGAGAAAAAAAAACCAGCAAGAGTAACATTCATCCAGGGAGAAGAACAACAATAAAACTTCCAACGCATCATCCAAGTATGACTGAAACATCAACCAATCTAGCAATGAAAAAACCAGAGATTCCAGTCCATCATCAATCTGCTTTCTCCTTGGATAGTAATAGACACAATAAAAACAGCAAAAACTTTCTAGCCACAATATATTAAGAGTAAGCTTCCCAATTACAAACACAATACCCTAACATAACAATAACGAGAATATAGTATATATACATTCTAGTAGAATAGCAAAAACTGGACAAAATATAACTGCATTATCATTAAATGTTTTTGTTGATTCTTTTTTCTTTTTCCTTTTTCCTTTTTCCTTTTTTCTTTTCCTTTTTTTCCTTTTCTTGTTTCCCTTCTTTCTTTCTTCGTTTTTCCTTTGTTTCTTCTTTCTTTTCATCTTTTTTTCTTGTTTCTTTTTTCTTTTCTTGCATGCTACTTCAGTTCAGAAAAATTCAAAAAACAAACCAAAAACAAAACCATCCAACCATGTTGCAAATCATAATAAATGCAATCAAAAGCCGCATTTTCCCAAAGAAAACTACATATCTTTCGTACATTGAAAACAAAGTTCAAATATTCCTATTAAAATTTCTTAGTTCATTGATAAATTAGTTCCTATCATAGAGTATAAGTTGGCATCTAAGAAGAGTCATATGAATGCTGAATAGCAGGTTATTACACATTGGTCAAGTTTTCAAGTAAAGTATCCATATCAGTATTTATTCATTGTAACTCTGAACATGTCTACAAAGCTTTAGAAAAAAGAAAAAAAGACACTACAGTTCAGCCAAAAAAATCAGAAAAAAGACACTATCCATTCACATTAACATGTACACTTGATTTGCAACTTACTGTAAAAAAAAATAATGAAGACGTCAACAAAAAGCAACTACTGCATATCAAAGTTCTCACCCAAGCATAGCATCAAAGTAGCATAAGCAAAAGGAAGTAGCAACATTTTTTTTTCTCATCTTGGTGAAAAACAGATGTATTCAGATTACACATAGCGTAGAATTGCGAGATTTTCTTCTAGGTTCCAGCCAGAAAACAAAAGAAGGTACAACGATTCACTCAACAACAGACATAACTACATTCTGAAGGACAATATTAACATGCACATATATTCATCAATATCACATACAGAAAATAAAGTTCCCAAAGAGTTAAGTGAGCTTACATCAACTCCCTAGTGTTTTACCCCAACAAAATAAACATTACTTAAGTAGTATTAGCATTTTCTTTCTTATTTCCTTTTTTCTCCGCGGACATTACAAAGAATAATGAATTATGTACACGCAGCCATGCTGCCAAACTACATAACAAACCAAGTTCCAAAACATCCCATGAGGGAGAAACAACAAGTGATTGGGCAAATAAAACATCCCATGACAAAATTCAAAGTGCTACTCAGCTTTTTCTCTTTCTCAGTATAAACAATCCCAACAGATGGAATATTTGAAAACAGCACAAAAACTACAAACTGAACACCGTACAGCAATAACTAGAAAAAAAAATCCTAGAATCTCTAAACTTAACCTTAACCTTTTACATTTAAATTCCACAAAGCCCAACAAATTTGTGGATATAAAATGTACATTAGAAATCCCAGTGATGATCCAATCAATGAACAAAGCCCACGTCGCATAAATTGAGAACAAAGTATTAGATTAATTACGAGAGGGGAAAAAAACACATGGATTCCCATATAAATTTTCCTCTTTGAATTTTGACAACAAACAAATTACCACCCAAAAAAAAAACAAACAAGAGAGGAAAAGAGGGGTACCTCTGAATTGCAATTTTCAGACCCTGCAGTAATCAGAAAGCAGAAATACGATTAAAAAAACGTGAGAACAGAGGAGAAACCTTCGTTACCAAAGATGGTAAAAAGCTAGGGAAAAAGCTAGGGAACAGAGGAGAACCTTTGAAGGAATGAATCGGGCTAGCGGCGGAAGAGACAAGAAATGAAGACAAATTTGGGGGAAAAGGGGGAGGCGGGAGGGGCGGGAAAGAGGAAAGAGGAAAGAGGGGGGGGAAAAGAGGAAAGCAAAAATTTGGGGCGGCGGGAGGAGGGCGCGGAGGAGGAGGGGAAATAGGTGAGAGGGGGAAAAGAGGGGGGGGGGGGGGGCTTTTTTTTATGTCGTGTCACATTTCCGGCGGATATCCGTAGGAAAAAGTAATTTTTTTACCTTTCGGAAGAACTTTCGACGGATTATCCGTCGGAAATTTTTTAATATTTTTATTTTGAATAGTTTCGACGGAAATCCGTCAAAAATTTAAATATTTTTTTATTTTTTTCCAAATCCGTCGGAAATTTGTAATTTTTTTTAATTTTTGTCAAGAACTTCCGACGGATTTTCCGTCGGAAATTTTTTAATATTTTATTTTGAATATAAATCCTTAAATTTTTTAAGTATTTTTATTCATGTTATTTACCTCCTTTTTATAGTAATTTTTATTTCTTTAACTATTCAAAATATATATATTGAAAATGATATATTTTTATCTATCTCTGTTTGTTATTTATTTAAGTATTTTTAAAAAATATATACTCTTTTATTGAAAAGAAAGAGTTTTTAGCCTATTTAAACTTTGAATACTTCTAATTGGTTTATTATGTTAAATCAATAAATAACAAAATATCCTCAAAGCCGTGTTGGGCTTTGAGGATTAGTGACAAACCAGTTAATGTAGCGGCTGAGGTTAGTCTTAATGGGCTGCTTGGAGTTATATATTCTGCAAACTATATCTATGGCCGTTTCCTCCCCAACTTCTGCAAGCCTTCGTCGGGCACTTGCATCCGGTGGGTCTTACTGCATTTCCAAGCAGATTCTGTCTATCATTTCTTCCACGCAATCAGGTAGAACAAGAACATCACCAATTCTGGAACTCTCTCCCTCCCTCTTTTTCCCTTTTTCCCTTTTTCCCCTAACTAGACAATTGGAAAATCAAGAGTTGCTTTGGTTATATACATGAAGAGAAGGAGAACTTTGCATGAATGCACATTTCATGTCCGTTTGAACACTTCTAAATTTTATTTTTATTTTAATATTAAATGGATATCCGCGAAAGTTTAAATTCCGTCAAAAAATTGAAATAAAAAATTGAAATTAATCAAGTTTCAAATGTATTAAAAAAATGAAAATATTTTATTCAAATTTTAAAATATTTCATAAATGAAAAATAATTATTTTTACACGTTGTAATTAGTGAATTAAATTATTTTCAAATATTAAGGTTATTTAAATCATTCATCCACTCACTATTTGTTAAAACCTCTTTTTAATTCAAAATATTATGCATAAGAATCAATTAGTAAAATAATACAACATATATATCCTAAAATTATGTACAAAAACATATTATTTAGTCTGAATATATCTTCGAATTCTTTTTCGGGACTCGTTTTTTCGCAGTCTACAAATTCATCTCTTCATCCAATCATTGATCACGTGTTCTTCTTGACATCCTCATCATCCTCATCATCCTCATGCCTGCTCATTTCTACATCAACATCTTCATCATTATTGCCTTTGAAAATCTCGGAGACTATCTTCTAAATCATCGTCTACAGTGTATTCCACGTTTGATGTGTCAGTTTGGAATGCTATGTCTATTGAATCCTCCACTTCGACCCTACTCACTGGTTTTGTGTTAATCACGGCCCACCATTCAGAGTTATCAGGTCTCAAACGATAAGGAACATAATACACTTATCTAGCATTTTGTGCAATCACAAATGGGTCAAATGTACCGTATTGTCTTGTATATCTCACATCAACTAATTTATATTGCGGATGTACCTTTGTTCCTGATGGTCTCCGTGTGTCGAACCAAGTACAGTAAAATAATGTTACTGTTTTGACGAGATCTCCTGATGAGTATTCCAGTTCCACAATGTCTTGTAGAACTCCGTAATAGTCGACCTTGCCAGCTTCACTGCCATCACCTCTGACCCATACACCACTGTTTATCGTCTTTCTTTTTTCGGACCAGGTCGCTGTGTGAAATTTGTATCCATTTACAAAGTACGTCTGGTATGATTTCACCTTTCGACTTGGTCCCCATGATAGAACATGTAGATTTGGGTTGGTCACTCCGTTAGAAACATTTTGTACCTGCGATTGAATTAAAAAAAACTTCAACATTCAAGTTACAATGAATTTACATCTATTGCGTAATAGATATTTGCAAACTAATGACCACTTACATAATCTTTGAACCATGTACTAAAATATTCACGACGACTTCATTCGTAATAATTTCAAATCTACGAAATATATTTCAATCATTAATGTCACGATTAGATTACATAAGAAAAATGGTAAAAGAAACATAATCAACATACTGTACCTCAGAGTTGGTTGGATCTCCTCACAATTAAGCAGAACGCACTGTTTTGCAGCGTAGAGCTCATTATCGTCTAATCACCGAATAGTTGGTTTTCCTGATGCTCTGCCCGTAAGATCAAATATTGACAAAGATGGTGGGTTCGTACTAGGACCTCCATCATCATGCCGAATCACTCTGTTTCTTAAACTGGATATGCTTCTCAAAATAGAATGAACAAAATGTGAAGTTTCCTGGCAAGGTATGCTTCAAATCGAACCCTCGACTCTAGCCTTTTGTTTCACTGACCGTTTACACTTCCCAATGTTCCTACAATTGAAATTCGTTAAACAACATGTTAGGGAACTAAAAAAAAATTATATATACGTAATTAGGAAAAAATAAGTTTAATTACCTTTGAAAAGGATACATCCACCTATATTGAACCGGCCCTCCAAGTCTGGCTTCTTCTACTAAGTGAATAGGAAGATGCTCCATTACATCAAAAGCGGTGGAAAGATTTTCTCCAACTTACAAAGATAACGAGGATATTATCTTGCATTCTGTCTAAATCTGTATCTCGCAAAGTGCTCGAACACAATTGCTTGAAGAATTGACTGATCTCTGCTATTGCTTTCCAAATATTTTCAGGAAGTGAATTGAATGCAACGGGAAGCAAATTCTCCATTAAGACATGACAATCGTGGGATTTTAACCCCGTTAATTTTCCTTCTTTCAGTTGGACACACCTACGCAAATTTGATGCATACCCATCTGACATCTTCAAATTCTTTATCCATTCACAAATATTGCGTCTTTCATCCAATGTGAATGTGTATTTTGCCTTCGGTTTGGAATACTTGCCGTTGCTGTTTTGTAGGTGCAATTCACTCCGCCTACAATGCTTCATCGATCCAATCTTGCCTTCACATTATCTTTGCTCTTGTCCTTTACATCCATAATGATGTTGAACAAATTATCAAAGAAATTTTTCTCAATATGCATGACATCTAAATTGTGGCGAAGCAAGTTATCTTTCCAGAGGGCAATTCCCAAAATATGCTTTGTTTTGTCGATTATCTTGAATGCCATATCCGTGAAGTCTAAAACTTCTGCCTCATATACCTTAGGAATAGATGAAATTCGATCCCAAATCTCTTCCCGCACAACCTTCGCGGTGGATCATCAACTTCAACACGATTTTTAATGAATCGGACACATTCGTCACGAATGTGTGATCAGTCCTAACCATCGCCGATGACAATCAAACCACGAATTTTTCCCCGCCTTCTTTTAAATAGACGCTAGATCCTCCATGCAAATCGGACAAGCCAATCTCCCAGCTGTACTCCACCAGATAACATTCCATACGCATGAAAATCATTAATTGTCCACATAAGTGCAGCACGCATATTGAAATTTTCTTTTGTGAAAATATCATATGTCAAGACTCCAACATTCCACAACAATTTCAATTCATCCATTAAGGGTTGCAAGTACACATCAATTGAATTCTTTGGATTATGCGGGCCTGGAATGACGCAACTCAAAAATAGATATGAAGTTGTCATGCACATCTCAGGTGGAAGATTATACGGAGTCACAAAAATTGGCCAACATGAATAAGGAGTAGATGACATACTAAAGGGTGTAAAACCATCCGCACACAAACCTAACCTGATATTCCGCGGTTCAGCAGCAAAATCTGGATATTTTTCATCAAAATGTCACCATGCTAACCCATCGGATGGATGACACAATACACCATCTGGCCTTCTATTCACATAATGCCACCTCATATGCGGTGCAGAACTCATGGAGGCATACAATCTCTTAAGCCGGGGTATTAGAGGAAGGTAATGCATCGACTTAAGTGGGACTCGCTTTCCTTTGCTAGTCGATTCACTTTTATAACGAGGGTGTTCACAAAATTTACACTCCTCTAAGTGATCGTTCTCGTTGTAGTACAACATACAACCAGTTGGACAACAATCAATCTTCTGGGCAGATATTCCTAATTTAGACACCAACTTTTTGGAATGATAATAACTTTTTGGAATGTCTATTTCTTGTTGGGGGTTAACTTCTCTCATCAATTCAATCATGGCATTCATGCAGTCGTGTGGTACGTTCCAATCTGACTTGATGCTCATTAGTCTAACAGCTGTGGATAATTCAGAATGAGTCGAACCTTCCCACAACGGACGACTAGCAGCCTCTAACAAATCATAAAATTTTTTAGCTTCTTCATTAGGAGGCTGTTCAGTATTTTGCACAAATTCACGTTCACCACTACCCATAAAATGAGAATTTGCTGCATCTCTTATCATATCATGATATCGACTACTTTCTGCATTATCTGTTATTGCGATATTCCTCTGCTCATGCAGATATGTAGCATATATAGAGTCAAAATTCGGAGGCTCTACCTCACCATGGTCAATCCACCACCAATATTTAGGTTTAAAACCATTCTTATATAAATGAACCACCACATCTTCTGGACCAAATGTTTTACCAGATTTACACTTTCTGCAGGGCCACCGAATGACTCCTTCATTCTGATATTTAAGAAGAGTACAAGCATGTTGCACGAATTCATTTACCCCACTAATAAATTCATCGGTTAAACCTCTTCTGTTAGGTCCAATTCTGTTATACATCCAACTACGGTGTCGAATGAAATCCATCTACACGTATATAAAAATAAATATCACAGTAATAAAAATATAACATTAATATAAAGCATAATTTATGTCACGACATAAAATTAATATAGCATGACCACGATATATAAACAACTACGATTGTCGAGCGAAATCCATCTACACATATATAAAAATAAATATCCCAGTAATAAAAATATAACATTAATATAATGCATAATTTATGTCACGACATGAAAATAATATAGCATGACCACGATATATAAACAACTACGGTGTCGAATGAAATCCATATACACATATATAAAAATAAATATCACAGTAATAAAAATATAACATACATATAATGCATAATTTATGTCAAGACATAAAATTAATATAACATTACCACGATATATAAACAACTACGGTGTTCAATGAAATCCATCTACACATATATAAAAATAAATATCACAGTAATAAAAATATAACATACATATAATGCATAATTTATGTCAAGACATAAAATTAATATAACATTACCACGATATATAAACAACTACGGTGTTCAATGAAATCCATCTACACATATATAAAAATAAATATCACAGTAATAAAAATATAACATTAATATAATGAATAATTTATGTCAAGACATCAAATTAATATAACACTACCACGATATATAAACAACTATGGTACCAAATACAATCCATCTACACATATAAAATTAAATATTATAGTAATAAAAAATTAACTACGTACCTTGTTAAAATGTCAGATTTGTGTTCTTTACGTATAGTTATTTATCTAGAAGAATAAAACCTTGGATGAAAATGAAAAATAAATGAGTTATTTTGGTTGAATGGAGAAGAAGAAGAAAATAATGGAGAAGGAGATAAGCTCTTACAGTGATTTTGTTAGATTTAGATGTTGAGCTCCATAGATGGGAGAGCAAAGCTGATCGATGAAAAACTCGGCCTTTCAAATGTTGTGCTGATCAACAACGAAGCTCACAAAGAAGAGCTACAAAGAGTGGCAGAAAAAATACAACAAAAAAGAAGAGAATGCTCGCGAAGGTTGGCTTGATATTGTCAACATTTCCGACGGAAATCCGTCGGAAAATGTCGGCACCGTCGGAATTCCATTTTTTGAAATATTTTTTTCCCAAATTCCGACAGAATGTCCGTCGGAAATTTTTTAATTTTTTTATTTTTTACAAACTATTTCCGACGGATATCAGTCGGAAATATAATTTTCTTTTTTTATATTATTTTGTTAAATATTCCGACGGATATTCCGTCGGAAAAGTTTAAAAATAATTTTTTGTAAAGATCTTCCGACGGATAATCCGTCGGAATATATTGGCGCCGGGTGGCGCCAATATTCCCTACGGATTTCCGGCGGGTGTCCGTCGGAATTATTTTTTCCGACGGATATCCGTTGGAGATTTTGCCGCCGCCTTGCAGTTCGCTTTTTCCGACAGATTTTCGTCGGAAATTTTCGACGGATTAATGCCGTCGGAAATTTCTACTTTTCTTGTAGTGGCGGCTCAATTTGAAAACTACAATTTAAATTGCCTATTTGTACTTTTCTCGTTTGATTTTCCGATAGCATGGTCATTTTAGTTAGTTGATTGAATCTATGGCCAAAACACCAAGTTGCACCTTGCTCGATCAGGGCATTTTGTATTTGTTTAAAAATTTTCTCAAGTATCAAACATATATACAGACACATATATATAGATATGCATATGTGTGTGCGTGTGTGTATATATACGTATGCATCTATATCCACTTTACAAAATATTAAACTGTTGTTCGAGTAAATGGCCTATCAAACAAAAAAATGAAAGTTGATTTTCTGAATGACTTCTTTTTGTTTGTTGTTTCATCATTTTGAGAAGACATACACTAAAGGGAGGCTTTGATCTTTAAAACCATACATAATTGCAACAGTCAGCAAATTTCTGCCACCAGAATTGAAAAGTACTAAAGTAAATCGCCTACCAACCAAAAACAGAATGTTGATTTTGTGAATGACTTCTTTTTGTTTGTTGTTTCGTAATCTTCAGAAGCCATAGGGAAGCTTTGCTCTGTAAGACCATGAAAATAGCAACAATAAGCAACTTTCTACTACCAGAATTGAAAACATAGAAACTACTCATCTTCTTGAACGGTGATCCGACATTTGGCCGCGTATAGAAACTTCCTCGGAAATATGAGTTAAACGTGGTAACAGTGAGCAAATATCCTAGGAAATATGAGTTAAACTTCCCAGAGAATCACGTAAAAAACTGTGACAGCTGATTCATTAGTGAGAAAATTACAAAAAAATCCTAGTTTTTTTTTCTCTCGTGTTTAAAATTTAATTAGGAAAAAAGATCTCTGGCATCTAGAAAGTATGCTTTTCTAATCTAGCATTGTCTTTCCATCATATGATTCTTCTAACGTCATTGTCCACAATAATTCTTTACTATTCACCTAACCAAATTAATTTACCCTATTTTATACGAGCTTTGAAATTTTTATCCTTATTCAACCGTATACCAAAATTTATTCTAATCTTATGCTACACTGTAGTTAGAGAAATTTATATCAATACAAAGTTTTTCCTTCCTCCTTTGATATATTATATTTTGAACTAATAGAACTTATGATTTTAACATTTAAAGTAAATAGTTTCATTTGTTAACGAACGTAACTATAATAAGAAACAAAAATATAAAACTAAACTCGTATTCAGACGAAGTCATGAAAGCTAGATAACAAAACTATAGTTTCTAAGATAAACTAATCATTTAGTCACATTATTAACAAAAGAAATCACTTAATTGTAAAACTAAACTAAATTGCAAAATTGTCATGGGATGCTCTTAAGAAATTTGCTATCCCTTCTTGATGATTTTTGAAGAATAGAAATGATTGATTCAATAAGTGCTAAAGTCACCTCTAAGTTGTCAATGTGAGCTTAATTTCTATTGTAGAGTTTAAAAAGGTTTATGTTACAACAGAAAAAGTAACCAAATCCATTAAATTCATCATAAAATCAACCAAATATCATGGAAATTATTAAGAAAAAATACATATATATTAAGCTCTATCGATGGAGATTTAGATGAAGAAATTTATATGATACAGCCTAAGGCCTAAAACAAGCTCCTAAACAGTGGCATTAGAAATTTGATCAAATTCTATTGAGTGATATTTTTCATCAATAGAAGTGGGCAAATGTGTATATAGAAAAACTATAAATAATGATTATGTGATCATTTCTTTGTATGTAGATGACATACTCATATTTGGTACTAGTTTGAATGTTCAAAACAGAACAAAATGTTTTTTGCCCTCAAACTTTGATATGAAAGATCTACGTGAAGCCAATGTTATATTGGGCGTTAAAATCATAAGGAGAATAGATGGAATTATGTTGTCACAAAATCATTATACGGAGAAACTTCTTAAGAAGTTTGAAAACTATGATGTGACAATTGTGAGCACTTCTTATGGTACTAACTCCCAATTGAAAAAGAATCGTGGTGACCCAATTGCTTAGTCTAAATATGCCTAGATTATTGGGATTCTAATGCATTTAATGAATTTTACAAGGCCTCACATAGCCTACGCAGTGTATAGACTGAGTAGATATACTCATAATCTCAATCACGAGCATTGGTTTGCTTTAGTTAGACTAATGAAATATTTGAGAGGAACCATTGATTATGGTATCCTATATAGTTGATTTCGCACTATAATGAAGGATACGGTGATGTAACTAGATCTTTGATTTAGGAGAGACTAAATCCACTAGTGGCTCTGTATTCACACTTGGTGCTGATGCAATAACATAGAAATCAGCCACACAAACTATTATTGCTAGACTGACTATGGAGTCAGAGTTTATTGCCCTAGAACTGGATGGTTCGGAGGCTGACTGGTTAAGGAATTTCTTAGCTGGAATTCCTATGACCAAAGGGATAGTGCTCTTAGTTTCTATGCATTGTGATTGCCAATCAACAATCGCCATAACAAAAAACAAATCATATAATTGCAGAGCTAGTTGATCTTATTATTCATTAATCAATTTGCATAGCAAGTTTCTAGACTAATGATTGCCAAATCAGGGCCGAGCTTGCTTTATGTCCACTTTGTAATCATGAGCTTGAATCTGTGCAACATTTGTTTTTTAATTGCAGGAGCAGCTGGTTGGTATGGAATAGTTGTTTGAATACCTGATCTATATCTTGGGTCTGCCTTGGAGATCCATCCACATTCTTGAGCGATTAGCGTGAGCTCTTCCGGATAGCAGAGAGAGACAACCTTGGATTTTGATGTTTTACGTCATATCTTGGTCAATTTGGTTATGCAGAACGGATCACTTTCAACGACAAGAGCTTGATCTTACTCATTTAATGGATTTGATTTTCATAAGATTTGCTACGGTTTAAGGCAAAGTGGCCTACTTCTCGATGGTGGTCTCAGGCATATTTCGCTTGACGAGCAGGCGATGATGCAAGTGCATGGATGCAAGAAAGTAAGCAATCCTTGGACTCGGCCCAAACCTGGTACAATGAAGTTCAATGTAGATGGCTCGGCTATTGGGAAACCAGGTATGGCAGGGAACGGAGGTATTCTTAGGGATGATCTGGGCAGAACAAAAGCTGTGTTTTCTAAACATGTGAAAATTCTTGAATCGAATCAGGCCGAGTTCTATGCTATTCGTGAGGCTTTATTGGTATTCTCGTAATCTAGTCGGAAGAGCTCACATGTCCTTGAGATTGAGAGTGATTCCACTAATGCTATCAATTGGTTAAAGAACCCTGAGAAAGTCCCATGGCACCTCAAAAATGTATCCAACCACATTGAACTACTGAAGGGGAGAATTAAAGAATGGGAGGGTCATCATGTTCCGAGGACGATGAATAGTGTTGCTGATAGATTAGCAAAATCGGGAGTGACCAGAATTCAAAACCTATTGGCGATTATTGTGTAGGCAGATATATTACTACTCTAGTCTCTCTTTTATGTCTTTTATTTCCTATTGTCAACCCATCATATTACTGCTAGCTAATGCAGCCTGGTGGTGGTTCTTTATTATGTAATTGGAGACTTTCTAATAAAACTCAACAGTATTTTGCTTGTCAAAAAAATAAATAAATTTTTGGAGAGAAAAACCATTGTTTCTTTAACAAATATGGAACAATTTATCAAGATCCCTCCTCACTATATTTTCTAACCTCACCTAATTATGTGTCTATTTCACTCATATCTCCCTTATTGAAGATAATTATCTAAGTTGGATAAGACCTTTCCTTAATGCCTTGACTAGAAAGAATAAGTTTGGTTTGATTAACGGAAAATTAGAGCAACCTGGCTCAGAGGCTGATAAGGAAGCATGGACCAAGTACAATGGATTTGTCATGATATCAACCAACAATTTTGTGAATCTATAATTGTAAGGTTTAGCTATATTCTCGAGTCGGTTGAGGAAGTTTAGAAAGATTTCGAAAGAAGAACAAAGCTATAATAGATTATTTAAAGTGTACAATCTCACAAATTGATCAAGGTGCGACGAGTGTAAGAGCTTTTTACACAAAGCTGAAGGTTCTATAGGATGAGCATGTTGAAGGTTGATTCATAAGTTTGGCTTAGTCTTAAATTTGTTGTTAGTGCTACAGATTCTGGTGGTATAATTTTTTGATTATAGTGACTAGGATATCTGATATGTATGAAACTTTTTAGATTTTAGTTTTCTTAGTTGTAAGCCTATATAAAGGCATTTTCATTACATTGCATATTATGCATTTTTTTTGCCCTATACTCCTACTCTGTTACTCCATATCTCTAACATTTGTGGTATCAGAGCTAGATTTGTGAGGTACTTATCACTTGAGAAAAGGAGAAAAACCATCGCTTCAAATGGAAATTCGTTGAGCATTACACAACCTGCTATTTTCATCTTCAAAATAGACAACTATGAGTTTTGGAGCGTCAGGATGAAGACTCTATTTAAGTCTCAAGACTTGTGGGACTTAGTAGAGACTGGATTTGTTTATCCAAATGAAGGGAACAGATCAAGGGAGAACCAAAACCAAGGCTCTCTTTTTCATTGAACGAGTAGTACATGAGACTGTTTTTCCAAGAATTGCAGCAGCTACTACATCAAAGCAAGCTTGGAAAATTCTGCAAATTGAGTTTCAAGGCTCATCAAAAGTTATAGCTGTGAAACTCCAAATTCTTTGGCATGATATGAAACTTTGCAAATGAAAGGCAGTGAATCAGTGCGGGATTTTTTGTCTCAAGTGACAGCAATTATTAGTCAAATAAGGTCATATAGAGACAAAATAATTGGTAGATATTCTGTTGTTGCAAAGGTGTGAAAGAGTTTAACACCAAAGTTTGATAATGTAATTACTGCAATTGAGGAATCTAAATATATGTCTAGTTTCTCTTTTGATGTATTAATTGTTTCTTTGTAGGCCCACGAAGCCAAAATAAATAGGTTAGTAGAAAAACCTGATGAGAAAGCATTTCGAGTAAAAGGGGAGGGATCAAATGCAAGGGACCTTGATAAGGAAGTAGAAAGAGGACGTGGAAGCGGTGCATTTCGTGGTAGAGGCCGTGGTCAAGGTAGAGGCAGAGGTTTTGAGCAGAGGCAGTCTAGTAATGAGTGAAAAAGCAATAGAAATAGCATTCAATGTCATCATTGCAAGAAGTTTGGGCATGTAAAAGCAAAGTGCAAGCACAAGGAGCAAGAAGTGAATTATGTTGAAGAAATTGATGAGGAAAGTAAGTTGTTCATGGCCCATTATGACACTAATGAATTTACAAGTGGTGTATAGTTTATATACAGTGGATGCTCTAATCACATGACAGGCGTGAAAGCAAGTTTCAAATAGCCTGATGAGTCCAAAAAATGAAATTCAAGCTTGGTAATCATCAGGAAATTCAAGTTGAAGGAAAAGGGATGGTTGGCACTCAAAATTGGTCAAGGTAAAACAAAACTCTTGCATGATGTTCAATATGTTTGTAATTTGCCACAATGTTGGGCAACTGTTGTCTAGTGGATGCTCAATTTTGCTTGATGATGGAGCATGTGATATTAAAATTAAATAGTCTAGCTAGATTATTGTTAATGTTCAAATAACTAAAAGCAAAATGTTTCCACTTGAAATTTCAAATGTGGAAAATTATGCTTTGGTTGCTGGCAAACAAAATGATTCCAAATTGTGGCATTTGCAATATGGGCACTTGCATTTCAAAGGGTTGAGATTCTTGGGCCAAAAAACTATGGTTCTTAGATTTCCAAAAAATGATTCTTTCAATTTAAGTAAAGGATATATTTATCGAAAACAAATTAGAAAGCCATTCCCTGTTGGAAAGGCTAGAAGTGCTTCTTTTTGCATTGACCTTGTACAGGCTGATTTAGTTGTCCAATGCATATCGAATCATTTGGTGTCAGTCATTATTTCATATGTTTGTTTAGCAAAATTAGGCTATGAATACTTGTTTTTTCGGAGAAAAATTAGGACATTCGGGAAAGAAAAAGGGCAGCCGCCCTAGGAACAAAAATATTCGGCATGAGAAACGCAAAAGGAGGTAGCCGCACAAAAGAAAAAAAATAGCCGCACATTGGGACAAAAAAATAATCAGCCGTCCCTTTTATTTTTCTTATGCTTTCTTCTACCATGTCTAGTTAAACGCATTTTGTTTCCAATCAAAGATTAATTGAGGTTTGATTTAAAAAATTGGGAGGTTTTGGTAATTCTATCATTTATTTTATTCTTGAGTAGTTATATATTTTCTATGTTTCATTACATTATTGGATTGAATTATTGGACAAGAAGCCCATTGTTTGATAGTTGAATTCAATATATAGTCATTTATAATAATTAACCGTTGATTGATTGTTCTAATTCAAGTGGCAAATAACAACATCGAAAGGTAATCAATGCCCTAGAATGTATGTTATGAAAATAAACATTCAAGTTTAAATAAACAAGGTGTTCTGAGTTTCTTGGTTAGTAATTGGGTTTTTTTGAATGTTAATGGGATTAGTAGACATAACTCATAGGACTGATTCGAGGGTTGTGTTAGTTAATTAGAGAAATAATTTTAAAAAAGTTGTACTTATTTCAAACTGGACTTTTTTTTTTTTTTTGGGATGAAGGCAGTACAAAGTTTTATTTTTCCCATTTAACAAATGCAAGTGAAAAAATTCTCTACATTTTATATAAATAATGATACTTTTAGTGAAAAATCTATTGAAAACGTATAGTGAGTAATGTGACATATTTGAACAGACAAAATTGTCTCACATTTTGTTGATACTTTTTATGGAGTGTAGTAGAAATTTTGTCTTTTTTGACATATTATATCAGTCATTATAAGTTTTCATTATTAATTTTCACTAAAAGTATCAGTATTCATTTTATATATATAGTTTAATAATTTGTCTGTTTTTTTTTTCTTCCCTTTCTCATTCAATTTGGCGATTATCTAATTTACTTTTAAGTACTGCTCTATGGATTACAAAAAATAATTGAACTACCGAGCAGGTTAAATCTTTAACCATCAAACCTAAAGTATGTGTATAATTATTTTTGAATAATTGTAAGCGGTCAAATTCAAAACCAGCCGTAACTAACTAGAGCCTTCTCAGAGTGTGATGGCTATTATATTTCTGTGTAGTTGAAAATTATTAATTAGAGTCATACTTCCAAATTCTGTTGAGTACTTGATTATTCTATAGATGATTCTCAATGCTTTTATCGCTTATGGCAAAACTTACTCCTAAGACGGCTGGAAAAAAAGGTTGAAGTCATGTGATGCATGTGGAGAGATTCCAAGTGGAAAAGTACACCATAAATTGCCTGCGACGGACAATAGTGCCTGGGCAAGGATGATTTGTTTTCACTCCAACCAACAGACTCAAATAATGGACAGAAATAAGAAGGCGACCAGGCTAGAAAATCTCCACAAACCTTATGTGGCGACAGCGTTTGAATGACGGTCTCGTTTGGATAAAAGGATGATTTGTTTATTTGAAACCAATGAATTTTTGACTATGTACATGTTCTTTTATTTTGAATTTATGTTATTAAACAAATTCGAAATATCCTTCTTCACGTGATCTGATAATTGCGTTTGGATTATGTCAAAATTTTGACATGAAAGATCTACGTGAAGCCAATGTTATATTGTGTGCTAAAATCATAAGGAGAATAGTGGATTTCGCACTATATTGAAGGATACGGTGACGTAACTGGATCTCTGATTTGGAAGAGACTAAATCCACTATTGGCTATGTATTCACACTTGGTGGTGATGCAATAACAAAGAAATCAGCCACACAAACTATTATTGTTAGATTGGCTATGGAGTTAGAGTTTGTTGCCCTGGAACTGGCTGGTTCAGAGGCTGACCGGTTAAGGAATTTCTTAGCTGGAATTCCAGGGACCAAAGGGATAGTGCCCTCAGTTTCTATTCATTGTGATTGTCAAGCAGCAGTTGCCATAGCAAAAAACAAATCATATAATTGCAAAATTTGACACATAAAATTGAGACATGATGCCGTAAAGTAGTTGCTAAGAGATGGAATAATTTCCATTGATTATGTGAAGTCAAAAGTGAATTTGGCCGATTCTCTGACTAAACTAGTGGGAAGAAAATTAATTCTTCAAACATCGAGAGAATTGGGACTTATGCCAATTAAGTTGTCCATGGAGATGGTAGCCCAACCTATGTGATTGGAGATCCCATGAAATAGGTTCATATAGGTAATAAAAACTTCATATTGGCAGTGAAACACCTAAATTTAAGTCTCTTCTATGGTGTGTGTTATGACTGCTTTTAATTGTGATGTTGAATTTCAAACTCTTAATGAATTCATTTTACTTATGGATGGTGTATTTGAAGTAGTGTACAATTGATGAATTCACCTATATGAGAGTGGAGGGATGCCACTCCTATAAGATTTTGGCTAAAATCTTTAAAACTGCAATGAAAAATAAGCACGCGCACAGGTTAAACGCTCAAAAACGCATCGAACAGCAAAAATTATGGAGTTTGCATTATGATTGATAAAATCTCTATCTTACACCAATGATTTATTGGTTCATAGAAATTTTACATTTCACCAATAAATTAGTAAGATATATTTTATCAATCTAAATTTGGTTCATGGTTCAAAAGACACCAAACTGAATGCATTTGCACCCAGACATATCTTGCAAAAAATTTTATCTTCGTTTTATTCTTCAGAAATATGTGGGGGATTGTTGCATATTCCAAAAGGCATAGTCCCACATTGGAAGATTACAAGACACCTTAGTACTTTATATTGAATTTCTTGTCAGTGGCCTTATGATCAAAAGAAAGAATGGTGGCCTCACGCGCATGAGAGAGAACCAAATCAGGTCAATCCAGTTCATAGCGGTGGATTTGCCTCACTCTTCTCCCCTCCCCCCCCCCCTCCCGGCGCACATGAGGTAAACATGGTCCAACCCAAGTTTTGCTTATTTTATTTTTGGGGCCTACTAAAATAGTTCAGAATTATTTTAGTTGTCTTACCAATTAACTAAGTTTTTTGCCAATTTATGATTTTTACTAAGTTATCAACCACCAAGCCATGTCATCCATTTGACTAGTTGTGTTGGCCACTTGAGTTGACCATGTACCAGACTTATATGCATGATGGTTGCATGGCCCCAACGTTCAGCTTATTTCTCTCACTTTTTGTTGCATATAGCATTATAAATAGTGATGCTGCTAACCTCAAAAAACACCATTTAGCATTTGAGCTCCTTCCCTTCCCAAGTTTCCTTTCTCTTATTTCTTCATTTTCTTTTTTTTTTCTACTGGTTTTATGCCAATTATTTTGTTGTTCATGCTGCCCCTAATACAAGGAAGGTTTGTTTAATCTTAGGGAAACATTTCATAAATTACTGAAATAGTTTCTTGAAAACAAAACAAATATTAAACGACTCAAGTTATTTTCTTACTATAAATTTTATGTCCTATAGAGTTTCCCTACATATCATTCAATGATGACAAGTAGAGAACTTGTCATGTTTTGCAAAGAAATGTTTTTTAATAACTTCGAATTATAAGGACTTTCAATCTATATAGTAAGATCTCTCACATATTCGGATGATGATTTGTCTAAAATTGGTGTTTCAGTAGATGAGATCAGAACTATGTTGCATGAACCTTCTATCAAGAAAATAGTTTGATTTAGAAAAAATTATAATTATGTTGCTCCAAGAGCTAGATTTTATTCTAATTTTTAAATATCAAATGTTCAATTAGTTTGTATTTCCTCATTATATTAATCGATTCAAATATGGAATAAAAGCTTTTGTTTTTATCACGAATAAAAAAAATCTAAATGCAATACAACAATTTACCACAAAAAAAAGTTATGTAGTCAGTATCAATGATCAAATAATAACAACAATAACAATAACTATTACTAAGTACAAATTATGCGAAAAAATCATAGAAAAAATGGCATATTAACTTCATTGACAGTTAACTTATCAAGAATAAATGAACTTTATATAGTGAGTAATTGAAAATGTTTGCTATGAATTGATTTTATAACTTAATAAATTTCTAATTAAATATTGTAAGCTTGAGATTCATCAAACGATTGTGACTTTAAACAGGATACTATGGCTGCGCATGAAATCACTTAAACGCAAATGGGATAGCTCTAAGTGATCATGATTGGCCATAAGAAAAGACAAAAAAGGAATGAACACAAAAGATCTGCAAATGGCTAATCGGCCAAAAGCAATAGTCGAATGCGATTTTCTTACTCTTGACTAAGCCATCAACATCTCACGCGGTTTGACTAAAGTGCTTCAGGTGACTAAGCCTTCAACATCAAATAAAATAATTTTTGTTTCTTTTTTTTTTTTCCTTCAACATCAAATAAAATATTTTTCGTTTGTTTTTTTTTCTACCACAAAAAAAAAGAGTAAAAAAGCATGAATGTGTAACTATAAAAGACGGATGCTTACAAGTTCCAAACTCATAAGCAGAAAAGTTTTGAAGAACAAAAACTAAGTTCGATGGAGAATTTAACCAAAACCCCCGTCCAAAATTCCCAAGAAAATAGCAAAGGAGTAAGAAAAGCCTAACACTTCGCATATGCAGTCCAACTTGTCACCTCTGTGTCATTGCCTATGGTTTTGTACACTGCTACAAAACTAAAATTGTTCGAAATCATTGCCCAAGCTGGCCATGGAAATAAATTATCGCCGGCTCAAATTGCATCCCAATTGCCCACAAAAAACCCGGATGCTGCTTCCATGCTAGACAGAATGCTTCTCTTACTGAGTAGCCATTCTGTGCTCACTTGTGATGTTCTTGAGATTTCTGATGGGGATTATCTTCAGTACCAAAGAGTTTATGGGCTAGCTCCGGTTGGGGAATTCTTCGTACCGGATGAGGAGGGTACCTCAGTTGGGCATATGGTGGAATTGATTCAATATAAGATTCTTGTTGGCAGTTGGTAAGTTTAATTCCTTTTTTCCATTTTTTGGTTGTTGTACTGCATTTTTTCCGGTGGTAAAGTTTGAGTCCCGCCTTTGATTGTTGTTGATTGACGTAAGATTATGGATATTTTGTTGATCCTTTCACCTGCTATTTTTAGGTACGAATTGGAAAATGTGGTTCTTGAAGGAGGTACTCCGCCGTTCGATAGATTGCATGGCATGGACATATATGAGTATGCTAGCAAGGATCCCAGGTTGTGTAACATAATCATCAAGGGAGTTGTTGGTCTAACAGCCATAATCATAAAACAGTTGCTCATTGAATACCAGGGCTTTGAGAACCTTCAAACATTGGTTGATGTGGGCGGTGGTCCTGGAATAGTCCTCCACCATATCACCTCAAAATATCCTTCAATAAGGGGTATCAATTTCGACCTACCACATGTTGTCAAAAATGCACCATCATCCCCTGGTACTTTTCTCTTACCACACATATATACTTCTCCCATAATTTTCAAGTTTTTCATCTTACTATACATAATTGGTATCGCGTAAATTAAAATTTTGAAGTGCAGGAGTGGAACATTTTGGGGGAGATATGTTCGATAGGGTGCCCGGAGGAGATGCCATTTTCATGAAGGTAAAATAAAATATACTCATTCTCCACTATTAAATTAAGAACAATGTAGCCTTGTTGAAAATTGTATCTACAGATTGATTGTGGATTTGAGACTATATTTTTCACTCGTCATGCTCACTCTTATAGAATTATATTTTCGATTATCTATAAATCTATCGCTTTTCTTTTTTGTTTTTCTAATTGAACTATGTTTACCATCATTATTAACATTTTTTTGGTCAAATTTTGTCACTGTTTAGAGATTATCTACAATATTTTGCCAATGGACTTCCATTTCTTGTCATAGATGTCTATTAAGTGGAGTTAAGACACCAGGTCCTTTTTCTTTTCTTTTTTTTCCATTTGCCTTTTCTGACAGCTACGCTGCGACATTCTTTTATATTGCAACATAGTTGTTATCCTATTTTCAACTTTTTCTCTTCTTTATTTCCAACATCATTTGGAGACGACAACTAAGCACCAATTCCTTGCTTCAATTCTAGTTGTTTCAATTCACTGGTTTTCTATATGCGTAGACAAAAAAATTGAATAAAAAACAAAATAACAAGGGAAACTTAACTAAAAACATAAACAAAGCAATTGTTACATTTACATGTATTGACTATTGTTTGCGCCACTTTTAAATCTTACAAACATTAACGTTTTGAAAAAATATTTCTAAAAGATGAAAACTATTAGATCGATGATCTGTCCTTCAGTATTAATTGGACATGTCACTTCAAAAATTTCTTTATCTAAACTTTCATGAAAAACCTGTCACAGGATATAATGCATGATTGGAGCGATGATCATTGCGGAAAAGTGCTCAAGAATTGTTTCAAAGCTCTACCAGATAAAGGAAAAGTAATTGTGGTTGACTTTGTTCTGCCCACGAAACCTGATGCGAGTGCCTCTTCCAAAAAAGTTTGCCAGACCGACCTGCTCATGTTGACACAGAATTCGGGAGGGAAAGAGCGATCAGAAAAAGAATTTCGGGCATTGGCTATTCGTGCCGGATTTAGGGGCATTAAACTCCAATATCTTTCCTGCGATGTTGGGGTCATTGACATGTACAAGTAGAAGACATGACTGGCCTTTTAAGCCATCAAAACAACACGAACATACACTAGAAGCAGAAACATAATAATAAAAGTGCTTCCAGCTAAGCAATCCAATGGTGGAATAGTTGTGATTATATGACGGTTATCCATATATACATTAATGTTATACTTTTTTGAGTACGTGCAATATATTTTGTATGATCTTTAATTGGGTCAAAATTTGCTAATTTAAGAGGTTTGATTTTGCATTTTTTTTTTTGGGATTTGGGAATTTCAAGTTTGTATCAATTTGAATATGGTATACTTTTTTTTTTTTTTTTTTGGAGAAAAAAATCAATTCACCTACTGACTAAAGGATGGATAAATCGAGTGCTTGTAAAAATAGTTGTTCTCAATCCATAGATATTTACCATCATCTACATAAATTATTCAAAACCAAAGTAAAATGAACTTATTAATTGACAATTCTACATGTTTAAACAATTATTTTTTATTCTTTCAATGGGATACCTTTAACCCATAAATGATTCATTCGATCTACAGTGCATAATGTGTAATAGAAGGCCAATTGGACTTGGTTTAGGAAATTAATACCCCAAGATGTGTTGGGAGAGATACCCAAACAACGGAATTCTAATTCCCCCTCTTTGTGTGAACTATTAAAAACTATCAAATAAAATATGAAATAACCACATTACAAATATAAAATCAGCAGCAACAACAACCCACAAGCACAATAATAAAAGGAATTTTTATGTGCAAAACCATCTCAGTGTGAGGAGTAAACTCCACGGGACCGAAGTCCATCCAAATCTCTGCTATAATCAAATAAGGGGTTATACCGTTCTCTCTAGATACAACTAGAGGCATGCAAATATCAAGAAAACATCAACCATCAAGAATCATAAATTCTTGGCATTCAAAAACAGCTCAAAAAATTAAATAGAGATAGATTGAGAAAAATATTCTCACAAAACAAGCAGCCACGGATTTGATGCTGTATCTTCAAATATGAAACTCCAAATGCTAATCCCACCAGTAAAAACCAAGATCAGCCTTTCATCAATCTATTGACATAATTTGAGCAAAATCGGACCACGGATCACCTTCCAATCGATACTTTGATCAAAACTATGCAAAGAAGAAAATTTCTCTTTTTTTCTTCTCTTCTTGGCCGCCTCGCCCTTTCTCTCCTTCTTGTTTTCTCTCTATGCTGCTCACACAGGCATAAATCCATAATTTTCTTTTCATATGTTTTACATTGGATTAGGCTCCATTTGAGAGTGGCCCAAACCCAACAAATCTCCCCCACACGATCAAGTGGAGGCCATTGCCATCCTAGCAATCAAACGACAAGCCTCAAGCTTTTGTCTTGGTAGAGTCTTTGTGAGCATATCGGCACCATTCTCATTAGTGTAAATCTTTTCAAGATACAACTGTTTTTCTTCAAGAACATCTCTAATCCAATGATAACGAACATCAATATTCTTCGACTTAGCATGAAAATTAGAGTTCTTACAAAGGTGAATCGCACTTTGACTATTGTAAAACAATACATAGCGATCTTGCTTGAAGCGAAGTTCCCGCACAAACTTTTTCATCCACAACAACTCTTTACATGCTTTGGCTGCTGCTATATACTCTGCTTCAGTAGTAGAAAGTGCAACACACTTTGTAACTTTGATTGCCAAGCCACAGCTGCCTCTAAGAAAGTAACCAAGTACCCCTACAGTAGACTTTCGACTATCAACATCTCAAACCATATCTGAATTTGTATACCCAACCAATGAAGCTTCATTAGATCCAAAACAAAGTTTAAGTTTTGAAGTACCTTCAACATATCTCATGATACACTTCACTGCATTCTAATGCTCTTTTCTAGGAGTTGATAAAAATCAGCTGACTACACCAACTGCGTGAGCTATATCTGGTCTAGTACATACCATGGCATACATCAAACTACTAACCGCTGAACATATGGAACAGTTGACATGTATCGCTTCTCTTCTTCTGTAGAAGGGCTTTGGTCAGTGGTCAATCTAAAGTGAGAAGCAAGGAGAGAACTAACCACTTTAGCCTTATCCATACAAAACCTCGGAAGTACTTGCTCAATGTACTTCTCCTATGATAACCACAACTTCTTGGCATGTTTGTCTCTACCAATTTTAATGACAATGATCTATTTTGCTTGCCCCAAGTCTTTCATAGCAAAGGACTGTCTCAACTGTTTCTTCAACTTGTCAATCCGAGAAACATACCTCCAACAATCAACATATCATCAACATAGAGCAAAAGAATAACAAAATTATCATCAGAGAATTTTTGCACAAAAACAGAATGGGTAGAGTTTGTCTTTCGATAGCCTTGCTCCGTCATAACAAACTCAAACTTCTTGTATGGTGCTTGTTTTAAGCCATACAAACTTTTCTTTAGTATGCAAACATAGTTCTCTTCTGCTTTTACTTTGAAACTCTCTTGCTGCTCTATGTAGATCTCTTCTTCTAAATCACCATGTAAAAAGGCCGTTTTCACATCCATTTGTTCAACCTCTAAGTTTAAACTCACTGCTAAACCGAGTATCACACGAATGGATGACATCTTAACAACTGAAGAAAAGATTTCATCAAAATCAAATACTTTTCTCTAGCTTAATCCTTTGACAACCAATCTAGCTATGTATCGCGATCTTGAGGTGTGTTCTTCTTGCTTTACCCTGTAGACCCATATTTTTTTCAAAGCCCTCTTACCTCTACGTAGTTTCACCAACTCAAATGTGTGATTATCATAAAATGATTGCATCTCATCTTTCATGGCATCTTTCCACTCTTCTCGATGTTTATCATCCATAGCTTCTTCAAAGTTTTTTGGTTCTCCCTCATCAGTCATTAAGACATACTCACCTGGGGAATATCTTCTAGAGTGTTGTCTTTCTCTAGTAGAGCTTTGTAGTGGAACTACTGGTGGAACATCTTCACTTGATGAATCAGAATCACCATCTGCCTCAACTTGTCTAGAAGCATTTACTCTTCAACATTCGCTCACACAAATGTTGAAGGAACTCGATTCAGATCAACTGGAACAACTAAACAAGACATTGTCTTCTCTATATTATCAATGCCTTTTATGGTCTGATCTTCCATAAAAACAACATCCCTACTTCTGACAATTTTGTTCTTAACTGGATCACATAACTTGTAACCAAACTCATCTTGGCCATAACCTAGAAAAATGCATTGATGTTTTTCACGTCAAGTTTTGACCATTCATCTTTGGGAACATGCACAAAAGCTTTACATCCAAAGGCATGTAGCGCAGAAGATGGTGAAAGGTTTATCAAGTGCAAGTGTACAACTGTAACCAAGCCTCACCCCAAAATGATTTTGGCAAGTGTGACTGTGAAAGCAAACATCTAACTCTTTCAACCAACATTTTATTCATTCTCTCAATCAAGCCATTCGACTGAAGAGTTTTCGAAGGAGTCTTGTGATGACGAATACCCTATTATTTACAATGCACATCAAATGGACCTGAATACTCACCCCCATTGTCTGTTCTAATACACTTTAGCTTCTTCCCTATCTGTCTCTCAATTGAAGCTTGAAACAATTTGAAAACATCTAAAACCTGGTCCTTCGTCTTCAATGGATATACCCATAACTTTCTAGTGTAAGAGCTTTTTACACAAAGTTGAAGGGTCTATAGGATGAGCATGTTGAAGGTTGATTCATAAGTTTGACTTAGTCTTAAATTTGTTGTTAGTGCTACAGATTCTTGTGGTATAATTTTTTTATTGTAGTGACAAGGATATCTGATATGTATGAAACTTTTTAGATTTTAGTTTTTTTACTTGTAAGCCTATATAAAGGCATATTCATTAAATGGCACATTATGCATATTTCTTTGTCCAAAACTCTTACTCTATTCTTGCATATCTCTAAAATTTGTGGTATCAAAGCCAGATTTGTTAGGTACTTATCACTTGAGAGAAAGAGAAAAATCATTGATTCAAATGGAAATTCGTTGAGCATTACACAACCTACTATTTCCATCTTTAAAATAGACAACTATGAGTTTTGGAGCATCAAGATGAAGGCTCTATTTAAGTCTCAAGACTTATGGGACTTAGTAGAGACTAGATTTGCTAATCCAAATGAAAGGAACAGATCGAGGGAGAACAAAAAAAAAACGATTCCAAGGCTCTCTTTTTCATTGAACAAGCAGTACATGAGACTATTTTTCCAAGAATTTCAGCAGCTACTACATCAAAGCGAGCTTGAAAAATTCTACAAGCTGAGTTTGAAGGCTCATCAAAAGTTATAGCTGTGAAACTCCAAACTCTTTGGCATGATATGAAACTTTGCAAATGAAAGGCAGTGAATCAGTGCGGGATTTTTTGTCTCAAGTGACGGCAATTATTAGTCAAATAAGGTCATATAGAGACAAAATAATTGGCAGATATTCTGTTGTTGCAAAGGTGTGAAAGAGTTTAACACCAAAGTTTCATAATGTAATTACTGCAATTGAGGAATCTAAATATATGTCTAGTTTCTCTTTTGATGTATTAATTGTTTCTTTGTAGGCCCACGAAGCCAGAATAAACAGGTTAGTAGAAAAACCTGATGAGAAAGCATTTCGAGTAAAAGGGGAGGGATCAAATGCAAGGGACCTTGATAAGGAAGTAGAAAGAGGACGTGGAAGCGGTGCATTTTGTGGTAGAGGCTGTGGTCAAGGTAGAGGCAGAGGTTTTGAGCAAAGGCACACTACAAGAAAAATGAGCTTCAGTGACGACTGGAATGTTGCCACTAAAAGTCACTTTTTCGTCACAAAAACCATTTAGTGACGGAAAAATGGTTCGTCACTCGGTCGTCACTAATGCTTCGTCACTAAAGGGTTTTAGTGACCGAAACAAAAAAATCGTCACTAAATGAGTGGTGTTAGTGACGAAATGAGGATGTGATGAAAATTAGTGACGAAAAAAAGTCGTCACAAAAAGGGGGAAAAAGTAGTCATTAAAAGTTAAGGGTCGTCACTAATTGCGCATGATTAGTGATGAAGTATAGTGACGAAAAATTTTCGTCACTGTAAATATTTCGGTCAGGTGGGTAGTTGTGACGGTTTTGTGATGGAAAAAAAAAAGTCGTCACTAAAAAGAACCTTTATCAACTCATTCTGTGACGAACTAGTGATGATATTTTTTGTCGTCACTAAATGGTTAGTGACGACCTTAAGTTTGTTACAGAAAATTTATCGTCACTAAATGGTTAGTGACGACTTTAAGTTTGTCACAGAAAGTTTGTTGGCCAATGCAATTTTGTGACAGAAAAATTTGTTGTCCTTTTGCATTAGTGACAAAAAAACCTGGTCACTAAAAATTCATTCGCAAATGAAATTAGTGGCAAAAAAAATTTGTCACTAAATAGTGTTATTAGTGACAATTTTAATCGAAGCTATAACATTGTATATTTCAGTATTTTATCACTAATAACATAAATGTGTTGATCGTGACATTATTTATCCTTTTAATACAAAAATCATCGATATCGAAAATGTAATGAAAACAATCTTACTAATCATTCAACATTCAAAACCCATATGAAGAAAGGCAAGAAAGATAAACTTGTGCATTGCAAAAGACAACATTTTACTTTCCTAGCATACAAGAAAATAAAGGTTAAATATCCTAGTTGAACTATGAGAATAAAACATTATCCAAACATCTTACACCTCACAAAATAGTAATGTACACATAATTCCCACAGCATTCTAAAAGTAAATAGGCAAAAAGCTATTTTAAGACCTTGACAACAGCAACCAACTGGCCATTTGATTCCAAAGTATGTCTACAATTTGTGGATGCTTGGCTATGTGGTGGTGGATGCGTCACTGTGATAAGAAAAGAAAAAGCACTAAATGTTATAAATTCAATCCAATCCAATTGCAGATATGACTAGCTACGGAAACAACACCCCATAACTATACATGTCATGACATAGTACAATTCATCGTAATGAATGATAATCATCGTATTACATTTTCCACCATTCACATTTAACAGAAATGACCATACAATCTATCACGTGACATAATACAAAACCACAAATAGAAAATCATACTCTTAAACCAATCTTTTTAACTAGGCATCATTATGTTACATAATGTTTATTCCTCAGACAAATGTAGAAATGTGACATGCATTGACAAAAAGGAAATGAAATGTATGAGTGCACATTTAAGAATGTATTAAAGGAACAACATCATGTCGCGATAACAATTATATCCATAGAAGCAACAACATCCCATAATTATATCTCATTACAAAACACAATTTCACCAACAAATTATAATAATCATACTACATTCTACACCAATCATAGAAAAATGAAGTGACTACGAAATGTTTCATGAACTACAAAACAAACCACTCATACAACTAAAAGGATTTGGTTTTGTAGCTATATGGATTTGTTCAGAAATTTAGAAACTTTTCCACATCTACAACACAAGGAGTCAGAAAAATCAGAAAACCCGAAAAAATGAAAAGTCATCCGGAACTACCAGAGAAAGAGAGAGAGAGAGAGAGAGAGAGAGAGCATCAGAGCATCAAGTAATTTATAAATATGTTTTGTAGCTATATGGATTTGTTTAGAGTTTTAGAAACTATTTCCCTTTATGCAATACTCTAGTTCAGAAAATCAGGAAAACTAGGAAAAAAATGAAAAAATCAATCCAGAACTAGCCACACAGAGAGAGAGAGAGAGGATCAAGTAATTTATGAATAGGCTTTGTAGATATATGGATTTGTTCAGAATTTCAAAAACTCTTTCCCTTTATGCAATACTTCAGTCTAGAAAAATCAGAAAAACTAGGAAAAAATGAAAAAATCAATCCAGAACCAGTCAGAGAGAGAGAGAGAGCATCAAGTAATTTATAAATAGGAGTTGTAGCTATATGGATTTGTTCAGAATTTCAAAAACTCTTTTTCTTTCTGCAGTACTTCAGTCCAGGAAAACTAGTCGCATGCTACTTGAATTCAGATAACATAACCAAAAACAAAACAGTCACAACACTTCAGTTTAGAAAAACTAGAAAAAAACAGCCCAAAATTTGTCCAGAAAAAGCGCAAGTGAACTAAAAACATACCACTCATACAACCAGAAAAGGATTTGGTTTTGTGGCTATATGGATTTATTCAGAAATTTCGAAACTCTTTCCACATCTGCAACACAAGGAGTCCAGAAAAATTGGAAAAAACCAAGAAAAAAATGAAAAGCCATTCCAGATCCAGCCACATAGAGAGAGAGCAAGAGAGAGAGAGAGAGAGAGAGAGAGCATCAAGTAATTTATGAATAGGTTTTGTAGCTATATGGATTTGTTCAAAGTTTCAGAAACTCATCCCCTTTATGCAATACTTTAGTCCAAAAGAATCAGAAAAACTAGGAAAAAATGAAAAAAATCAATCCAACACCAGCCAGAGAGAGAGAGAGAGAGAGAGCATAAAGTAATTTATGAATAGGATTTGTAGCTATATGGATTTGTTCAGAATTTCAGAAACTCTTTCCCTTTCTGCAGTACTTCAGTCCATAAAATTTTTAAAAGCAACAAGTGTCTTTGTTTTAAAAGCAATTTCAGCTGCAGAAAGTTTTTATCACTTGCAAAAAAGTAAATAAAAGGGGACACAAATCGAACAAAAGTGCAGATGACGTGCATGACAGCCATAGACAATCACTCTATGCTTTGCAACATAAATTTTTTATACAAGGAAGCAAACTAAAAGTTATACCTTCTACATTTTGCCAATAAAAATTAAAGACAATATTCCATCAATTAAAGACCTTCATGATTTAGAACAAATTGAGGCCACATCTAGTCACTATGAGGCACAATCAAGAATAGAAGAAAACTGAGAATGTATAAAGTGAGCAGAAGCCGGGAGAAATCTTGTTTCAACCAAAATATATAATAAGTCCCAATCAAAAATAGAAGAAAACCTACAGGAAACAGTAAGAATACTTACTGTATTAATAGTTTTATTACTATGGATAAATAGATAATATGGTGGAAACCAGAATCAATTTGTAATTAGAAATAGCAATGACATTGCCGATATCATGCGTAAAGTGAATCACACACATGTGGATCTTTTGATAAAAAAGAACAAGTAATCCTACTAACTGACAAAATACTAAAGAAAACACTAAGCTAAACCCTATGGAAGTCAAATTGCAACTATACTGCTGCCTGAAACTGCATCACATGAAAATTAGAGGATTGAACTACCATGGTGAACAAAACAAAATAATTAGTCCAAAAAAAATCCAACAATAAAACCTGAATGCCGAAGAGCTTTCAACAGGTAAAAATGGAAGTACATGTTTCAATTGTTAGCTTAGTAAAATAAAACTTGAACAGTTAAACTGGATTTCCTTAGTTGCAACCAAAATGGATCATTCAATTTCCAAATGCCAGGTGAGCAGCTAATCAATGGAAGCAACCCATGTAACAGAAGTGTCTCCTTTCGAAGACAATTAAACCAAATTTCCAGAACTAATACTTGGGACGTGATGACTCAAACAGTTCAAACTTTCAACGTACATAGTAAATGCTAGCCTTAGCAATCTCTTGGAGCAATTATACAGTTACATAGTAAATGTAATATGGGATGTCAAAATCTTGAAGTGTTGGATAGAGAACTTTGAAATATGTATGATTCACATATTCAAAAATAAGACTAGGAGTTTTAGACTGCTAATCTCTAACAATACCAAGCAACTTCACAATATTTGGGCCACCACAGAGATTCTGTAGTATCTTAATCTCCCTCTTTAAGGTAGAACATTTCCCAATATGACAGAATACAACTATTTCACAACATCTTTTGGCTATATGGAAGGACAGTTGAAAGGTGGTGAAATAAAAAACCCATGCATTTCACTTTGAAAGGATGGTCAACATCACTGGTCCATTCCTAGATTTTGACAATGATATTATTCAGCAAACAAAACGAAATAACCACCTACTGAATGGATACCAAATTGCAAAACACAAGGTTATCTTTGCAACATGACAGAATTTTAGCCAAATGTCCTTCCAAAAAAATGATAAATTCATACAAGGAAAGAAATTGGAAAAAGACAGGCCAAGAATGATGATTCAAACTTTTGGATCTTCATAATTATTTGAAACTTTTTTAGCAAAAACAACAAAGGATTGCATCTTTGCAAATAAGTGACTTAAATCACATAATAACCTTTTATTATCACCCCCAAAGTCAACATCTCACAATAAAATGGCTATTTATACGAATCATTCAAGAAAACATACGATAAACAAAACTTGCTTATCCATTTGACCTGTTCTCAAGAACAAAAGTATCAAAAGTGAAGCATAAGTTGACATCAAAAGAGTTGCTACATTAACAGCAGTAAGAGAATTTTCAAGCCGTCTTCAATTGATGTCAAAGATAGCCCAAAACCTTTAGCAACAAGCACTTTGATCCTTTAAGAATCTAGCTTTAGCATAGCAACATTTCATTAGCTAACAAGAATTAATTTTTCAACAAACAAAATGCATAACTTCTTACTCTAAATAGTAAACTTCTAAAAGTTCATAATCAAAAGACAACTAGGATTTATGAAAAAGATGACAACCAAGACACGCTTGAGAAAAATTTGAGTAGTACCTTTCTTGAAACTTGTGACTTTCCTATTGCCACCCATTTTTTCTTAATAGCCTGCTGGCAACCTATCTTGAAAACAGAGGATTCTAGCTTTTTCTACAATGGAGGCATCAAAGTTCAACAACATGTCTTTCAAAAGTGAAAAACAGACTATAACTGTGAGATTTGTCTAGATTATCAAATGTTTGTAGGATATAATGATTCACATTATGAGGAGAAGTAATAGTTTACATAGAGCAAGAAACTTTTAAAGTATAACTTCCCATACATCTTCAATGAATAATTAAGATTGATCAATGGCTTATAACCGAAGCAAAATGACATACCAGATGGTCGCTCATTGTGACAAAGGAAACTAATATCAACTTAGCTTCTCTAAGTTGATGGAAATAGGGAGAAAATTTGCCAATGTTGAGGTTTAATTATATATATATATATATATAGATAGATAGATATAGATATAGATATCTATATATTTCATTTTCTAAAGTGAATATACCTCTATATTCTATTTTTAATGGTCAAATAGACTCCATAAACAACTTAAATAACTTATCATTCTTTTATGTAATTGGGAATTTCTTCATAAAACTACCATCTCTGGAACAAGTCTATATTTATCATCAAAGATCATCACATGAAAATTCAAGACATGCATAATATGTTAAGTTATTCTTCTAATTAAATTTAAAAGGGTTTAGCACTACATAATAGCATATACGCTGGTAAAAGAAACTAGTTTTTCCCCTTTAAAGTTTTCTTCACTTTGGACTCAATTGACATGTTCCTTAGTTTTTGAGATGGGTTTATCTTTTTTCATCATCTATGGACCGATTTTGAAGAAACCTACTACAGAAGTCAAAATAGAAAACATAATGTTTCGCAACAGTCAAAGGAAAAAAAAGGTAAGATCCGCTGGCTGTGAACCTGAAGTTGGATAAAAGGATGATTTGTTTATTGGAAACCTATGAATTTTTTACCACGTCCATGTTCTTTTATTTTGAATTTATGTTATTAAACAAATCCGAGATATCCTTCTTCATGTGATCTGATAATTGCGTTTGGATTATGTCAAAATTTTAGCATAATTACATTTATTATAATTTGAAATCACAATGTCATGATTAAAAGATAATTTTTGGATTAAATTGAGAAGACGTAAATATGTAATTTTATGATAATTATGAGAGATGATTGATAAGATAAATCATTCTCGCCTTATTGATAAATAGACTAATTGGCATAAGAACCGGAATTCCTTAATTGTAAATTAAAGTGATTTTATGGTTAATGAGTTAGTTGGCACCCATTTAGCTATTTACCTAATAAGAGGAAACTCTCGCTCGTTTGTTTGTTTCATTCTCACTCACTCTCTTTATCGATTTAGCATCCCATTTCTTCTTCCTCGTTCATAGCTTCTGACATCGATCCAACACATTCCGTTATCGTCAATGGCATCCACATGTATAGGACATGCATCTTCAAGTAACAAGATTGCTTTCATGGAGAATAAATTGCAAATGTCGGTGGTCCATGGCAAGGTCAGTGGAAATTAGCCTCGAAATTTTTACATTTTAATCTTCGTGTTTCATATATCGGGCATGAACACTGTTTCTTAGGGTTTTGTTTATGATGCCAATGATTAGGAATTTTTTAAAAAATATGACATGCCAGGGTTTTGTTTTGTTTGATGTTATTTGTAACTTGTGCACATCCTATCAGATAGAGTGTTTGTTGTTTAAAGCATATGTCGAAAATTCGACGAATGTCTTCAACTCAAATTGAGCACATTCGAGAGTCGATCTCGAGTGCTTTAAACTTGTCGAGTACTTGTTTGAGCCGGTCTCGAGCCATATGTCCAAGGAGTATGTAAAACGAGAGGAAAATTCTTACAACTTGTCTTATGATGTATCTTTCATGAATCGAGCATGTCTTATGTTGTATCAAACTGATCGATGGTAGTGTAGACCTACTGATCAGTGCAACAAGAGGCTTGTGGTTTACCTTGTGTCTTTTATTAATACAGAACACAAAATAAAATGCAAAATAAAACGTCATTAAAGTTTGAATTGTAGAGTGCTCGATATATGCTAGATTGATGCTCTACATCGGGCTCGACAAAGTGCAAATCATATGGATGAACTCAAGGTTGTTAAACTCAAGTTTTTATGTAAAATCAATAGAGGGTCTACAAAATCGGATCGTAAAATCGTAAGAGTTTACAAATTATGAAAAATAATATAACAAAATATATTATATATAATATATATATTATATGTTAAATTTATAACTTACAAACCTGTTCAAACTTATAAAAAATACACAAATTTCAAAAAAAATATATTATCAATCACACCTAAAAATTAATAATAATCAAATTCATTAACAGCCATGCATAATAAAAGTTACAACTTACAAAAAGTAAAATATCAATATTCCAAATGCAGAAGTTCAGTCAAAACGCTGTTTGTCTTTTGTTTTTGCAGAAACGGATCGTTGGCCGATTTTACGATTCTAAGTATCAAACTTGCAAGTTTACCCGATTTTACCCATTTTCATTTTTACCTATAAACTAAATCGAATACTTGGTTTTGGATCGTAAAATCATAAAAACGTACTAGTAAAACCGAGAGTTTAACAACATTGGATGAACTTGCCGACTACATTGTCGTGCCAATGTCCAGTACTTTAAACATGTCTAGTACTTGGTCGAGCAGCTATCCAGCCATATGTACAGGGAGTATGTAAAGTGAGAGAAAAATTTTTCATGAAGAGAATGTCTTATGTTGTATCATTCATGTATTGCAGGAGATAAGGGACTGGAAGGAACGACAAGAAAATCTTGATGTGGACTTGGTACACTTGAAGGAGTCAAAACTGAAAGATGTAATATTGGAGAAGAAAGCCAAGCATCTGCTAGCTAAACTGAGAGCAAAAGTGCAGACCACAGAAGATGCCAATGAAAATGAAGAATGCAGCGTAGGTATAAACAATGTCGTTCATGTATTGCAAGAGATGAGGGATGAGAGAGAACAGCAAGAAAATCTAGAGGTGGACTTGGTGCACTTGAAGGAGAGAAAACTGGAATCCTTACAATTGGAGAGAAAAGTGCATCTGTTAGCTATTGCCAAAAAACTAAGAGCAAAAGTGCAGACCACAACAGATGACAATGAAGAAAATGAAGAATCCAGCGTAGTTATAGACTAAGGCATGGAGGATTCAGCTTCTATAGATAAAAATTGTTGTCAAGGAGTATTATTCCTTATTTTATATTGTAATTTATGCAATATTATCTGAACATTGTATTATTATTCTACCTTCTCTTTGGTATGTTGAACAATAGTGTGTATGAATTTTTGTATTGTAATTGTAATATTTATGTAAGTCAGTAGTACAAACGTCAACAAATTTATGTGCTTGACGTTTGGGGTACGTGCTTGACAAAATATCAACTCAGTTTGGGTCTATGCTTGAGACATGCTTCTACACAATCTAATTAACAACGGATATTACAATTACAATATTAATAGTAATATCAATTTCCGCAACTCAATTAAAAAACATGGATATTACAATTACTTTCAAAATGTTCCATGCGGTTATGAAATTTCATAAGTTCTATGTTCCTTAACATGCATAAGAAAGACAAATACAAATTGACATTACTCACAATTGTCTTCAACTCCGCTAGATTCATCATCCGCAAACATTCCCTACATTTGTTATGGCCGTTTCCAAATACTGAATTTTGCCTTCCAAATTTCTCGACACAAAGCTTGTAGTGCCGATGGCTTTATCCAATGCATCTACACGCGGTGGGTTGCTGGATTTTCTCTGCTTGCACCGCCATTTTGTCCATAAGAGGATTTATTGGTTAGACCTGCTCTTTTGTTAATTCCACAACATCCCATTCTTCCCATTCATGCATACGCGACAAAAAATACACGGAACTCATTGATTCATGCTTTATGATCTGCTTGATAAATAAACATATTTAAATATCTGACTGTTAGCTCTAGAAACACACAGTCGATATAGATACGGACCAATTGCTAATGCTCGAGTCAGGCTTGAGTACATGATTGAGACATTATCGACATCATATCGACATTGTAGCATGACTCGACATATGCTCGCCCCCAACTTCTCATGCATACGGAGTTCACATTGAAACAAAGAAAAAATCTATGTCATAGAATATGCACAAGTTTAAACCTTAAATCGCAATCGCGATTACATATAACATACAACAATACGCTATAGCCAATAATTCTTAATAAACAAAATGACTTATTTCTTCCATAAATCGTTAAATCTATTAATTATTATCGGCAAAGAATTAGTGTGTTTATGCCCGATATAGCCAATAATAATATAAAATGTACATTTGTAGGCGAATTTCCATTTACCATTTCCCTTTTCGTCCATTTTCGAGATGTTTTCTTCATGGTAGTTCCCGAAGATGACGATCCAAGTCTCTTGTTGCTCGGAGATGCCGTTTGTGTTGGATCAATTATTAAAAGATGAAGTATGCAAGCTGACGTTTAGAATAGCACCGCTTAAAACTTCCTCGCCAATATAGTATGTCAACACTGTTTGACTACGTGAAAAGATCTAAATGACCCATTCATCTCTTTACTTAAAAAAAGGAAACCCTTGCTCAATTTTTCGTTTCATTCTCATTCACTTTCTTCATCGATCCAGCATTCCACCTTTTCTTCCTCATTCATCGCTTCCAACATCTATCCAATACATTCCGTTATCGTCAATGGCATCCACATGTACGGGACATGCATCTTTAAGCAACAAGGCTGCCTTCATGATGAATAAATTGCAAATGCTGGTGGTCCATGACAAGGTAAGTGGAAATTAGCTATGAAATTTACATTTTAATCTTCGTGTTTCATATATCGGGCATGAGCATTGATTCTTCGGGCCTGGATGCTGATTCGTATGGTTTTGTTTATGATGGCATTGATTAGTGATTTTTGAAAAAATACAACAAGTCAGGGTTTTGTTTGATGTTAGCTATAATATCAATTGAATATCCTATCACGTAGGGTGTTTGTTGTTTTAAAGCATATGTCGAAAACTCGACGAACGTGTTCAATTTATGCAACTTACAGAGTCGATCTGATAACTCGTAGTTTAAACTTGTCGAGTATTTGTACTGGGAGATGTAAAATGATAGGAAAGTTCTCGAGCCATATATACTGGGACAGGAAAGTTTGAGTATTGTCTTCAACATATATCGAGCATTGTCAAGGCAATCTCGAGTACTTGGTCAAGCCAGTCTCGAGCAATAGGTCCAGGGAGTATGTAAACCGATAGGAAAATTCGTGCAACTGGTCTTACGATGTAAAAGACATAGCATGTCTTATGTTGTATCGGTCGTGTATTGCAAGAGCTAAGGGAATTGATAGTGCAGGTGCTTCAACGGCATAGAAATCTTTAGCTGGAATTGAGGGAGACAAAACAGAAAGTCTCAGAAAGAATTGCTCATATATACGAATTGGAGAAAGTCTTACAACGATCCAACACATCGATGACATCCACACGTACGGGATATGCATCTTCAAGCACCAGGGCTGCCGCCATGGAGAATAAATTGCAAATACCGGTGGTCTGGGACAAGGTAAGTGGAAATTTGCCTCGATTCGTAGGGCTTTGTTTATGATGGCAGTTCTTAGTGTTTTTTTGCAAAAATATGACAAGTCAAGGTTTTGTATGTTGTTTATATCGAGCAATTTGTTGAGCCGATATCGAGTACTTTAAACTTGTCGAGTACCTGGTCAAGCCGGGTCTCGAGCCACATTACAGTAAGTATGTTTCATGAATTGAGCAGGAGATATGGGACTGGATAGAGCTGGTGCTTGAACGGTGAAAAAATCTTGATGTGGAACTGAGGGATACATAACAGAAAGTCTCACAATTTGAGAAGCATGCCAAGATCATCTGCTAGCTACTGCAAGAAAAGTCAAAGCAAAATTGTAGACCACAGAAGCTAACATTGAAGAAGAAGAAGAATCTAGTGTAGTTGTAGACTAAGGCAGTGAGGCATTGTGGCATTGATGCCGCTTTGTGTTGTTTTTTATTTGATGTTGTTATTTCATGAATCAAGCATGTCTTATATTCTATTGAACAAAGGATTCAACTTCTATAGATAAAAATTGTTGTCATGGAGTATTGTTCATTATTTTATATTGTAATTAATGCGATATTATCTTAACATTGTATTATTATTGTACCTGCTTTTTGGTATATTTAACAACAATGTGTATGAATTTTTGTATTGTAATTGTAATATTTATGTAAGTCAGCACTATAAACGTTAGCAAATTTATGTGCTTGACGTTTGGGGTATGTGCTCAACAAAATATCGACTCAGTTTCGAGCAGCCTGGGTATGTGCTCAAGACATGATTCTACCCAATCCAATTAAACATGGATATTACAATTACAATGTTAATAGTACTATCAATTTCCACAACTCAATTAAAACACATGGATATTACAAGTACGTTTGAAATGTACCATGCGGTTAAGAAATTGTTTAAGTTCCGTGTTTCCTAACATGCAAAATAAAGACAAATACAAATTGACAATACTCTCTGTTAATTGTCTTCAAGTATGCTAGATTCATCATCTGCAGAAACATATCATACGTTTGCTATAGCCGTTTCCAGATGATGCATTTCGCCCTCTAACCTCTCGACGGCCGTATCCAATACGACTAAACGGGTAGTGTGTTGCTGGATTTTCTCCGTTTGCGCTACCAATTTGTCTATAAGTGACATGATCTTCCATATCTCCTATAGCAAATACACGGAACTCGTTGATTCATGCTTAAATAAACACACATTCGATATGGATATAGACTAGGTGATCATGCTCATGCTCATGCTCGAGTCAGGATTGTTACAGGCTCGAGACATTATTGACATCGTGTCGACATTGGGCTCGACATTGTAGTATGCATACCCATTTCACATTGAAACAAACAACCTATATTCTCATGCAATAGAATATGCAATATAACATGTTCTTATGCTCGCCCCCAACTTCTCATGCATTCCCAGTGTACACTGACACAAACGAACTATCTGTGTCATAGAATATGCACAAGTTTAAACCCTAAACCTCAATCTCGATCACATATAACATAAAACAAAACGCTATAGCCAATAATCCTTTATTAAACAAAGGGCCGCAATTCTTCCAATAATCCTTAATTCCATTAATCATAATCGACAAAGAATTAGTGTGTTTACGCCCGATGTAAGCGAATTTCCACTTACACTTTCCCTTTTCATCCGTTTTCAAGACGTTTTCTTAAAGGCGGCTTCCGAAGATGACGGTCCAGGACCCTTGTTGTTCGGAGATTCCATTTGTGTTGGATCGATTATGAAGAGATGTAGAATGCAAACTAATGTTTAGATCGTGATGAATAATGAACTGAACCAACACGCCAGCGACAGTTCTCGTACTCTGTAAGTACAAGAGCATTTATGGCTTTTGACATTGTCAATCTAATAAGTCGTGCCAAACTCATCATTACAAATCGATTTGTTTCACTCTGTCCTATAAAAAACGGTAATCATTTCTTCTCTCTGCTTCTTCTTTATTCATCGATTCAACTCAACGTCCTGGTTCAAAAAATCTAGTTGTATATCATCGGAATCAATGGCAAAAAAGAAAACATCTGTTGCGTCCTTAAAAAAAATTACACCAATGTGGAGAAGACACTACAAAAGCCGACAAGCGGGACCAGTGTGAGTTCAAACTCCTGCATACCTTCGAATTTTCGTGTTTGCTATACACCTGATGCGACCGTTGTTTGCGTATTTCTAGTTGTATGAGTTCTTGGACCTGCTTGTTGATTACAATGAAATATCCTCAAGGACGCTATGGAAATATCCTCAAGTGCATGCAATGAAAGAGTAGAGCTACTCATGCATTAATTTGAGCCTCTGGTTCAATTTGGTTCTTATTTTTAAGAAGTTCAAATTTTGCCTCGCAACAAATTTGAGTTTGATTGATCTTTCAAATAAAATCTAGCTAAGTTTGGAAAAATATAATTTAATTCTAATTGATTGACTATGGAGTTTGACTTAAAAAAGTTTAAATATACTAAATAACCCAATAATAAGTGAAAATAATTTGAAAACCAAAAAAAAAAAAGAAAAACCAAAAAATTACTGAACATGTATGCCCGAAACAAAATAAAGGTAACCACCAAAAATTCTCTTTATTATTAATCTGAAAAAAAGGATCCATCTTTATTCTCGAGTATGAGAATATTATGCCCTGCCAATATCTTGGGGGAATTGAGAAAATAGCAGCTCCCTTAAAAACATTTGCAAAAATAGCAGCTTGACCAAGTCATTTGCAACAATAGCAGCTTGGCTGTAAAAGCGATGGGAAAATACCGAAAAACCCCTGATACAATCCAAGTTCATCGTTTAACTTCATGTCACCGATCTGCTAACATTTTTTCATTTTTCATGGATTGAACAGCCCATTTCCACGGTGCGGTGCGTAATAATTCAACATGAAGTTTGATTTCATTACCGACGAACAAACAACTGGTTTGATTTCGCCGATCGGATAATAATAAAAAATGTAAAATACATCCCGACCGACGAACAAACAAAATCCCGACGTCTCAAACTGGCAATTGGATATTTGAAGATGGCCGAAGACTTATTAAGGTTCTACGCCAAATAAGGAAGGAAGTCGGCTTCTGTTGGACGAATAAACGATAATTAGTCGATGTTTCGTCGAGAGGTTAACCGACTTGTAGACGACCTTTAGTCGAGCTTTTTTCGAGGTTTTGTTCGATATTTAGTCGATGTTTTGTCGATCTTTTATTCAAGGTTTAGTCGACATTTTAAACGTCGATGAACATATTACATCTTATTGTGAATGACATCTTATTGCTGTTGGATAAATCGAGGTTTGCTAGTTTATTTGATATTGAAATAAAATCTACTGGTAGGAAAAAATAAGGTTTTCTACTGTTTTGATTTGTGTGTTTTGTAATACAATGAAATAGTATCAGGCTCACCACATCAATGTCTGAATAACTTGAGTTTATCCTCTCGCAGGCCTTCATCACTTCATCGTAGGTAGCTTCCTCCGTCGCACCAAGGTGTTTAATGAACTTCGATATTGACGGAGGACCATTAGGTGCGCGGTACTTGGCATATGCACTATCAAAATCGCCCATCTTCAGGCCCGTGATTATGGCAAACTCCCTCTTGCCAAATTTTACCTTCTTCCCCGCAACGTTGAAGTAAATGCTATTTTCCCGCTTGGATATCTCGTCCGGTTTGAGTTGCCTCAACAATAGGGAATGTATGATCTGTTTGCACCAGAACGTATGCTCGTGGTCAAGAGCAATTTCAGCTAGACAACTCTCCATTCGAAGTATTTCCTTTTGCGTCTCAGTCAATTTCGACCGGATCATCTTCATACTGGCTTCATAATAGCAATATTGCGATACCTGAGCATTGAAAAACTCTCCCTGAACGACCATTTGCGCCTTCAAATGTCCCTACACATTGCATTGTCAAATATGTTCAATTATTGCACATAGTCACTCTCACCTTTTAATATGAAACATGGAATATATGCATTCACTGTAATTTGGCAAACTATAAATTTTACAAGAAGTTGTTATTTATAATCAATTTATTCGAAGGCCATTCATAAACTAAATACAATTATACACTTGCATCACCGTTCTAGTTTTGGTATCTTTGTGTGATAGATTAAATCGACACTTGGTCGAGGCTTTTTGTGAAATTAACCAAATGAAAGTTTAGAAAATAATATCGCACATTACAAAGCAAAGAGAGATAGATTAAATCGACACTTGCTCGAGTGTTTTTGTGAAACTAACCAAATAAAAGTTTAGAAAAAATATCGCTCACTACAAACCAAAGAGAGATAGATTAAATCGACACTTGCTCGAGGGTTTTTGTGAAAATAACCAAATGAAAGTTTAGAAAAAATATCGCACATTACATATCTTTGTGTGATAGATTAAATCGACACTTGCTCGAGGTTTTTTGTGAAACTAACCAAATGAAAGTTTAGAAAAAATATCGCACATTACAAAGCAAAGAGAGATAGATTAAATCGACACTTGCTCGAGGCTTTTTGTGAAACTAACCAAATGAAAGTTTAGAAAAAATATCGCACATTACAAAACCTCAGAGAGATAGATTAAAGCGACACTTGCTCGAGGCTTTTTGTGAAACTAACCAAATGAAAGTTTAGAAAAAATATCGCAGATTACATATCTTTGTGTGATAGATTAAATCGACACTTGCTCGAGGCATTTTGTCCATTCTTTGATCGATGCTTTTGCCTCGAGCCTTTGATCGACAATTGATCGAGGCTTGATCGAGACAATCGGCATACAGACGACTCATTTGTTCGAGGCTTAGTCGAGGTATTTTGGGCATTCAGTCGACACTTGTTCTCGCCCAAGTGTTAATCAGTAACATGGTTCTCGAGTGTTTTGTGGACAGTTTTTGTGTGTTTCAGGTTATAAAAATCAAAATTTCACTTTCACTATGCATAATATATGTAGATTATCTCTTTGATGTTTGAAGGGTGGCCAAGAGTTATATTTACTACAATTAATTACCAATGTCATTTTCAGAATAAACGCCTTCATCTAATCTTTATCAAGAACAAATTTCTCATCGCAGGGCGTGGTTCATGACTGGAGTGATGATCATTGCATAAAATTGCTCAAGAACTGTTTGAGAGCTCTACCCAACAACGGAAAAGTGATTGTCGTGGACTACATTTTACCTTTGAAACCTGACACTAGTGACTCTTCAAAATGTGTTTGCCAGATTGATACCTTCATGATGACTTCTACTGCTGGAGGGAAAGAACGATCAGAGGTCGAATTTCGGGCCTTGGCTAAAGCTGCCAGATTTAAAGGCATAAGATCAGAATGTCATGCTGGAAACATTGGGGTGATCGAAATGTTCAAATAGATGAGACTACACTTTTCATCCAGCTAAGCAACCAATGGTCCAGTGGTGAATAAAACTTCAGGACTTTTCGGAGAGAGTTTGAATAAAAATTTGAATGTTTGCGTTTTCTTTTATCGTGATATGAATATTATCCATCTACATAAATGTTCTATTTCTCGTTCTAATGATTTAGGCTATTTTATAACTTACTTCAGCACTCAATTTAAAAGATTAAGTTCCTAATCAATTAAGCTTTTGATAAGAAAATTTAAAAAATAATATCTTAGCATATTGAATGAGTATGAAAGTATTGGTGGAATTGTACGCATAAAAAAAAAAATAGTGATACACAGAACGAGAAATTAAAATAAATTCTGTATACGGCAAAATTACTAAAAAAGTTAGTATGAATAGCAACTAATCTTCTACTATCTTATAATACCACCATATTAAACACTATAGGAATTTATTTATGTAAATATCACGTTTTTCTACAATAAATGATATATACTTGGCTTATCACTTAATTGTCCACACGGCTCTTCAAAGTAATTATTCCACTCTCCAATTCTCTCCTTTTTTCTAGTCTTCTTTTTTCCTTCTTTTATCTCGTGATTTTAATATTTTTACATCATTGTCCAATGAAATTTTACAAAAAAAAAATTATTATCCTAAAAATAGGAAGAAATTAATTTTACTACTTTAATTTTAATTATGGTTTATTAGTGGTTTGATGCTTATCGATAGAATGATATTTCCTTCATTCATAAATTATACTCCTTCCATTCCAAAACAAAAAAAAGAGTCCACTTTAGTTAAAATAGAAATTTTTATTAGTTTTTAGGTACAATTTATTTAATGCACCACCGAATGTATAATTTTATATTTGTATTCTTACATTTTATCAGCAATGATATTTTAGAAATTTGGTTTAAAAGTGGACTATTTTTTTGGTTTAAAAAAAGTGTCAAAGTGGACTTTTTTGCTAAGACGGAGGGAGTAAACAATTGTGTAAATTTTAAATTTTTCTTTAACTTTTATATTGAGATAACTATGGAATCAAATAGTTAGAATGATTAGGAGTTAATTACATCCATCTTCGTCAAAATTTGATAAAACTAAAATATCCCTTTTATAATTTGAAAAAACTGTCAATATCCTTTTTAATTCAAAGTCAATCTCTAAAACGTGTGAAAACGCAAAACACTTATCAATTTGCTAAAATAAATTGCAAATAAAAAATAACATAACGTTAAAAATGAAAAAAAAAATGAAACAAATAATAATTATTATTTGAAATTGTAATTTTGAATTTTGATTGAAATTTTATAATTTTTCTTTAAATTTTAATTTATTGCTATCTTAATTGTGTGACAACATTTTTAACCTCGAATCTTAAAATTGGATATACAAGAATAGCATATTCACTCAATTATATACAAGGAATACTTTGTATTTTTTTTAATAAAAAATTTGCAAGTAGTGTTTTGTATAAATTAATTAATGAAAATTTTAAGGAGTAAATTTGTATATGCAACACAATATTTTATTTTGCTGATGTCATCTTCAAAGTGCTAAATATTAAGGTTGACTAATTTAAAGGGTATTAGTAGCTTCTTCCAACCAGAGGGACACTAATAGTTTTATCAAATTTCAAGGAGATTGATGTAATTAACTCAATAATTAATTAAGTATTAGATATTTATTTTTTAGAATAGGTAGAAATTAATTTGAATAGAATCAATAAGAAGTAAGAAGAATACTTATTCAATCTTTTTGCCCATTTTCAGATGGTTGATTAATATAAAAAATTGATCCTTCTGGATTTCAATTAGTTTCAAATATTTATTTTGGCCGTTTAGTAATTCACTTATTCGGTTTGATTAATATTTCTTTTGTATATAGTTCATATATTTTGGTTTAATTTAATTATATTTTTTTTACCTTGAAAGTGGGAAAATAAATCATTAACTTGCAAAGGGATGGAAAGTTTTTGGGGAAAAACATTAACTAAAATAATAACTGCAATAATTTAAAAATGTCCAATTTTGTAGTTTAACTAGGGGTGGTAAAAGTACCCACCACTGGCCACGACCCACTCTATTTAACCCTTGGAAGGGAAGAAAATCTCCCCCTTCATTTAAATAGGGTCGCCCTATTTTCTAACATAATTATTTAAATATATTATTTATATATGATATATATTATTTATATATATCTATATATTAATAAATATATGATTTATATGATTATATATATTATGTTGTTAATATTCATTAGTTAAAATACTAATTTATTATTAATATTAATAATCTACTTAATCACTATAAGTAAGTTGATATAATGTTATATATGTTATAATTAAAGTTTTATTATGTTAAATAAAAGAAATTAAAAAATGAAGTAAAATTATTGTAATATTTTGATATTTGTATTTGCAAAATAATGAAGTAAAATAAATTAATAAATCAATTATTTAATTAAAATTTTATAATATTTTGAAAATTTTATTTCTCTATAGCGATTTTAAAAATACTTCAATTAGACCTTTTAATAATTGTAAGTAATAACCAAAATTATTTTTCATAATACTATAGCATCCTAAGAATATAATTTTTTTCCCCAGGAGAAGGCAATAATTGTACAAGTAATATTAGTTGACTAATTAGGAATGTAATTGAAAGAAATTATAGAATGTATTAAAAAAAAGAATAAAAAACACTTATAGAATGTATATAATATTAAGTATAATTATTAGCCAAATGATAATTATCGAAATTTATAGAATATAAATTATAACTACAAATTTGCAATTTGCAACAACTTTATTTTTCTAAAGAAGATCCGGCCGCACCAAGCCCTTTTGGCCTTTCCTCTTTTTGAAAACCCTAATTTCGCCACCACTGTCCCTGCCCCCATCAACATATACCCGTCTTCGTTGTGCCACCCTTCACTAATACCAAAACCCCAAACCCTTGATTTGTTGAAGCCCCAAATCCCAAACCCTTGTCTCTCACTCGCCCCCATTGCCTATCGTGCTTGCTACTTTTAATTTTAGCCACCAAGTATTATTCAGTCAACCGGAGTCGGGCCTTGAAACTCAAGGTAGATATGTTTTCTTTTTATTATTTTTGGTCATTTTGTGGCTTAGTTGCTATGAATTAGTAGTAGGACTCATTTACTTTGAATTATCTTTGGTTACCCAACAACATTCACTAAAACAATTTCCAATCTTCCTTCATGCAAGTTTTTGTTTGTTCTAGTTGCAAGCCATCCATCTTCTGATATTGCCAGTTAAATGATTCGAAGGAGAAAGCCTTACAGCCCATAAATGTACCTATCATTAACTTTCTGTAAAAGTCCTCTATTTTCCAAGAATATTTATCAGTATATTATTAATGCACCAATAAAGATTGATGACCATCCCTTTTTTGCCCTTGCTTTTGCATGTAGCCTAGCCCTTGGAATTTGAATTGATCAGAATTTTGAACACAATGGAAAACTAAGCATTTCTTTTTTCTTCTCTTTTTTGGTTGTATGTTCAATCAATTTGTTAAAGCAAGTGCAACAAAGTTTTTATTAGTTGGATTGGATAAAGAGGAATAGAATCTCTTTTAATTTAGTGTATTTAGTGCTTGAACTTGACGCAGCGTTTAGCGTAGAGAAACACTTGGGCTAAAATCAATTCCGAAAAAAAATAATAATGATAAATATTATTCCCCAAAAGAAACCATAAACAAGCTTATAAAGGCCTAAACACAGTCATAGTAGGCTTAGGACTTTTCAAATATCCAAAATTTCAAGCTGCCCTTAAATTATAAAAATTCCTAAACTATAATAAAATTAAAAAAACCAAGAAAATACTAAAAAAATTAGAAAACTCCAAGTAAACGACACCGAATTGTCGAAATCCACCGTTGGTCATGGCAAAGTGAAGAGTATTGATCCTCACGCCATATTTCTTTAGACGGCCAAATTTGAGCTCAAAACGGTGTCGTCAACCCGGTCTACCGATTCCAGTTACCATACCGTTTGCCTTCCGATTGGACTTCTTCCTATCGAATTGATCTTTAAACGCGGCACTAATACATTCCACATCATTCTCCTCCACTTGAGGAAAACTCGTCCTCGAGTTAGAATCAGAATCTGGATACATCATCTCAGTGGACTCATGGAACGGCGGCAAATCAGCAACATTGAAAGTGTTAGAAATGCCCATGCTACAGGGAAGGTCTATCACACAAGCATTGTCATTAATCTTCTTCCTGACAATGTAAGAGCCATACTTCTTTGGTTGCAATTTGCTGTAAGATCCAACTAGAAACCGCTTTCTACGAAGAAATACCATGACTTGATCTCCAACTTCAAACACCTGCTTTTGTCGGTGCTTATCTACAGCTGCTTTATACTTCTTATTAGCCTTCTTCAACTTCTGCTTGACTTCATGATGCATCTCTACGACCTGGTGTGCCATATGATCTGCTGCTATACTTTTGTTGGCTCACTTAGGCAACTGTACCAAATCCAAAGTATGTTGAGGCGTCTTTCTATACACAATAGAAAAAGGCGACCTACCAGTAGAACTATAAACCACATTATTATAAGCAAACTCTGCCTGCGATAAAGCCATGTCCCATTGCTTCGGCTTATCTCTGCAAATACATTGAATCAAGTTGCCTAGAGTTCTATTGACCACCTCTGTCTGGCTATCAATTTGTGGGTGAGCTGTACTACTAAAATTCAAAGACAACTCAAACAGCTTCCATAAAGTCCACCAAAAATGCCCTAGGAATTTGCTATCCCTATTAGAGCTAATAGATTTGGGAACGCCATGAAAGCGAACCACCTCCCTAAAGAATAATTGGGCCACACTTAATGCATCAGAAGTCTTCCTACAAGGAATGAAGTGGGCTATCTTGGAAAACCTATTAACCACAACAAAAACCGAATCTACACCCCTTTGGGTTCTTCGCAAACCAAGCACAAAATCCATGGACAGATCATCCCATATATTGTCAGGAATAGATAAAGGCATATACAAACCCGTATTATTAGATTGCCACTTAGCAGTTTGGCAAATATAACACTTCTGCACATACCTGCTGATGTTTCAACGTAAATGGGGCTTGTAGGATCGCTCCCTAACAATAGCAATGGTTTTGTCAAGCCCCAGATGTGTAGCTAGTCCTCCCTCATGTAAATCACGAAGTACCTTTTCACACAATGATGTCCGAGGAAGGCAAAACTGATTGCCATACATCAAATATTCATCCTACACATAAACTTCTCACACAGGTTGACTAGCAGCACGTGACTCCCAAATCTACCCAAAGTCATCATCACCTACATAACATTCTTTTAGTTGATCAAACCCCAAAATGTCCTGGCATAAAGTAATTAATAAGCCAGCTCTCCTGCTCAACGCGTCAACTATCACATTCTACACACCTGATTTGTGCTATAATCTAAAAGGAAACTTCTGCAAAAATTGACATCAACATGCATGCATATCTTTGCTAATTCTCTTCTGACTATTCAGATATTTCAAAACTTCATGGTTAGAATAAAGTACAAACTCCTTTCCAACCAGATAATGCTCTCATGTCTTTAAAGCCCTTATGACAGAATAAAATTCTTTGTCATAAGTACTCCACTTCTGCCTCGCGTCACTAAACTTCTCACTGAAATAGCAAACTGGCTGCGCTCCTGAGACAAAACAGCTCCTACGCCCACACTACTAGCATCACAATCAACCTCAAACAGCATATCAAAATCAAGTAAGGCAAGAATAGCTACAGTACATAATTTCTCTTTTAATATAGCAAAGCTATTCGCTGCTTCTTCTTCCCAAAAAAAAATTACCTTTTTTTAGACACTCAGTAATTGGGGATGCAATAATATTGAAATTTTTAATAAAATGCCTATAAAAGGTAGCCAACCTGTGGAAGCTCCTAACTTCAAAAACGGTTTTAGGGGTTGGCCACTCTCTTATTGTTTTTACCTTCGCCTCATCCACCTCTATTCCTTCAGTAGTGATAATAAACCCTAAGAAAAGCAACTTATTGGTTAGAAAACTACACTTCTTAGAATTTTTATACAGCTTATTATTCTGTAAAGCTGTTAACAGCTCCCTTATGTGCATTAAATGATCCTTCTCAGTCATACTATAAATCAGGATATCATCAAAATAAACTACGACCAATTTGCCAATTAAAGATTTTAGAACCTATTCACAAGCCACATGAAGGTGATTGGAGCATTCAAAAGCCTGAACGGCATCACCAACGACTTGTACAGCCCTTCTTTTGTCTTGAAAGCTGTCTTTCACTCGTCTCTGGGTCGAACACGAATTCGATGATATCCGTTCTTGCAACATTAATTCAGCCTTCATCACCATATTCTTCGCTTCAGATAGATTTTCGCAGGAATTACAATCTGATTTTGTCTCGGATGAAAGGCTTCAGTCCATCAAGATATCTGGACACCTACTGTCCCTTCGTCCCTAGTAGATTATTCCGTTTGGCCAACCTCGTAAATTCGGCTATATACTCATGTATAGTCTGCGTACCTTGTTGGCAGCGTTGGCATTGTTGGAACATAATTTGCTCATAATTTGGTGGAAGGAATTCCTGCTTCAACAACCACTTCATCCTGTCCCAAGTCCGAACTCTCTTCTTTCCTTCTCGCTTCCTCCTATTTTGCAATCTCTTCCACTATGCAAACGCAACCCCCTTTAATCTACAGGCCACTAATCACACCCTTTTCTTACCAGAGGCCTCCATGTAATCAAAGAACTTATCAATATCGGCAACCCAATCCAGAAAGTCTTCTATTCCTAGACTCCCATTAAAATAAGGTACATCCATCTTTAATTTAAAGTCGTTACCTTCATTATCTCCCTGGTGCCATCGTCTGTTTTTTCCATCATGTCCCATTCGAAATCCTCCATGACGATTTCTGTCATCGCTATCATTATCGGAAAATTTGATCCCTTCTTCTTCCAAACTCTCTGAAAAGAGAGGGTTGTTCTGCTTGCGGACAGAAATAGGTCTATCGACAAGTTCACCGTGAGCAATATATGCACCCGGTTTTCTATTGTTCCACTGATTCCTGTTCACATCAACGCCAAGATCCTCGAATTGATCTATTAGTTCACCGAGTCATTCTACGATACGATGAAGGCTTTGATCAATTCGCTGATCAATGCGTTTCATTAAACGCTACTCCAATCATTGTAGTGCGTCGTCCCCAATGATTGGGGTTCTAGTCCCCTGAACATCGTCACGAAGACCACCGCTAGTCGCCATAGGCTCTGATACCACCTGACGTAGCGTTCAGCATAAAGAAACATGTGGGCTAAAATCAATTCCAAAAAAAAAATAATGATAATGATTATTCCCAAAAAAAACCGTAAACAAGCTTATAAAGACCTAAACACAGTCCTACTAGGCTTAGGACTTTTCAAATATCCAAAATATCAAGCTACCCTTAAATTGTAAAAATTCCTAAATTATAATAGAATTTGAAAAAGCAAGAAAATACTAAAAAAAAAATAGAAAACTCCAAGTAAACGAACCTGAATCACTGAAATCTGTCGTTGGTCATAGCAAAGCGATGAGTATTGATTCTCTCCTCGTGTTTCTTTAGACGGCAGAATTTGAGCTCAAAACGGTGTTGTCGACTCGGTCGACCGATTCTAGTCGCCAAACCATTGTGCCTTTCTATTGGACTTTTTCCTATCGAATTGATCTTCAAACGCGGCACTAATACATTCCACATTAGAACTTTTATTGATTGTTCGAGTATAGTAACTTTACTAGTACTTGTAAACACAAAATTGATCATTATTTCTTTACTAATATTCTTTTGACCATGTCCTTTATATTTTATGCAAATGTGGGGTGGGAGGAGGGGGAGGGGGGAGAGGGGAAGGGGAATATATTAAAATTAATATGAATATATGCTTGTCCAAACATATATATCACCTTGCAAGAATTTATATATTAATAGGGATCTAAGTTGTTAATTTTATCTTCCATACGCTTAATTGATTTCGTAAGTATGTGATATCAAGAGCCATGCATCACTTCCCTTGCACTGTTTACTATCATATTTATAGTTCTATGTGATATATGCCAATTTTTTGCCATTACACATGCAAGCTCATATGTTTTTTTCCCCTCTTTAAAAACCTCACTACTTTTCAAGAATGGTTCAAGACAACCTTTTTGCTAGAAACTGAGATTTTTTTAGTGTTATGACATCTTTTTTAGCATTATGACAATTTGCTTTTCTGAAATTTTCAGAAAATAATGAATGCAAGTGGAGATGTTAATGCATCCGATCAAGGTGATAACTCACAAACTTCTTAAACTTCACAAAGTCAGCAAACTCCAAAACGTCTAGAATCACTTAAATTAGAAAAGTCATAAGGTACTTCAATTGAAGGTGATGGGGGAGAAAGGAAACTCACTTCACCGATTTGGTGACACTTTAACAAACAAAAGCTTGATGGGAAGTGGCATGGTGTATACAACTATTGCTTAAAATGGTACTTGAGAAGTACTAAACATGGAACAAATTCTTTGCATGATCATGTTAAAAGGTGTGCTAAAAGGCTTAAACAAGACATTAAGCAAATGCTATTACTAAATGAAATCAAAAGAGAGGATGAAAAACAAGATTTGCATAATTATTTCTTCAATCAAGGAGCTGTCATCATGAGTTTGCAATTGTGATTATATTGCATGAATATCCTTTGTCCATCATTGAGCATGTTGGTTTTCAAAAATTTTGTAATCAATTATAGCCTTGCTTTAAATTTTTTTCAAGAAATACAATTAAGGGAGATATTTTTAGACTTTATGATATGGAGAAAGAAACGAAGAATAGAATGTTAGATAATCATGATAGTAGGAATGCCACTACAATTGATATGTGGACCTTAGGCAAATCAAGAAGATGTTTCATGGCTATCACCACACACTTTATTGATGACTAATGGAATTACAAAGTCAAATTTTTAGGTAAATGTTTAAAACATAAAATTTAATTAATTTTCAATTGTTATCTTTATGCATAATTTAACATTATCTTTCTTTTTTATTATTATTGGGAGTGACTACAGTCTTATCTATTATTTTGATGGTCGATTCTTTTTAAATAATTTGGACCATTAGATTTTATTCAGCAGTTATATGTACATAACGTTTATCAAATAGGAAAAAGTAGAAATAACACGTCTTTAACACTGGTAACCCTTTACTGTGACAATTAAGTAATATTGAGACAAGAAATTTGTCTTTTAATATAGCTTTATCGTCACAAAGAAAACAAATTGTACTTATAGAATATAAGTTTTTGTCTTTTAATATAAAACCTGCTCTTATATTTGAAGATGACAGCATATGTTTTCAAACATTGAACAACACGGAGGAGGCTTTAGACATCTTCTGTTGGTGCATTTTCTTCTTTTTCCATAACTTAATGGTGAGACTTTGTAAGCCACAATTTTAGGTTTGATCATTGCAATATTGGATCATAGGAACATTAGAAATTGGCATCATATGCAATTAGAGTTCTTTTGTTCAAATTTGGGTGGCTTTAAAAACCTGATTATGGTTTATGATTGATGCTATCCTTTGGGTTTTCTTCATCTTTGTTGGAAGATGATTTGTTCTCAAGTCACTTAATCTACACAAAATTGCATACTTTCATTTGTAAATAAACTAAGATTTAATACATTGCTGCTAATATGAGCCATTGCTGCATTGTGTGTTGTTATTTTTTTTTCACTCATTGCTATTCTTTTGTGCTTGTAACAATTAAAAATTCATGTCACGCTGAGCTATTTCCTTCACTTTGGGATGGTATAGTCATGGTAGCTGTAAAATGTCCTCATTGGATGCAATGATTAACAATTACGTACTAAGTTGCTACCATTGCCACAAATTTTGTTAAGTTCTGCATTGTACAAGTATAATTGGACCTACCTCATGACCAATTTCTTGAACCATAAAGAAGAAAAACTTAAGATTCAGGGGTTAATGAAAGTTATTGATTAATCATGATTATCTTGTCTGCTTTGAGTCCGTAACTATCAAGTTTCTATAGCCAATTGAGTGTACCTTTTTATCCCCCTTTCTTATTTCATTCAAGCATATCTTATTACATTTATTTAGGAGTCGGAAAAAGGCCACTTGAGAGAGCACAACTTAGAGTTGCCTAATTAAAATGGTGGCAATAACATATTTTGTTTACTTTTCTCTCTAAGGTACATGGTGGCATAAAATGAAGGCCATCATGGGTGTCATTGTAATATGGGTTAATTACATCCTCCTTTCTTGTGGTTTGGTCTTATTATGAATCGATCATTGACCTTTGTGAAATTTACATTCAACACCCTTGACCAGATAGAAGGATAACATGACCCTTTTAATGGCCAAATGATAAGTCGTTAATTCGTCATATTTTTAGTTACTAATTCCCTTATATTTTGATTTTATTTGAGTTTAATTGGAAAGAATTGGGAAAGTTTTGTTTATTTCAAGTTTTAGGAAGCTTTAAATTAATTTCTACTAAATTTAAGTATTTTGCAATTTTATCGGAAGGAAACTGCTTGGAAAAAGATAAGGACCGGAAAGATTTGTTTGCATCCAAAAGTTACGATTTTGGTGGAGAAAAGAAAGGGAAGTTGGTTGACAATGCCATGGCGTGTAACTTTTAATGCCATAGCATGGAGTAAGATGGCAGGCCAATTACGGAAAAGGAAAAGATTATGCAAAACCGGTCAAATCAGATCAGTCAAAAGAGTTTCACACGCTATTAACTCCTAGTCTTTAGGGACCAGAACAAGTATAAACAGAGGAGACTAGCATCAAAGAAGGGAGGTTCCTTCCTGGAGGAAAAAATAGAAGAAAAAAAAGAAAAGGGAGTTCGGGAGAAGCCGCACAAGCCAAGGAGCATCAGTTCTTTCAATTTATTTTTCTTTATGATTTCTCAAATTATGTCTAGCTAAGTTTTTCTTTTCAACAAAGGATTATAAGGTTTGATTTCGATTAATTGTGAGATTTCATGCTTTTCATCGGTTTCTTTGATTTTGAATATTATATATTCTTTGCAAATAAATTTATTATTGTGTTGAATGTTAAACAAATCAGGCCTGTTGTTTAATAGTCAAATACAATAATCAGTCAATTAGGATAAATTCATGCAATTGTTCTGAATTAGTGACAAATAGCAATTTCGAAAGGTAATCAACGCCTAAGATTTATGCTATAGGAATATGTATTCTAGCTTAAATAAACTAGGTCGACTTCCGAGTTTACTAGCTAGAGATTGGGTCTTTACAGTTCTTAATGCAATTAACTGATATAATTTATAGATCGTTATCGAAGATTATGTCTGTTAATTAGGGAAATAACCTATAGGTCGTATTCCGAAAGTTATCGACAATTTTGCAAGAGATTGGTTGTTATAGGACGGATCCTTAACGACTATAACTAATCTATTTGAAATACAAAGAATTATCTTTTAAATCCATGATCAATTAAGAGAATCAACACCGAAATAAATCCCTGGTTGAAAGCTTTTGTTGAATTGAATTTTTCTTTTATTTATTTTCTTGTTTATTGCCTAAGAATTATTCGTTTAATTAGTTAAAAATCTCCAAACCCCCGTTTGTTACTAAGAAACATGTTTTAACCAATCTCCGTGGATTCGACCCTACTCACTGCTATTACAAGTTCCAGTTTAGACGAGGTTTATTTTTGGTTGGATTCGACACCCACCACCAAAATAGTGATATCCTTTACTATAAGTGAGGAAAAAAATCGCGACTTGCCTATTATACTCTTAAAATGCTAATAAAAAATCATGGCTACATTTGATAGACCAAAATGTCCTGCCATTAAAAAAAAAAAATTGCGGGCAAGGAGGATCCATAAAATCCAACTTGTAGGGTTCATGTCTAGTGGTAAGAATCAACAGGCAAAAACACAGGTTTCAAGGTTGTAGTGTGCACGGGAAATTGTTCTTCATCTTCTACCTAAATAAAAAGGCAAACATGCTTACCCATTGAATAGTAGTGATGGAAATCTCAAAAGATTATGCTTTTGTTTTTTGGCACAAGGATGGCTTTCTCCCCAGCAACAACTGTGCAATTGACAATGTACGAACTGAGAGCATAACATGTGGTCAGTGTGGAAGGCGAGCCACCATGATGGTTTCTATGTTAGCAAAAATTCTTGACATATTGTATTACAACTGCCACTGTGTGGTCAGTGTCAGGATACATAAATTGCGATTGTTTGAGAATATCTGAAAATGAGCTACTCTTTCCCAGTCACAAAGCAAGGATGATTGGTGCAGAGAAGAGCAATGGAAGTAACAACCAATTGACTTGCATTCGAGTATCATGGGCATTAGTGAACTTGAATATGCTTATATTGGTTGCATATATTATGGGTTTACTTATTTAACTAGCTAGATCATGACTGAAACTTGGAGTTGGCAATAGAGTTTTTTTCCATATGAGCCTGTATTATGCAGTGGATGTAGTACATGGATGGATGTTTGTGTATTATGGTTATGGGGGTTTGAATTAGTTCTTAGGGATAATTACCAATACCCCCTGAAGTTTAGGTTTATTCCTAATCGAACTCTATAGTTTGTCAAAACTACCAATACCCCCCTGGATTTAAAAAAGCTTTAACAACTGAGTCTAAACTAATAGATTCCATTTGGAACTGTAGAAAAGTATGAATTTTTTTTCATATTAGGACAAAATTACCCTTTGTCAGAACAAGCCTCCAAAACCCAACTTTAGAACCAAGCTTCAAGAACCAATTTGTTCAAAACCAAGAGCATAACCAAGCTTCAGAACCAATCTGCTCATTTTCCAGTCCAATAAAGTAGGTTTCATCCCAAAATAATTTGAACAAATTGAAACATACATGACATTTATAACAAAACCTACATTCTTACTTAGTATTTGGAGAATTTAGTCATCGTATACAATGCTAAAAGTTCAGCAACTGAGGAGGCTTGTCCAAAGTACTTTCAATGGATCCATGAAGATTTAAAACCATCGAATGACACTGGAATTTCAAGGGAAATGGTAAAGAAAGCTAAGGCTATGGCACACAAACAAGTTTAGATTTTTTTTTTGTGGGGGAAAAAAGGAGGAAACTTTTGTAATAAATGTACCATATAATGTTCTTCCAAAAATTTTTAAGTGATTAACTGAATCAGTAAAAAGAGAAGGATTTTCTAAGACAATTATCTATATTTCCTGTGGGTTGTTGTTATCTGGGTATAATGGTAATATAGATGATTATGTGTATGCTCTGGATGAAGATTGTAGGACGATAGTCTGGACGTATCAAAAGGACAACGAAGATGGGATTTTGGATTCATTTCAACCTGATGACCAACTTAAGAAGAAAAAGAACATATCTTTTGTTAGGAGAATGAGAGATGTTTTCAAGGCCCTTGGTTTTGGTTCTAATATTGGTTTAGCCATGGTTCTTTCATTTCGAAGCCTTTTTACTGCCCCATACAAGGGCTCTGAATCACACTTTGATATCAATGAGGCTCTAGGAGATCGACGATACAGTTCTTAATCAAGAAGATTAAGTTTCTTCCCTTTGTCCCTAAAATTTTTAAGGCTGGGAAAAATTTTGCTCTTCAGAAAATTAAGGCTCCTTTTCTTTGTGCACAATTAAGGTCATTGGATAGGCAATTCAAGAACCATTGGAAATCAACCTTTCTAGTCTTGAAGCAAAAGATAGATTCTCTGAGTCTCTGTTGGGGCTTATGTTGATGTTGATAAACAAGATGCTGATGATAAGGTGAAAGATGGTGCTTTGGAAAGTGATGATGTTGCTGTGGAGACTATTCTTGTTGAGTAAAAGGTGCCTGATTTGGATTTGGTGTTGGATGAGGACCTGCTTTGGCTGAAATTGCTCAAGGTTTGGAACTGGATTTTGAGCTGAATACTCTCTTTATGGGAGAGGAGGATTTTGGACAACCTCTAGAGGACTTTGTCATCGAGGATTTTGAAGACAAACTAATTTGTAGATTTGAAGATGATTAGACATACTTTCAAGAGAGATGTCATGTTGAGGAATGAACTTTTATTCTCATCGTGTCTTGTATGGAGTCCTTTAAGTTTTTCTGTGCTTTTAGAGCCATCCAAGGGCTTCAGAGAGTTGTACTCATGTAGGAGGAAGATGTGGAATTCCTCTCTAGTGATGATTATGGACATGGGAGTTCTGCTAGTTTGTTATTTCTTGATTTCCTCTCATTTGTTCTGCTCTCCAATTCTCTCATCCTAATCTTGTCACTATTAGTTGGGCATGCTTTGCTTGTTTACTGCATCAGTCTCCAGTTGCACTAGTTAGAGTAAAGCTAATTTAGTATCTCCTTTACCTTTTTATTGGGGTTTTTTTTTGTCATTTTGCCCATTGAATCTGTTAAATCTAACCGATGCTAAATCTAGTGGGTATTGGTAGTTTTGACAGACTACGGGGTTTGATTGATAATAAACCTAAATCTCAGGGGGTATTGGTAACTATCCCTAGTTTTTATTAGTAGTACTGGATTTTCAGTCAATGAAATTGTCTGCATCTATGCCATTTGGAATAGTTGTCGTTATCAACCTATTTTTTGGTTCATGAACCTAATTATTACAATATATTTCACTGCCTAAATAAGAAAATGGACATGAAATTTTTGAATTCAGAAAGATAATTGCAATCCACAAAAAAAAAAAAACCAAATGCATTCTTTACAAGAAAATCCAAATTCAACAAAAACAATCCACATAATAAACCAAATCACATTTATAGAACAATCAAAAGAGTCTCCCAAATAATTCCATCATAAAAGAGTGTTGTTCCCCTAATGTTTTAGCTAGCCTTAATCACACACACAACCAAAAGACTATATGTCCATGAATAGACCAACCGTCAAAAGAGCATCCCAAAATAGTTCCAATAGTTCCAACACAATTAGTGTTGCTCCTTTACTGATTCAACCAGTAACAATCATATATATACACAACCAAAATACAATAACAATCAAGAAAGACAGTAATTTAGTCTAAGTATAAAGTGGCAAAGCCATAATATGTTCACCATTCTAGATTCCATATGTCTGCATCATAGAAGTTTAGGCATGGTGAATAAACTTATAGAATTCTTTGCTCCTGGATGATGTGGCATGACTTGCAATGGTGCGACGTATAGTTTCTCAGAAGGGGTAGAAAACATAGGTTGAGATTCATCAGCAAAATTTTGATCTGCCTTGGCCTTCCTTGCTAGAACTATTTTCCTTGGCCTCTTTTTGTACTATACATCGGATAGAGAGGCATTTTCATAGTTCAGAATATCTCGAGGCAAAACTCTATTTACAAATTTGGTAGCAGACTAAGGGGGATTATTCTGATTTAGAGGGTAGTAAGGAGTTAGGTCTGATTTACATAATGCTAATCTGAACTTTGATAAAGATAACAAAACATTTGTACTTGGGAATTTTGTGCATTCACATTAGCTTCGTTATGAGATTGTTGTCCCAAATTAGGTAATGTTTGCTGATCTCCTCTCTTACCATCACCATTGTCACCTAATTGAACATGCAAGACAACCATAAATTGCCATGTATCATAATGGAGTAGCCATTAGAAGCATAACTATAAACAAAAGCCAACTAATGTTCAATTGAGTTTTGGATTTTTTTTCCTACCACTTTATCAGCTTTATTAGTTAGCAGTTGCTGATCTATATCCTCATGACTAGCTTGGGTTGGACTCTTGAATTGCAACCTTACTTCAGTGACACGCTCACCTAGCTCCACCTTAAAACAATGGCACATATTAATGTCTTTACACTTTTAACTTTGGACCATTTGACTTGATAACAAAATAACCAAATAAATGAAAGTGGAAGCCAACTGATAATCACCTGAGCTTTATGCTTTTGTGTTTTTGTAGGGCCACCTGCACAAGTCTGCTTATTGTGTCCATACTGCATGAATCTCCAACACCTGAATGTTGTTGAACATTTTTGTCTAACAGTAGCAGGTTCACCTTCCTCATGTCTTCTATTTACCTTTGGTCTACCACATCTCTTTCTATTTTCAGGACGCAACACTTCTAGAACTTCGTTTTTTGCAAATTGGGGCCAAATAGTGATGCTGGGATAGGATTAATCATATTAGCATATGTTCTCAAGTACATTTCCTAGGGCAAACAATTATCACAATAATCCTCCAGCTTCTACCTCCTATCAAGTAGCACTACTGTGGCATGTATGCATGGAATTCCTCTCAAGTTCCAAACTCTGTAGTCACACAACCGTTCTTTGGTATTGATAATGCCTAAGATATTTCCTTCTTTCACTTGGTACGTAGTTCCACTACGATATAAAAAGATTAGGGTTCTACACTTTTGGGCAATAGTCCTTAGCTATTTCCCACTCTAGGCACTATATCCTTTTCCCATTGACAACCTCCAGCATATCTCTTCTGAATTTTGCCCATTAACTTGGTACGTAGACCCTCCATCAAAGTAAAAATGGGCTTCTCCTTCAAATTCCTCACCCAACTATAAAAAGATTCACTAAAATTGTTAGTGATGTGGTTGCTTTTAAGATCATGGGGGAAGCTATGCCTTGCCCACATTTCAGCTCTTATGTTATCTAACCATCCATGGTCTTGAGGTTTAACTATTTTATTTTATCTATGGCTTTGTTGAAACCCTACTCAGTGTATGATCTAGTAGATACCCAAAATAATTTTATGAGAATTAGAGAGGGAATTGGTTATGAAATTTGAAAAAAATATGTCTACAACACTTTTGGTTGATAGCATGAGGTACTTTACAGGTTATAGCCTCTATCAACCCCTGAAAATATATAAGACACACATGAAATATATTAGACCAGTAAAAAAGATCATAAATAGATAAAACATAGACAATTTAGTGGCTTTACCTTCTGTATCAGTTATAAAAGTCCATTGTTTGTTGGCAGAAAAACAATCTAGCATTTCAAATAGCCATTCAAAAACAAAAATAAAAATAAAAATATCCATCTCTCTTTGTTTTCACTCTCGACTACTGCAAAGGAAGTAGGGAATAAGCCATTATTTCCATCCATCCCAATGGCCAATAACAAAACACCTCCAAAAGAACCCTTCAAATGACAACCATCAAACCCTATATAGCATAAACATCCATCAAAAACCATTTTTAAGTGCTTTTAGGCCTAAGAAAAACCTCTGAATAGTAGGAATTGTAGCACCAAGGGACGTGTGAAAGTGAATTTTGGCTATACTACTAGTGTTTGTTTTAAGGACAATCAGGCAATATTTGGGAAGCAACCTATATGACTCTCCATGATTGCCATCAACCATTTCAAGTTCTTTAGTCTTAGCCCTCCACGCCTATATTTTAGTTGGATTAATCCGAAATTTCAATAATTCCTCTCTAATCACTTGATGGGATTCGAAGAGCTGTTCAAACTACTCGCCAAGCTTTCAATCTGCTGTGACATATTGTTAGGGTAAATGACGAAAGCTAGGTCCAAACAACTTCAAGAAACCATTAAGTGGTTCAATCTTTGACATTCAAGCCTAGCAAGCATGTGGTCAACACTTGCAACTCATTAATTCTTGCAAGTCCAAATTGAAGAGAACTAGTCCTGCCTTGGTCGAATTCTAACGTAAATGGTAGGCCAAGTTGTTTAGTTATTTTATTAGCATTAATTTTATTAATACGGCCAAAAATAAGCTTTAAGAAGCTGCCCTTGATTATTTTATTTTGGCCAAAATTTAGTCTTTATTTTAGCAGCCAAATTTTGTAAAGTTGAAGGAAGCCTTAAAGGGCCAAACCTCCAAGTCCAATTGGCATTAGGGTTTTTATTTCCTCTTTATTTTAAGGAATCTTGCCCGCCCCTTTAGTGATAAAGTAGGATTAGAATTTTAGTTATTACCTTTTTAAGACATCCTTGTACCCTATAAATAGGCTATTCGGCCATAAGCATGAAGACACATGAATCTGAGAATTTTGACATTACGTCTATGAAAGTTTGAGTGAATCAATCTCTTTGTTCTTTCAAAGAATAAGGGCTTATCAAACTTGACCAGTTTGTGGCGCCTTTGAGTCTTATCAATCTAGTAGAATCTTAGATTGTGGCGAAACTTCATTCATCAGTCAAAAATTCCACTGGTTCTAGCAATTTCGCAAGTTAAGTCTTGGGTCCTGTTTCATTTGTTGCGTATTGCCAGATCCCTATAGTCATGAGGTGCACATCATCACTTCTATCTTCACATGTCTATTTGCCCTCACAAGATCCTCTTTTTTTTTTTAGCCATCCATTTTGTAGAGGTCGTGACTCTATCAAGGGCATTATAAGAATGTTTTAGATTGCATGTCTTAATTTAAAGGTTGTACCATTAGGAAGTACTGAAGCATACACTATCCATTCACAATGGTCATCACGACCCACAACAGTGACTCTAGAAATTAGAAACTCATGCAACACTCTTCCGAAACTAGAAACTAGAAACATCCTCAAATATCATTCCAACCATTAGCTTGAACTCCTCACCTTTTGCAATCTTGAATTCTTGTGCATTTAGGCATTATCCAAGCATATGATTCTCAAGCTCACTTTCTGAATCATTCCAGGGCTCAACGTCATCATTTGACTCATAATCAAATATTGTATCACCAGCATAGTTTATAGGATCGGGATTCTATACAGAATCGATTTAGGGTAGTAGGATCGGATTATAGGATCGTAATATCCTATAAAAATTGAGAAAATATAATTTATAAATTATTTTTAGAGGAATTATTAATCAATATATGAATAGATATGTAGAAAATTCATGTATAGTTTATAATTAAATGATCTTACTTCAATTTTTATTTCTTATAACATTTTATATGATTTTCTCAATATTTGAGTTCCTACTGCAATCGAAGGGTATTTATGTCCAATTTATTTATTTATTTTTAAAAGATAATAAAATAATTATTAAACTAATTAAGTTATTTATATAATGATAAATCTTAATTTTACTTAGATATGAAAGTTTTTTTTGATTAAATTTAACTATATTTTATTTACATAATAAATGTAGGATCGTAATTAGACTCATGATCATTTTAGTAAATTTGGATCATAAAATCGTAGGATCAATGGAATCAGATCAAAATTCTGAAAACTATGATCACCAATATTATTAGAGTTATCATGGGTTTCATTGTATACATAATTGTTAAACAATTCATCATCATCTACATTCTGATTGCATACAAGTCATACTCATTGTCACCAACCTCTACATAGCTTATAGGTGCCATACCTTTATCAACGGTAATAATTTCTTTTGACACAAATAGTCTTTTACTTCTCCTTTTAGTACACATGGGTTTAGTCCAAATTTTTTTGTACAATTTTTTCTTTTTCTTCCCATGTGGACAACTACTAGAAGAAATATTTTTCTCGTTGCCAACTTGACTTTCAAGAACAAAATGTGGCACATTTAACACCACAATGCTATTAGTATCACTCACATAGTACCTAATCTAGCATATCACTTTCTAAGCATATAAGCCTTCTATCTTTGCTACCAGGCACATCACAGGTAATGAAAAGATTTATGTTTTTCCATTTATCAGGGTCATTGAAACTTTTTCAATAATATTTCAAAGCAAAACAATGTAATAATATTTATCAAGAGAAATATTAGTTATGGAAAAAATACCATTTCCATATTTAAATTCAATCATATACGCACTATAATCCTACAGAGATAGCGTGATTGAATATTTCAAATTTTTTATAGACACGCCTCATAACCAAAAATAACATCATGTAATATTTTCATTTTTAGCAGTCATATTATTGCTAAATAAAAATGGATTGAAGGTTTTTTTTTATGCTAATTACAAAAATATCAGCAATTTCAAAAAATTTCAACTTATAAACCCTAAATTTCAACTGTAAATAATCACACATAATTACATGAAATTATAAAAAACTATAACTTCAAAAACATGTTTTATAACCACTCAATTTTGTGTTTTTATCGACATATATTAAAAAATGGAAATATTAAAAAAAATACCCAAATATATGCAAGTCTAAAAGTTTTCAGATCCACATTCTATGATTATCACACCACATAGGGATAGGAGATTTAGGTTTTAAAAGATCATGTTCACTAAAAGTGACATAAATATGGACATTCAAGCCATGAAAAAAGTCACGGGGTCTTACCATTTCAATAGCATTTTGTGACACAATTTCAGTTGAAAATACCTTGCTCCAATCACTCCATGCTTCTCCGATTCATATAGGCAGGGATTCTTTTAACATTAATTGGTGAAATTGCTCAAATTTTACTTCACACACTGGCTAAATGTGGTGATTTTGTAGTTTGTGTTTAGATGACTTTGGTCTAATTGTGGGAGACCAAAAGTGAATTTTATTTTTTCATGCATGAATGGGTTTTTTGTCTTTTAACAAATCTCACTTTTTTCTTTTTTTTCCCCCAATTCCTACTCTTTTTCTCCCCTAGTTTTTTGGTCTTTTCACTAATGCTAACATTTGACTTCTCTGGACATGCGATAAAGGGGGTTGAATGTAAATTTCACAAAGGCCAAGGATCGATTCGTAATAAGACCAAACTACAGGGGAAGGGGATGTAATTAATCCTTATAATATTTATGGTTTTACCATGGGATTGTAGAATCGTAAGATTGTAATTTTTTAGAAATTGTTAATTACTTTTAAAAGAAGTAGTAATCAATATGTGGATAAATATGTAAAGAATTCATGTATAGTGCATATTAACTATTTTCACTCGAATTTGTGTAACTTATTACATTTTATATGATTTTGTCAATATTTGAGTTGGTGTCATTATTGAAGGGTAATAATGTCTAATTAATTTATTTATTATTAAAAGTTACTAAAAATATAACTAAGCTTAGTCCTTTTGTAGTGCAAACACTGATAAGAATTTTGTGGCATTTGCTTTACGCAAGTGTATTTTTTTATCTACAGATGTGAAAAACACAATTTACGAATTGCTTTAATAATTGTAGTGGTAGTATAATATTTTTTTTTTGGGTAGTACAATATTAATAAGTTGACGGTACAATGTCAATAATTGGAAAGTACATTCTTCATTAATGATGATACAATGCATTTTCCCAGCACTTTAGAGTGCATACAACGACCTTAATTTTATGGCATTTCCATTTGTGTAAGTGTATAGATTCATCTATATATGTGTAAAATTCAATTTACAACTTAATTTATTAAGTTTCATGGCGGTGCAATAATTTGTTTTCCTGTAGTACAATGTTAATTATTTTACTGTACAATGTGAATAACTAAAAAGTATATTTTACAACGGTACAATGCATTTTTCATCACTTTGGAGTCTGCACACCAATTAAAAATTTGTGACATTTACATTCACACAAGTATATTTATTTATCTAGATATCAATAAAACTACATTTACGAATTATTTTATTAATTGTCGTCTTTGGTACAATATTTTGCTCGTGGTACATTGTTAATAATTTGATGGTTCAATGTGAATAATTGGAAGCACAAATTTGACGATACAATGTGACAATAATAAATGCATTTTGTAGTCACTTTGGAGTGTAGTCACCAGTTAAAATTTTGTGACATTTGCATTTGCCCAAATGTATTTATTCATCTATATATTTGCAAAACTCAATTTTCAACTTAATTTGCTAATTTTCATGAAGGTATAATAATTTTTCTTGAGTAGTAAATATTAGTTATTTGATGAAACAATATGAATAATTGGAAAGTACAATCTTAATTAATGACACTACAATACATTTTTCTGTCGCTTCACAGTGTAGACACCGATAAGAATGTTGCGGCGTTTGCTTTTATGCAAATGTATTTTTTCATATACTTATGTGCAAAATTTAATTTATGAATTACTTTATTAATTTTCGTGGTGGTACAATACTTTTCTCGAGTGGTACAATATTAATAATTTGATGAGACAATGTGAATAATTATAAAGTACATTATTCATTAATGATGGTACAAAACATTTTTTCGTCACATTGGAGTGCAAACATTGATCAAAATTTAGTGGTATTTACATTTACGCAAGTATATTTATTCTTCTATAGATGCGCAAAACACAATTTACAATTTAATTTATTAAGTATTGTGGTGGTATAATAGTTTTGTCCTATAGTACAATGTTAATTATTTGATGGCACAATGTTAACAACTAAAAATTACACTCTTAATTAATAACTGTACAAGCATTTTTTTTTCACTTTAGAATGCAAATTCCGATTAAAAAATTTGGCATTTGCTTCTATACAGATGTATTTCTTCATTTATATGTGTGCGATATTCAATTTACGACTTAATTTATTAATTGCTGTGGTGGTACAATTTTTTTTTGTGTTGTACAATGTTAATTATTTGACGGTACAATGTAACTACTTCAAAAGTACAGTTTCAATTAATGGTGGTACAATGTATTTTTCCGTCACTTTGGAGTGTAGGCATCAATCTAAATTTTGTGGCATTTGTAGTTACACAAATATATTTATTCATCTACATATGAGCAAATGTAAATTTACTAATTATTTTATTAATTGTGGTGGTAGTACATTATTTTTGGTTTAGCAGTACAATATTAATTATTTAATGATATAATGTGAATAACTAGAAAGTTCATTTTTAATTAATTATAGTACAAAGCATTTTTTTTATCACTTTGGAGGGTAGACACTGATAAGACTTTGTGGCATTTTCATTTACACAAGTTTATTCATTCACCTACATATGTGGCAAAATCAATTTATGAATTAATTTATTAATTGTCAGGGTATAATACTTTTCCTGAAGGTTCAATTTAATTATTTGACAATATAATGTGGCTAATTGGAAAGTATATTCTTCATTAATTATAGTATGATATATTTTTCCATCGCTTTAGAGCTTAGACATTGAGAAGAATTTTGTGACATTCTTAATCAGTGATCTACCTTGGATTGTGTAATTTAATAATTTTCATAATGGTGCCAAAAAAAAATTCTGTAATAATCCTAATAATGACAAATATTTTTTTCTACGATTTCGATTAAAATTTTAATTTCTTTAATAGTATTAATCTTTGACTTTGATATTATTAGGATTGTTCCTAATACTTTGTGATTCTTGAATTTTGATAACTCTATTTTATATAGGGTTTTCTTATTCATTTTGGTTAGAAATTGGCTTGTGTTTTAATTTGTTTTTACATATTTTGGCCAAATTATCCTTTGAAAACTCACTCATCTTCCGGAGTTCATAACTCTTGATGCAGACGTCCAAATGAGATGATTCAAGATGATATGGAAAGCTAAGAAAGAGAGCAAAAACTTTCATGAAGAAAGTTTTCTCAAATTCTGGAAGCAAAAGGACCAAAACTGGACAGAAACTTAAAGATTTTTTCTGAAATTTTCTTTAGCTACGGGTTTCAGAAATTCAGCAGTACCTTCACGGTTTTTGTAGCACAATTTGATAGCAACATTCAAGAAGAAGAAGCCTTCTTACTCAGCCAAGTATAAAGTAAAAAGAAAGGAATGCTTAGTAACAAAGGCTGCTACACTTGGACAATAAAGAAGGAAATAAAAGAAAGGAAGAAGCCGACTTTTGAGTGAAGAAATGAGCACATGAGAGCATAACCAACCCAGCTGCATCTTTTATTTTTCTAAAGAAAGAGTGCATGAGGACAGCAAGAAAGTCTCTCCAAAATGCAGTCTCACATGGGCAAAACAAAGCTCGGAAAAATCGGGCAACATAGAGAGAAACAAGCAACAGTAGAGCATGCACACAAAGAAAGAAAAGAAAAGAGAATCAAGTCACATGAATTGCCAACTACAAAAGCAAAGCTTGGGCTGTTTTATTTGCTGGAAAAGAAACCAAGCACATGGCAGCAACAACACCTTCTAGAGCAAAGAAAGAAGAGCAAATCCTTGCTTATAAATAAGAAAGCTTACAACGGAGGAAGACATTCCATTTCGGTGATCCCATTTTCAGCGAGCGGCATTTCTAGTTTTCTTTAGATTAGATTTAGTTTAGCCAAGCTATTTTTCTTTCTATTTTCCTGCAGTAGTTTAGAGCATCCAACTTTCTTCATTCTTTTGTTTTGTTTTCTTTTGATTAGTTTGGTAGGATTTCATCACTTCCTTCGGTTTTTTTAGAAACTTCAGCAACATTGTTCACGGTTTTCTTCAGTACTTGTTGCCATTATTCTCGGTTTTCTTCAGAGAACTTCCAGCTGCATCTTCTCACGTTGAAGCTCACGGGTTCAAGAAGAACTTCAAAGCCTTCCTGGTTTTCTGCGCAAACTTGACTTCTTCGGTTTCCTTCTTTCTTTTCTGCAGCAATCTTTTCTTTGTTTTCTTCAGTTTTTTTTTTTATGTTGTTCTTGTTGCTTCATTGGTTTGTGATAAAAACTCAGCTGCCAAGACTTGACTTGAGTGTAAAGCTAGCATAAATTGTTGTTTCCTTTGGAAGCTACGGGCGTGACAAAACAAATCATGCGAAATTTTTCTCACATATTTTCTCTTGTTTTGTCTTCTTCTTGTTTTCTTTAGTTTATTTTAGTTATCAATTTTAGCTTTCTTTTATTGTTTTAGTTTTTAGTTTTATTTAGAAATTTTAGTAATTTAAGTTTTGTATTTTGTTATGAAATTTTGTTGCTAAGTATTATCATCTACGGCTTTTGTTTGGATTTTTTCATTTTTTGTTTCCTTTTGCAATCATGTTTAAATTTTTGGTGATATTCTTTTATATTAATATGAACTAAATTCTTTTTCTAGGGTTTAGATGTAGCCTAACTATGAAGTCTTAATATTTTTCTATTAATATAATTTGATTTAATTTTCTATGGTTGAGTATTTATCTTTGTGCTTAATGCTTCTAATTACTTGATCACTAATTAGATGATTTGTTAATCATAACGAATTGGAAAAGGAGTTATGTGTCAAGTTCATTGAGATAAATGCCATAAATTGCATGTAGGATAGGAATATACCTACATGGTTTGTGTAGTTGCTATATGAGAATCCATAGAAATTAATGACTTCATAATTGTTGTAATTCACATAGGAATATAGTGAATTAGCAATTAGGAGGATTTTTATTAGATCTTGGGAGGGACTAGTAAATAAATTTGGGAATCTCGACTATCAACCAGGAAATTAAATTAGATTATAGAAATAGATTAATATTAGGATGGATTAGTTATGGTGAAATCAAAAACCCTAGATCTTTCGTCAACTTAATCTATTAACTTGCTTTGTTTAGTTTTTAATTTTATTTTTAATTAAGTTTTAAAATTACTTTTAATTTAGCTTATCCATAAAATATTTTTTTTCTTCAAATAAAGTTAGAACTATTTTAATTTCGGTATTTAATAATTCATTAGTCTCTGTGGGAACGATAAATTATATTCACTCTATATTACTTGTTAACGATCACGTGCACTTGCGTGTTAAATTTTATTTGTAACAAACTGAATTTAGTAAACAAATACTTAAATTTTTGGTGATTTAATCTAAAAAGTTAATAGGTAGTAAAAATAATTAATTTAATAAGTACTCTATGTAAATTGGATTTATTAAATGTTGATAACCTGTAATAGTTGGTTACTAGTTATAATAGATTTGTTGGGATGTTATTATACCTGTCTAAATATATTATGTGTCACTTCTTAATTGGTTAAAAGATGACGGAACCATCCTGTCAAAAACAAGGTAGGGACTATAGAATTCTACATTATTATTATTATAGAAGTTTATCTATGTTCCTACTCCATACAATAAGGAGGTTTCGAGTGATGTGTTAAGCAATGCATTGATAGATTGAAATATTGACCGCAAGATTTCTACCATCACTTTAGATAATTGTTCTACAAATGATGCCATGATTGAATGTCTAATTGATAAACTTGATGTGGCTAATTTATTGTTGGGAGGTTTGGTGCTTCATATGTGTTGTGCTACTCATATCTTGAATTTGATTGTAAAGGATGGGTTAGGTGTGATTGGAAGTGCAATTGAAAGAATTTGTGATAGTGCAGTATTTTGGATTGCTTCTCCTTCTAGGGTTGAGAAATTTGATGAAGTTACTCATCAATTACACATTTCTTGTGGGAAAAAACTATGTTTAGATTGTAAAAAAATTGTTGGAATTCAACTTTTATTGATGTTATAAACTGCTTGCCTGTATAAAGATGTATTTTCAAGCTTAAATTGAGTGAAAAATACTACATTTGCTTGCTAGTTGATGATAATTGGGTTGTCGCTAATGAATATGTGACAAGTTGTAGGTATTTTATGAAACAACTCTACTATTCTCTCCCATTAAAATTCCTACTTCTAATGAGATTTTTACAAAAGTGTTTGAGATTAAGCTTTCTTTGGATAAATAGGTGAAAAGTTTAGATTTATTAGTTAAAGGAATGGCTGAGAGTTGTTGGCTAAATATAAAATATTGGAATGATCTTTAATGGCATACTTGGGTTGGTTGCAGTTTTGGATCCTAGGTTTAAAATGAATTTGATGAAGTTTTACTTTTCTCTAATTTATGGTGATAAAGCTTCGTTGAAAATTGAAGAAATTAAGTTGAAGTGTTCCACCTTTTTGAATGATTATGAATCTCGATCTATTAGTAGAGATGATGGGAATGTGAAAAATACATACTTGAATTCATCCTTTTGCACTGCTTCTGGTTTTGGCAAAAAGGGAAAAAACATTTGGCTGATTTTGATAAACTTGTGGCTTCAAAGAGAAGTAAATCAATTTTCAAGTCAGCACTAAATTTTTACTTGGAGGAAAATATGATACCGAGAGTTTCAACTTTTGATGTGCTTGGCTGTCGAAAACACAAGAGGTTAAGTATCCTATCTTACAAACAATTGCTAGGGATATCTTAGCTATTCTTGTCTCAACTATGGCATCCGAATTTGCGTTTAGTAGTGGTGGGAGATTAATTATCCTCATCGAAGTAAATTTCATAAAGATACCTTGGAAGCTTTAATGTGTGCTTGGTCGTGGCCATAGAATGAAACAAGTTGTAAGTATAACATTGAATGTTTAATTGAAATTTTAGTACTCCATTAGATAAAATTATTATTTTAGAAATATGTTTTTTTTTTTTTTTTGTGTAGCTACTTGCTCTACAGAAGATGGAGATATATTGGTGTGTAACAATACTTGTAGAAGAAAAATGATTTTCATGAGTGTGGTATATCATAGTGTTTTTTTTAAAAAAAATATGATAATTGTGATTTGTTATATTAATTTGAAATATATCTGGCATTGGTATGTTATAGACTTTTTTTGTTATATTTTATTTGTATGATTGGATTTAGACTTCAAAATTTTGCTAGTTGTTACATTGGGATTGTTAATGTTTTAATTAGATTTTGTACTGATTTTTTATTATTATATGATTTAAAATATTAAAGTTTTAACATATATATATATATCTATATATATATATATATATATATATATATATATTATTTATTTATTTAAAATGGGCCCTGTTGAGTACTCAGGGGGAAATAGGGTGGGGGCGGTGAGTAGCAGGGCCAGTGGCGGGTGGGGTTCTTCCAACCCCAAACTCTTCCCGTTGCCATCTCTAAGTTCAGCAAGATTTACCAAGATTTGATTTGAATTAATATATCAACCTAACTTTCAAGAAAATATTCTAATCTATCGGCAAATAATAAATGCCCTAACTCATGGGGAGGTGATTACAATATATCAAATTTACTAGTAGATCTACACATCTATCTTTCTCTATATATTGAAATTGAATTTGAGAATCATGTGAGAGGGTCTTGTAGTTTATCACCAAAGGAAGAACATGTGGGGGAGGGGGAAGGGATCTGAAGGAGGATGTGCTCCAAAATTGCATTGTAATCTATTAGTCGCAACTTTGGAATTAGGTTCTAGTATTAATTTGTTAAAACCTTTTTCCTTAGCAATTTGAAAACCTGCTCTAATGGTTTATAGTTTAGCTACCGAAATGGTGGTTTTTCAAATTCTTTCATAGAATCTACAAATCGGAAAAAACTCCACCAATACCTACAACTCTAGAATGTTTCCTTTAACTGCTGCATAGCCTGCATCCATATTTAATTTTGTAAGCCCTGTTGGAGAAAACACCCAACGAATCAATTTGGGGATATTATGATCATGACAACCTTTTGAGAAGACAAAGTGAATCTCGTTGGCCTATTCCATAACTAATTTGGCAGTAATTGTAGTAGGTTTTGTTAGGTTTTCAAAACAATTCAAATTTCTATCCTTCGAAATATGCTATGATATAAGAGGGAACAAAATACTCCACAATGTATTAAATGACGAGACCGTATCCCTGACCTTATTTTAAATTGTATCTAATCAAAGAAAAAAAAAACCATCAACATTAAGTCTTGATATACTGAATATGGAAGGAATAATGCCCAAACCAATTTGGGTTTAGGACAATTTAAAAAAAAAAAAAAAAAACAGAGATAAAGTGTGTGAGATCCTCCTCTGTATGATTACATCTTGAACAAGATGGATCAATAGAGATTTTTTTAATCAGTTTAATTTTATTTGCGAGAAGTTTACCATGCTTCATGCATGGTTCACAGAAATCCTTTGATTATTTATGGTAATTTCAATTTCCAAATCTATTTCCATTTATCTCAAATTGGTTCATTATTAGAGATACTGTGACGTGCATCTTTTGTTGCAAACTTACCTAAGTTATTCCTATACCATATAGTTTTGTCATGCAAATTTACAGTTTTGGAGATAGGAATAGATATTTAGCACTAATTACCACGCGTGGGAGCACTAATTACATAAAGTTATTCCTATCCCATATACTAATTTGAAGTTTTTTTAAAATTTCGAGCTTATTTTTAAATATAAATTTTTTCTTTCTAAATTTTTTATTTTACTTTCTAAAATCTATATAATTTTATTCTTCCTTTCTAAAAATATTTTTTCAAGAATATTAAATCATAAAATAATCGTAAATTAAAATATTGGTTTTTTTTAAAAAAAAAGCTAGAAAAGGTCTACTAAATGGTGACTTTTAAGGACAAGATCTACTATTAAAACATTATCACTTTTGTTTAAATAATTGTGCGTATTGCAATCTTAATAATTTAATAATTAAATACCCAAATTATTTATTAGTTTTTCATCTTGTGTCCAAAATATTTTTAAAAGTGCATCTTTTAATATTGATTTCAAAATAGAAATATATTATTTTACAAGAATTATATGTGGAATTAAATTTAAATTTTGGACATAGGTTTTATCATTTTATGTGTATGAATTCCCGAAATATAAACTATTTTTCAATATAGAAAGAATGAATTTAATTTTTGTCTTAAATGATGTTTTACTATACGTTGTCTAAAGTTAACAAAAATATCATATATGATAAAATTTGTTCAATTGTGTACTTTAAATATTCATAGTAAGGGTCATTTAATTGATAATTTAATTGAAAATTTCATGTTGAAATTGAAACATACCGCAATTTTAGATATTTATGACTATTACTTATTTATTCGCTTATATATTAATTATTAATTAATATTTATAAAGGTTTATTTTTAGTAATGAAAATAAGAATTTAAATTGTTCTAAAATATTAGAATAAATATTTTTAAACATTGTATAAATCATTATAGTATTTATAATTTATCCAGATAATTAACATTAGAAAAGGAAATGACAATTGAAATGATTTTAAATAATGTTTAGAATTAGTATGGATATTTTAATTCAAAATTTTAAAAATGATAAATGGAAAATAAGTTATGCTAGTTTTAGAACTTATGCTCTTTATCATTTTCTAATTTATAATAGTGCATAAAAAAATTAATACAGAAAATTAAAGTTTCAAGAATATGCGTGTAACCAAATTTCTATAATAATATAGGGCTCATTTGGTTCTTGGAAAAGTAAAGTTTTTTAGGAATATGATTTTTAGGAAAATAATTATGAGGAAAGTGAGTGCCAACAAACTCTTTTCATGTGTTGGGAAGAATTAAGAATGTTGGTGAGCAAAGTATCAAGATTTTCTTTTATTGTTTGGACATATTGAATAAACTAAGGAATGTAATGTGTATTTCATTTTATTACCTAAACTACCCTTATAAGTCAGTTTACGTATACTATTATGAAAAATATATATTACATATAACTAAAAACAAGACATAGCAAAACAGTTAAACAGTATAAATATTTCTCACAATAAAACCATAATAATTATCTTCAATAGTTCACAGTTGTAATAAATTTTCTTCTCCTTTTCCCCTCAACTTTCTTTTGTTCTAAGTTTGCCCCAAAAAAAAAAAAAATCACTCATCCCATAGAGCAGTAATTGTCTTCCTCTTATGGTACGTTTTTGTAAAATTATAAAATAGTGGTGATGGGCATAGATTCTGTATGGGTTCTTTCAAAATCTTTTGTTAACTCCAAATTATGTGTGCTCACTCATACTGGTTGGCATGGAAATTTGGGAAACAGCAACGTTCTTAGAAATTGTAGCCATGCAACGCTTTTTGATTTACATCTTTGATTTCAATTTTGATTTTAATTTGTTAGAAGTCATCCTCTCCCTCTTTTTTTTGGGGGGTTTTCTAGATTTAAGGATAAGGGTTTTTTCTTTTTATATTTGCTACAAAATCTCAATTACAATATACATGTAATCTCATCTAAATCCATATCTAAATCTTAATTTTAAATTATTAGAAGTTATCTTCTATTTTTTTGGGGATTTAAGGATAAGGATTTTTGTTTATTTTAAATTATTCACTGCCATCTTTTTGTAACATACGATGTGGGGTGAAACTTATACTTTCTTAACCAAGAGAGAGGGAGGGAGGATAATGGGGAAGACAAAAATGTTAAAAAAAGGGAGTTGAACTCTTTCTAGGGTTAGATTTAATGATAAATTTGAAGTTGAATTTAGATTTATGAGTTGTTATCAAGAGTTTCAAAAATTTCTAAGATAATTATGAATAATAAAATAAAACAAAATTAATTAGATTAAACATTTTGAAACTTTTATATTATCTTTTTAGGTATCTATATCCATTGCATACATAATATTTACATATAAACAAAATCAAAGAAAAACTATGGAAGAATTACACCTATTTGATATTATTCAAAGACATTTATGTGTATGTTATTTTATATTTGGACGTTTATATGACTAGATATTATTTCAATAATTTGTAAACAAAAACATCATTTATTTATTCAAACTCTAGTATTTTAATGTTTTATTTTTGTGAAAATGGTACATTGGAAACATGAAATCATTGGCGGAAAATATATATGAGTTATTATCAAGTACACATATTATTGGAAAATGACGAACTTTCAATATTTTTCATTAAAAAAATGAATGAAAAATTGAAACTTAAAAATCATTCATATATAGTACTGAGACATTACTACTAATACAATAGTCAATACTAGCACAATACTCCTAGTGCGGCAAATTTTCGCACCAGCACAAAAATAAAGTATATATATCCCGAGCAAACAGTTTCAATTAATCCAAAAAAGTTTGGACTTCACCATAATATCAATTTGAGAAAATATTATTGTTCTTCTCCCAAAAGTTTCAAAAGAATTATGGAGAAAAAAATCAGTAGTCCACACCTTCCATGGGTTTAAAAAACTCCTCCTTTTTCTTAAAACAATCAATAAAAGAAACAAAATTCAAGAGAGTTTAGTACCCACAACTGTAGCAAACACTTCTGATTAGATTAATGTTACTTCTTGACGAATGACGGAATGACGTTGAAGAAAGAAAATTTTCTCTTTTCTTTCCTGGAAAAATAATAATAATAAAAAAAATCAATGATTTATAATCATGTATCAAAACACAATATATAATACCAAAAATAAATATTAATATGCAGAAAAAACTTACCTGATGATGGCAAAGCCTTAGATAGAAAGAAAATTAAAATACAAAAACCATGAATGAGAAGAATCTACATAGGAATTATTTTGAAGAGGAGAAGGAAGGAGGGAAGAGTCAGATGAATCTAATGAAGAGAGAAGATGAGAGAGAGTTGATGATAGTTGAATAAAAGGAAAGGAAAGAATACGATAGGGTTAAAAACGGTTTAAAACAAACACGTTTATTTTAGATTAAATTTCGTTGGCAAGTAATCTGAATAACGATATTTAATAGGGATTCTAAATCGAGTAAAGTTCCAACCACTTTCCTCACTTTTAGGAATAATTTTACTTTCCTAATTAAATAAAAACCAACCAAATGCAAGATTTTAATTTTGAGGAATTCAATTACTTTCCAAGCCAGAATCCTGACCAACCAAACAAGCCCATAGATTAAGAAAAATCTTGATACTAAAAAATGATTAATTTTACATTCTAATTATTAATTTCATTTGAAAGTGGAATTCAAATATCAATCGTAATTTTTTATTTTTAAAGTTAATAAAATAGTCGACAAAAATTTAAAGTAAATTAATACTCACATAAGTATTGAAAAATAGTTTTAAAATTTCATATTTATTTATGGAAAAATAGTTGTAGAGTTCCTTTAAAACATGTGAGCCCACCTAAATAGCTTAAGTATGCTATATTTAATTTTTTTCTCTAAAAACGATAGATATATTGTAGTGCAATTACAAAAGTATATAGTCAAAAAAGTTAATTGATCTTCGTGGCAATTGAATAGAACCACGAAAGAAAAGCGACCACAAGGGTCAACAAAAGCCCAAATAAATTGAGAAGTTATACTCTAACACATAGGGACAAAATACTACTACTACTAACTAAGATAGCTGTCTCGATTGGCCCACCACAAATTGAATACAATGAAAAAAACTAAACTCAGAGTCCCTAACTCTCTTCCCATGCCTTTCGTGGTGATCCCTGCAGACGTCGAATAATCTGGCAACCAAACTACTTTTGCATACAATGAAGAGCTTCCAACCAAAGTCGTAACAAAACACTTCCAACATGGAGGAGAATAGCCCTTAGAAAAAAAAAAAAGAAGAAAAATAGTTGTGCCCTAAAAATTTTTCTTCCCCCAAAACCTCAGTCTACCACCACCACCTTCCCTAGCCGTCTCCTTCACAGTCCACCAAAATTCCGGACCAAAAATCCATCTCTGTCGAAGCTAATCTTTTTCAACGACATAGGAATCAAGAAAAACCAAGACAAACAATACTAAACCCAGGCCTACTTCCATACTAGTGATTTCACCTTAGTCCCCCTGATTCAATCTTTTTCAATGACTTACAAATCAAGGAAAACCAGAGAAATCAAGAAAAACCAAAACAAACAACAACAAACCCAGGCCTAAATCCATACTTGTGATTTCGTCTCAATCCACCTGATTCAATCTTTTTCAACTCCAAAGCCGATCCCATCGTTTCCAACAACTGGCCTGCAACAAATTCTGCTTGAATATGGTAGTGGCAATGCTGACTTCAAAGGGGATGAGAGATGCCAGAGTATAGAGATTAGAAGAAAAATTTGCCATTTTTTCCTTTTCTTTTTTTTTTCCTGGTGTCTACTACTTGAAACTACTAAAAAAAAAAAGAGAAAAGAAAGAGATTATCTCCCCCATTCTCCAATGAAGAAAAATTTGCCATTTTTTCCTTCTTTTTTTTTTTTTTTTTAGGTGTCTACCACTTGAAACTACTAAAAAAACAGAGAAAAGAAAGAGTATCTCCCCCATTCTACAATGAAGAAAAATTTGCCATTTTTTCCTCTTTTTTTTTTTCTTTTCAGTTGCCTACTACTTGAAACTGCTAAAAAAAAAGAGTAAAGAAAGAGATTATCTCCCCCATTCTCCAAAGAGGAGAATGGGGCAGAAGAAAGAGAGATTGTTGTGGTTGAAAAGTTGTGTTGCAGGGCGGTTTCTGAGAATATTTTCTTACGGAGTGATTATAGTCCCACGCATGCTATCTTTAATTAGTAGATGAATTCGAGTGTTACTACAGTAATGACTTTAATCATTTTAGTGGGGTTCCCTTTTCAATCGAGTTCATGTTTTCTATCATAGGTTGCATCAGTAGATGAAGTGGGTGAATAACATTTCAGGATCTGCTCCTACATTAACTAAAAACTAGCAGGTTATAACCGCGCAATGCGCGGTTTTAGAGTGCCCACCATAGAAGCTTTTAATATATATTGTGAAGAATTTTGGTAACTTAAGTTGACCTGACAACAAAACAAAAAAACGAAAAATTCATCGAGCCTTAAAACCTTTTAAATCAATATGCAAATATAAGAAGCAAATAGAGATAGTCCCAAAAAAATTATAATTTTAACAATAAACCACAAATCAACCATAATACCTAAAGATTAGCCTCAACCAGTACATTGAAGGCAAAAGGCAGTACATCAAAGCTATTTCATCAAGCTTCACAAGGCTATGTAGTGGTAAAAAAAAATAATTATAGACAACAAAGATTCATATGACCATAACTTAAAAAATATATATATAATAAAGAAATTCAAAATAAAATAAGAAATAAAAGGAAGGAAAAAAAAATTAGCTTCCATTAAGACAGCACCGCAAAGGAAACACAATTGGTTACGCCCAAATAAACCACTCATATTCTTCTTTGCACTTGATGTCTGTTTTTTCATCTGCAAAAGAAGAAAGGAAAAGGATAAAAGGGAAAAATCTGAATTAGAAAAAAATAAAATAAAATAAAGGGGAAAAAATCAACGAAATAAAAGGAGAATGCACGATTAAAGGAACAAAAGAATGATCTGGCCGAAAGAGCCAACCTCTTCTGGTTTCCAATTTGTTGTCTATTTTCATTAATTCATACGGAAAATAAGGAAAATGAAAAGAAACTAAAGAAAATAGCTGAAAAAAAAGTTTATATATGGTTTGGAAGCTGGAGCTCAGTTACTCTGACTTGACAACAAAGTGCATCTTTTCCACCATACCTCAACATTCATTGACAAATGCTAACATGAAAAGCAAGAAAATTGATGAAATCCTCTCCATATAAACAAATATATTCATCAAACAACCAATTGAAACAAAATAAAGTAGAAGTCTTTTAAGAGCAAAACCTTGTCATAGTACTTGACATGAACAATATCATAACTGTTTGGCTACTGCTCAGTTTGAGTGAAGGCTATGATCCTAACGACAGTTAATGCAGCAAGCACCACAAAATCAAAATACTACTATTAAAACCCAATAGAAGAAAATTAAAACTTTGCTGAATTGAGGGAAAATAATTGAACATGAAAAGGAGTCAATAAATCACCAAGTAAAAAGGGGCCGATACAAAGTCTAGGGCAAAGATCCAGAACAATTGCGCCCATGTGTTTGCCTTCCACTTGATTTTGGATCTACAGAAAATTGTAACCTATTTTAAGTCACAATGACATCCAAGTGAACTTAATCATAATGTCAATAATCACTCAGGAAATTGTCTACTTATACAAGGACAAATAGCATATCCAATTGTACACATCTGTTCCATCAAGAGAGGAAGTGGCTTAATGATTAATGCATGTTAAGATGCATAAAGATTGCAGGATTAATCATCTTAGACCCCTGTTAGAACAGAAAAGCCTATTTCAGTACTTCTCAGTTCCCAAAATACCAGCTACATTTTAAATATCAAATTACAAATCTCACCCAATAGCAAATTTCTACTATAACTTGTCTTCCTTTGTGAAAATACTGGAAATTCGTTCAAGAGTCAAATGACCAACTAAACTTTTATGCTCAAGCTCCCAAAAAGTTATAAAAATGAGAATGGACACAAACCACGTAAATTAGAGAAGCAACTTTTTGCTTTCATCCTTTCTATGTACCCTAACCCATGATATCTGGAAATTTATTTTTGCAATTAGAGTACATCCCAGATGGCAAAACATTTAGAAAGAATGAGGATAAATAATTATTCATTTCAAAAGCAAAGCATTAAAAATATCCAATATGCCAAGGCATAAAACCATGATATATAAATTTTGAAAATACATAGGATAGCTATAACATATGAAAATTATCAAAGCTATACAAACTTGAAAACCCAACACAAATGAAAACTAAAACACAACAAAAAGACAGTCAAACAAGCAACATCAATTACTTGATCAATATTCAACTCTATAAGCCCATATTACCTGGTGGTCTGAGTTGACAGACAGGGAATCATGCCCATTTCTCTGCTCCATCTTGGCTGAAAACCGCCGTTTGACCCTGAAGATTTCTGAATCAGACTCACCACTTTCTTGAATTTCAGAGGATCTAGCATCCGCCCTAGGAAATACTTTCTGATGTCCATTTCAATGTTCATCATATTTAAAAGATTCGTGTTGACACAGGGTTCCCTATGTCAGACCAGCATTCCAACAAACAATCACTAACCACTAGATACCTATAGAAATCAACAATTCAAACAAAACATACCTGTAGAGGTAATGATCTTCCACATGCCATGTGAACATGTTAAACAGCATTCCAATGTAGAGCATGGGTTCAGTGACTCCCTGCAAGAAATTAGAAATTGCCTCAAAAACACAGTCAAAGAGAGTCAATTTGTATAAAATCAATTATAATAAGAGCTTCATACTCGGATTGCTGTTTCTAAGAGGCGTAACACAAATTTAGGTAGCCGAGAAAATTTTTGAAATTACACGAAAAACAAGCACTGTTAGAAGGTATTATACCAATTGAAGATGACAGCTCAGACACCAGCCCCAATATAAAGGGCGTATAAGGAGATGTCACAGACATACCAACCTTGAGAAAAAATAGAAAGAAAATAATGAAATCGATTTGGCAATGTCTCCATCCTTATCATTGTAACTGCCAAACTAATCTGTCAAGTTTTCAAGTGCTAGGATCCGAAAGGTAAAGGTAAAAAGAACTATTTGACACTGTGACTTCTATTTCTCTACTTTCTTTCTTCCTTGAAAGTCTTTGACCAGAGTACTTAGTGGATATCCTTGTTTACCAATCATTAAAATTGAATAAATAAGTTAAATTTCGTTCAACCTCATCACATAACTTAATTTTCTTCAACCTCATCACAGTATTCTCACGGTTGCCACTTTACCCTCATTTCTCAACACATGTTTGTGCCAAGTGCCAACAATTAAAATCTTCCATCTTTTACTCAGCTATATCATCTTTTCTAATTATACTATTTTGTAACACTGATACCCTCAAAGCCAGAACAAAATGGAGGATAAGAAAATGACATTAAGTGAGATCAAAACCTTTAGATTCCATTTGCTTTTCCCAAGCGGATCAGTGGAAGACGATGAGAATGCACTACCATCAACATCGCATGCATATGCAACACTTTCAGTCTTTCCACAAGCTATTTCATGCCAAAATTCTTTTTCCAAGTATGTTTCTAGAAGACATCCAGTACTATAGTATTTGCGTGCAAAAACCTTGTTCGCCATTTTCTCGAAATGACGAAAACTATAGTTTCTGAAAAATGAGACTCATGCTCAAGGTCTTGACAAACAATCCAATCATATCATACGCTACAGAAACAGAAACTAACCTTCCACTCATAAAGAAAGTGACCACATCATCTGTGTCCCACTCGGAAGGCGGAAAGGTTGAACTCTAGTTGTAAACTTGAATCCACTTTTCTTTCATCAAAACCACACCGGCGGGAACATCGGCCTCACGGAAACAATCTTACAGATACTGCGGCCGCGGTGATTCCAAATTATTTCATCGCCACAGAAAAGTGAAAGTATCTACGAACCCATTAACGATAAATCTTTGGAGCACGTGAAGACAATCTATGGGTGAGTCACATGTCACTTTTGATCTAAAGGTTAAGTTCTGATCATATTCAACTTAACTCTTAGTAGCAATGCATAATTAGAGGTCCCAAAACTACAGAAAGAGGAAAAATTTTAATCAGGATAAGATTGAGAATCAGATACCATATTTAGATGCTTCAGGAGCTATCTTATGCAAAAAAACCTAAAGGATCCTCAAATTCCTCTTTATTTGGACGATAAACTGGACACTCTGGAATTTTATCAATCCAATCAAGGTCTTTAGTGTCAAACTTTGCAACCTTGCGTTTAGTAAAAATATCTTTCCCATTTGAAGCGGCTCCAGGTCGTGAAAAGGCATCCATACTTCCATGAATTCTCACGCCACATGATGCAGAGCCTTTTAAAGCATCTCCCCCACTCCTACTCATCATGTTACCGGAATACCTGAAATTATTAAGAGTTTCTGTTTGGGGAGATGCCATATTCTTTGGAAGTGAAAGGGAGAAAAACAAAGATAGCCCAACAAAGCCTAATGCAGTAAGCATCGCCCACATGAAGCACAACAAAGCTGCAACCATAACTTCAAGAATTGACGCAATAAACCCACCTACTTTACCTGTCAACAAAGATAGATTCATGTTCTAACAGAGTTATAGTGAGAGAGTTAAAGCAAAGACTCAAATCAATATCCTGAACTCTGATTACTTAGTTTGCATATGACAAGAAACTCATGCCTAAGTAATATCAGACCACGTGCAACCAAATGAACACTTATTATACAGTGGCACATGCATTTCTAATCTGAAGCATATGTTTTTCTCAATAAATAAATTTATTTGAACTTCTAAGCTTTGACATTTTAATTACTTTATGTTGGGCACCTAGCATTAGAAGTGCAACAAATGTAAATCTAACTTGCAAGTCTGGTTAAACTATTTTATACTTGTTTCTGATGAAATAGATTTAGGCACCTACCTTATTTAGAGTAAAATAATTAACAATTGCAGTAGAAGCAAATCTCTCTTGGGACTAAACCATTTTCACATTAAGCAGCAAATTTCTATTTTAATTTCCCAAGTAAGCACCCAGGTTATGATATCCAACAATGACGACGAGAGATAAACATACTACCATCTATCAGAGGTAAGTAAAAGTTCCAAAACACTGTAAAATAATGTTCATAAAAGCATCGCTTGTAGCTTTACAAACTTACAAGAGAGAAAATAACAACCAACAATATTTGCACTGCACCAATCTCATGACAGGTACCAACTCGTGGAAATCCATAACTATAGAAAGAAAGTCCAACTGCAGCAATAGTGGGGGCCACAACTACTGGATTAATCAATCTGCAAAAGGACAAACATGCCATGAGAATAAATGTGTTGTGATCTGAACTGAGAAACAAAAAAAGAAAATCCAAATCGTTCTAGACCAAATAACTAAGTATCAACGTGGCAGCATTACGTCTTGACTATCAAAACTTGGACATAACATTACATGCATTAGATTAGGGGCTATAACCCACGACATATATTCTTATTTTCTCAAGACAAGAGAAACAGCTATAACCCCTAATCTGATGCATGAAGCTAAATTTAAAAAAAAACAAAAAGAAGAAGAAAATAACAAACAAGTCGCCATAAACAATAGACATTTGTCTAACGTGCAAACGAATATTTATAGAAGCTTAGATTCAACCATCTCGGAAAACCGCAAATTAGGATGGCTTCAGAAAAGGCAGCAGGGAAAGTAAAAGCAAAAAAAAAAAAACTATAACTTCCTTTTCCTCGGACCCAGGCTCTCACCGACTAGCTGCCGGAGAACCGCGGCTGAAAGCTGCAAATCAAACACAAGATCTGGTCAGGTCACATAAGAAAAAAAAAACTATTAACAAACCCACAAGATTGGAAGCAAGACAAGAAAAAGAATGGAAGAAAATGGCCGAGAGAAGAACAAGGTTCGGGGAAGATCTGGGGAACAAAACCAAGGTTCGGCTGGGGAAAAAGAGAGGTTAGGGGAAAAGAGACGGCGAGGGGAAGATCTGGGGGAAGGAAAGGAATGATAGAGACGGCTATGTGCAGAGAGACGGAAGGGTTAGGGTTTCGAAGGCTGGACTGGTGACATGGAGAACACGTGTACACACGTATATTAACTTAGTAAACATGGTGAGGAGTAGCCGCGCAAGGCGTGGGCAAATTTATGTCCACGTGTCTTCGTCTGGTACTTCATGTTCACGCTTTATTACTATATGCTAATGAAGGTGCACAGCTGTAAGAAAATAACAAAAGTGTAAGGGAGAAGGTAACATAAATAAAGCTAAGACAGATCCTAAATAGAAAGGCAAACAGAAACGAGCGGGCGGCATATAATTCATTTTTTGCAGCAACAAACAACCTTCAACATTTATACAAAATAAAAATAGAAGAACAATGTGACTAACTAAGATGAGGTAGTTTAAGAAGAAAAGCTATTCGAAAAGAAGTAGAATTTTGTTTTCCGAAAACAAAAAGATGTTGGTTTGCACACAAAAGCATTGGTTTGTTTTGGCATTTCCCAAAGAATATGCAAACAAGAACAAGCATTTGTTTTTCCGAGACAAAGAGATAGTCTGTTTTTGCACATAAAAGAAGGAACACATAATGGGTATCGAGACATTATGTATTTTGTGGCTTAATTGTTTTGCCTCTTGGGAGGAATATATTAAAAATATTCCGGGAAAAGCTATAAAAGAAATAGAACAGACAGCAGCTTGTAAAAAGAAGAAAGCACATTTACAAATCGGATCCATTATATAACGCAGTCAATTATTAGAAGAAGCGCAAGTGCCACAAAGGCATGTAAAAACGCCGCCAAATACCACGGACCAGCAAGATGAAATCATCCAAATGCACTGGACAGAAATCAAAAGAATAAGTCAACAGATGCAAGGAAAGCTGATGACCAGAGTTAGCACCCAACATAGATAACCTAAAACAAACGAGAAAAACACAATACAATGGACAAGCAGAGATGAAAGGTAATTCCATTTTGAAAAGGCAAAATCACATAGATCTTGTTGTTTTGATTTGAATGGAGTGGAAAAGATAACCATTGTGTTGATAAGAAATCGAAAAAGATGGAAAATAGATTAGATAAATGAAAGGAATAAGCGTAATAAACATCCACAACGATACTTGAAACATACCATAAATAAACCTAGCATAGATGCTAAATCCACGATCCAACATAAATTCACAGTAGCATAGAAATCATTTAATGCGGTAGAGAATCTTGAGCATTAATACCGGTAAGGAAAAAGCAGGACAAAGTCATTTAACCAACCAAAGGCAAACGAGTAGTACTAATGTAAGGTCAAACATAAGTGAAGACATGGCTGATAAATCATTTATTTCATGCAGTAACCAACCGTTTTTCATTAAGACTAGCATGGAAGAACCAAGGAAAGAAGATTTAACCAACGAGAATTAAAAGCTTAACAACAATGCACACAAAAAAAGAAAAGACAGAAGGAAGAAAAGAAGAGGAGAAAATCGTACCTAAACACAATGAAGAAACGTAAGGCAAACCCCAAACACGACAAACTACTGATATGAAACTACTAATACGATACAACTAACAAGTATACAAGCATACAGAAGGAACATTTTAAATTTTTTTCTTTGTGAAAACTGACAGATAAGAGTTATTAGATAGAAAATGAACCTAATAAATGACAGTCAGTTTTGAGTTGACAACAATGGACAATAAGCATAAAGACATCGGTAAGCGTGAAAGTAAGGATTTGACATGATTCAGTAAATGCAAAAGTTAAAAAAATCTCTGGTAGAGCCCCCAAACCAGATGTTAATAATGTAGCTACCTATGCATAGGCATATAACACAACACAAAAGATATGTGTAGGTATACAACACAAGATAAGAGATAGAAGGAAAACAAATGCTAAAAGAAAGCAATTAATTTTCTCAGCCTTTTCAGATGTTGGCGGCCAACTGATTCCTCCGGACCCAAGCAAAGCATCTAAAGCCAACTTGGACTGACAGAAATTGTCAGAATAGCTGGAAGGAAACAGTATAGGATTTTATAACAGTGCAAAAATCTATAAGCACTGTTATAACATTCCACATTAGGGCAGAAAAGCAAGCATACCTGGACATAACAGCAGAAACAAAAAAAGGCCTTTAGAATTTGGTGAAGCAGGTAAATGCCTCAGAGGTCGGAACACCAGCGTGCGAGCGGCGAAATCTGAAAAAATAGATAAATGCCTTAGAGGTGAACAAAGCGATCGAGCAGGCGAAATCTAAAAAAATTGATAAAATGCAGTGAGATAAGAGGGGAAAAGAAGGAAAAAAACAATCGCAAAACTCCAATCTTTGCATTCCATAATAGAAATCAAGAACAATCGGAAAACTGCAACCGCTGCACTCCATCATGGAAATGAAGAACAATTTAGCACAATGGTAAAATCACAGAACATTACAATCGAAGAAGTCCAGGGGCTGAGAAAGTACACACGGTAGTCGGATTTGCAATCGAAAAAGGACAGCAAATAAAAAGCCCTAGATTCAAATTTTGAATAGGGAAAGAAGAGCGAAATTGGACAAACAAACAAACAAATAAAAAACCCTAGATTCAGATTTTTAATAGGCAAAAGAAAAAGAAACTGGACCAACAAAACTAAAACAAAACATGAACCAGAAAATTGCAAAAAAAACCGCGGTTAGATCTGGAAGCAAAAGCGAAGAAATTGTGCACATTCCAGTCCTGAAGAAGAGGCGAGAAAGAACAAAGAAGAAATTGAAAAAAAGAGGAGTCAGATCCACAAGAAAACGGGCAAGCAAAACAGAAGCAATTTCTACCAAACCAGAGCAAAGAAGGCCAGACACTCGGCTCTACGCGATTAACGACTGAGAAGATGAGATGGCACGTACATGCCACGTATTCTCTTTTAGCCAACTTGGAAGGCCAACGTGGGCAACAAAACTTGCGCGAGGAGAGGTGACTTTTGTCCAGATGTCATCAAGAGGAAGAACTTGTTGAGCCTTTATTAATATATGTTAATAATAATGATAATGAAACCTGGCACAAGTGTGAGATGTTTGGCCCACCAGTGCCTCCTTTCCCAGTTGGAAGTAAACCCTTGCTATGAAGTGAAAAAAAATAATAATAATAAAATAAAAATTGCCAAGCCCAACACTAAAAATTTCAATCCTCGTTCTAATTGGTTGGGAGTCATTACTAGAATTGATGCAAACCAAATCAATCAAGAGAATGTTTATGTGCTTAGGAAAGCCTATGAGGACTGGGGAATTGTTTCACGATACATCTCGGGTAGTTGATGGAGGCTTGAGTGGAGAAATGCTTGTTGGGACAAATAGTAAATATGAGATATTTGGAATCCCTGTACCTTCATTTTTCAGTGGCAATGACATGTGCTAGTAGAAATGCAACATGGCAAAGCTACCACTCCTAAAAATGTAGCTAAAAGATTGAAGGTCAATGGCAAGGAGAAGCTTTGATGAAGTTGTTCACTGATTGTGTGGTCACTGCTCTAATACTTCCTTTTGTTTTATATTGTATATCCTGGGAACATATCTTCTGAATGCTTTTGAGTACTATTAAGTGATGGGGTGATTAATACGCAAAATATTATGAATATTTCCCTTTTATATTTACAATATATTGCAGTAATTGTTTGATTTTGACAATATTTTTGTATTAGGTGTATTAAATAAGGCTTTGCAGTTAATGAGACTTGAGGAACAAATTTGGCTTCATAAAGTAAAAACCGTACATCTTTTCTGACATGATGTGGGCATTTCCTGTCAGAAGTGGTATATTACCAAAGATGAAATTGAAGATAAAATCTAGGAAAATATTTCTAGACTTTTTTGCATTATTGTCAATGTTATCTAGTAACAATATGTACTCATATTCTTGTATAGAATTACTATTTTAGGGAATTAGATTAGGAAACTTATATTCGACACAAAAAAAAGAGGACAACTCCTATAAAAAGGAGAGTGATATTCGACAGATAAAAAAAGAGGACAACTCCTATAAAAAGGAGAGTTTCTAGCCATCTAGAATACGTCATATACACTATTATTTTCTTTTTCTTTTTTTTTTGGGTGCGATATTTCTCTATGGTTTGGGACTAAACTCTGTTTTCTACTTGAAGATAATCAAGCCCTAGTACTACAACAATTGTGAGGTTTAACTTGGTTTTGTTCGTGCTTTCACTCATGGGTATTTTTTTGTTTCTTGAGGATCTAATTTGGTTTTATTTAGTAATGGGTATTTATACCTAACTAGGGACGAAGAAAATAGATGTTGAGTATATCCACTACCTTTTGGCCTATAGATAATCTAAATTTAAAAATATTTTTCTCTTTCTTCTTTAGACAAAATTGGCATGAAGGAGAGAGCCAAATACCATATATCTATTATATAAAAGCAAAAGTTTGTCAATTAGTTTCAATGCAATTATTATAAATATTAATGATTAATTTGTCTTTTTAGTCTCATATAATATTCATATTCATATTACTATTTAGTAATTAGAAGAGGGTTAAAATTCTTATTCCTTTAAAGCCAAGTAATATATATATATATGTGTGTGTGTGTGTGTAGGATAAACGAATTCTAAAATTCATATTCAAAACACATGCCGAAACTTAGCCCATTATTAACTTACTTATCTCACCAGTCGGAACATAATCACGCGAAGAACTATATCTTCTATCCACGGATTAAAATGCTTCTTTTGCAATAGAGAGAATCAGAAAAAAAAAACGAAAAAAAAAAGAAAAAACTTTTCTTATAGTTTTTCTGCAGTACACCACACACACATGTTACACCACTTTCTTTCTTGCATTTATATAGTAGAAGTCCACAGACTTTTGGTTTATCCAACTACCTTTGCAGTTATGATGTTCGTAAGCAACATGGGGTTTGTATTCATTTGGTAGTGGGCAACATGGGTTGGTTGTTTGACTTCAGGGGGTTACTTCTTTTATCTCCCACTCGCCCATGATAGTCAAACTATAACTCTCTCTTCTATGCAAAGTGCATACAAGCTAATAATCCGTGCGACCAACATACACTGAGAACTCGATGCTATACATCTGTTAGGAATATATAGCAGCTCATATTTAGGCATAATTGTTTAGAGTAGATTTTGTATGCATTACCCTAGACCAATCAGTCACATTATATTTCTTTCCGATCTCTTTAAATATTATATATATTGTATTCACAATTATGACTGAACTCAAAAGAATCATAATTGGCCAGCTTGTGAATACAAGTCAAAATGTGACAAATAACAAATTGATCTTCCACTTTCTTCAATCTCTCAATTTCAATTCAATTTGTTTTTCTAGAAATGTCCCGTTAGATCGCATCACTCATGATCGTGGGCAACATTCTAAGGTAGCAAACATTGAATAAAAATTTTGAGAATAAGATAACAGTCATAAAGGCACTCAATTGAGAACCTATCCTCGTGAGTCTCACACGGCTTGGAAGTTGAGATCAAAACTTTCGCCAACTCATTTGGTCATCTTATGCACACATAGTATGAACTATGTGTTACGGTATTCTCTCATTTCCCATGGAGCATATGTCTTTACATTTAATATCGTATAGATGATAGTTCAGACATTCACCATGTCTAACTTGAGTTCACATATCTACTCATTTTAAATATCAATCGATCAGAACTCACATCTAGCATTACAGACAGATAAAGTGAAATGTGAGGATCATTTCACTTTCGATCATAATCAATATTATGACCTCATCTTAACATTTTGTTAAGGCGACATACATATTTTGAACTTGAGCTCTCAATTATCACATAGATAATAAGTTTAAAATTGTCTCTTCTCTATTATCACACAGTAATAGAGGCGATTACCCGTGTGAGTGGGCTAATCTTCCATATGTCCGACATACTTTCAAACGACAAATATAATGCACAAAGCATTATATATAGCATTAATATGCATAAATGTTGAATAAACTCTTAGGCATTAAAATATCATTCAGTTGTGAACTTTTGGGAAATGCAAAATATTCAATACATTAACTTCTACGCATCCTAGACTAGAGAACACATCTCTAGGAATTGGTTTATTCATAGGATCTGCTATCATTCCATGCGTAGGTATGTACTGTATGTTCACTTCTTTTCATGCAATCATGTTCTTTACAAAATTATACTTAGTATATATGTGTTTGGTCTTACAATGAAATTTTTTGGATCTTTAGTGTATTCTATTGCAACTTGACTATCACAGTTAACCAAAAGTGGATTTGCAACATGTTTAGCAGCACCTAAGTGATCAAAAAATCTTTTAAGCCAAACACCCTCTTGTACTGCTGCTGAAAGTGCCATAAATTCAGCTTCCATTATTGATAAGGCTATGCATGTTTGTTTCTCACTACTCCAAGAAATGGCACTATTATTTAGTAAGTAAACAAATTCAGAGGTAGATTTTATTTCATCTAAATCTCCTCCCCAATCAGCATCAGTATAGCCTTCAAGGTGCAGATCACTTCCTTGATAACATAATGAATAATCAGCAGTACCTTTTGGATACCACAATATCTTTTTAACGGCAACCCCAATGTGCTTGACCTGGATTGGATTGGTATCTACTTACCATTTCAATTGCAAAATATCAGGTCTTGTACATGTCATAGCGTACATCAAGCTTCCAACAACACTAGCATATAGAACATGTTTCATGTGTTCCTACTCTTGTGGAGTCTTTGGACACATTATATGGCTCATTCCTTCACCTTTTGTAATAGGAGTATCTATGGGTTTGCAATTTTGCATATGGAATCGTTCAAGGATTTTATTTATATATGTCTCTTGTGAAAGAGATAATAATTTCTTTGAACGATCTCTTGAAATCTTAACTTCAAGAATATACATAGTTTCACCCATGTCTTTCATTTCAAAATTGGAAAATAACCAATTTTTCACAATATTCACAAACTCCTTATTGTTTCCGGCAATAAGTATATCATCAACATATAATCGCAAATTGATCTTTGGATCTTTTGATATAGACGCAATGATTTTCGCCAATCATAACAAAGTCATATGATATTATGGCATTGTGAAAATGTATATACCATTATCTCGAAGACTGCTTAAGGCCATATCTCGATCTTAAAAGTTGACATACCTTTTGTTCTTGGCCTTTTGTTATGAAACCAACAGGTTGTTCCATATTAATTTCTTCTTCTAATTCTCCATTGAGAAAAATAGTCTTTACATCCTTTTGATGTAATTCAAGATCCATATTTGCCACTATTGCTAGGGTAAGGCGAACTGAGGTAAGTCTCACACTAGGAGAAACCCTTTCGCCTCAAGGCAAGCCTTATATCTTTCCATTGAGTCATAAGTTTTACGCTTTATTTTGAGAACCCATTTGTTCCCAATGGCTTTGCATTCTTTTGAGAGGTCAACCTGTTCCCAAACTTGGTTTGATCTCATTGACTCCATCTCATCTTCCATTGCTTGTATCCATTTTTCCTTATCAAGGCATGTTAGAGCCTCATGTGCATTCCTTGGCTCATCATTTTCTTGTGGAACAATCGTGAAAGCTTCCCCTTCAATGTCAAAACGTCAACGGGAAACACTTTTACGACTCATTCGCCGTACAGATTGTTCACTCTCACTCGAATAAGACAATGACAATATCGTTTCATCAAGTGATTGTAATTGAGACTAGTTCAAATTTAATTCCCCACTTCTCACATTACTTTCACTTGGATGAGATGATGGTATACCAACTTCCACTGTCGGAGTAATTCCACAATTTTGTTTTAGAGTTTCATATAAGGATAGGTCTTTACCTATCTTGCCTATTTTAGGAAATTCATTTCCTAAGAATGTGACATCTCGTGATTCAAATTTAGTAATACTCTCACTATCTTGCACACCCATAAACACATACCCTTTGGAGTGCTCAGAGTATCTTATAAAAATACCCTTTTTACCTCTTACACCCAATTTTCCATATTTGTTTGAGATATCGTGAGTATAGGCAGCACACCCCCTAGGTTTGAGAAAACTTAAATCAGGTTTTCTTCCTGTCCATAACTCATATAGAGTGAAAGTAACTGATTTAGTAGGCACACGGTTAAGTATATAGGCAGCAGTTAATAATGCATCACCCCAATAGGTAATTGGTAAGTTAGCTTGTGCCATCATAGACCTAACCATTTCAAGTAGGGTTCTATTTCTCTCTACAACACCATTTTGTTAAGAGTTCTAGGAATATTCAACTGTCGTTCTATTTCTTTTTCATCACAAATATTTCTTAACTGATCAGACAAATATTCACGACCTCGATCGGTTCTTAATGATTTTATTTTCTTGTCCAATTGATTTTCTAGCAAGCACATAATTTTTTTTAAGCAATGTAATGCTTCAGATTTATGAGAAATGAAATAGACATTACCGAATCGATTATAATCATCTATAAATGTGATGAAGTAAATAGCCTCATGCCATACTCTTACATTTATTAGACCACAGATGGTAGAATGGATCAATTGCAAAGGAATCTCAACTCTTGTTCCTTTTCCAAATGGTTTTTGTATAGATTTTCCCGCCAGGCAATTATCACATATAGGCAAATTGACGCTTTCAATATTACCTAATAAGCCTCCTTCGGATAGCCTTTTCATTCTATGTTGGCTAATATGACTGAGTCTAGAATGTCGTATATTCACATCACTTTCATAAGAATCATATGATGTGAATAAGGAATAACATACATTAATGTTATTAGAAGAAATATCCAACACTAAAATCATCTAGAAAATATCCAGAACCATAATAACTTGTTTCCAAAAACAAGTCAACATCATAAATATGGGAGTTCATTTTAAACCCAAGCTTAACTAAAACCAACACAAAAACTATGTTCCGATGTTTGTTCGGAGCATATAAGACATCATGTAAGAACAAGATGCAATCACCACGCATGTTTAAGACATCCTGTGGAACTCGTAGGAACTCCACGAGGGCATCTCTTTCATTCACTACATGGTATGTGGCGTATGAGTCTTCTTTATCTCGGTACAATTACGAGCCAAGTGACCCTTTTTACCATAGTTGAAACATTTCACTTTTGAAATATTTTTCTTGAAAGGACGCTTTCCTTTCCCATGTTGGTTAAGCTTTGGCCTTTTGCCTGAAAGGGCTTTTCCCTTGCCTTTCTAGTTCTTATACTACCCACCTTGATACTTGCGTTTGAAGCCCGAAGCTCCTTGTGAGCTAGAACCTGCACAATATATGCCAGTTTCTGATTCAGCCGTCCATAAGCGGTCATCTTCTAGCTCAAGATAACGCATAGCATTTTCAAAAATGTTGATATTTTCATTGTGGGCCAAATGGCTTTCATATGTTCCCCATATTGAGGCAAGGAACGAATCACTGCTTGAACTTGTTGCTCATCAGTAAATATGTGGCCAGCATCCTTTAACTCAGTAATCATAAGAGTCAAATTTTATAGTGAGTTGTCTTAGTTTGGTAACTGATATACTACCAAACCTTGCTGCTATAGCAATCCACATATCTTTGGCATTATAAAAAAATCCTAAATTCTCGCATGACATTATTGTCTATGTTGCTCAGCAACGTAATGCGAGTAAGAGATTTCTTCTTTTTCCATGCAACAAATGTCTCTTTATCTCTTCGATATTGAGCATTATTCCCATTTTCAGGCTCTTCCGTAACTTGGTTAAGAGCTTCTAGTACTTCTTGTTTTTCTAGCACATACTATATTTTCATATTCCATATTTCATAATTTTCGCCGTTCAAGTTTTAAGTTCAGCAACAATATTCTTAGATGCTAAAACCATTGTTTTTGAACACAAAGTTCTACAGACATATATGCATGAATTATTAATGCCTATCATTTTTGCATCATTTTACACTAACTAATTATATTAATAATAATTTCACATAAGGTTTTAGATTCGAAAGCTCACTATGTTCCCAATCATCACCTAAAATCCCAATTTGAAATTATTACGAAAATAATTATTTATGTAAAAATTTAGTTCTTTCAAGTTACTAAAACTTTTAGAACTTCCCACATGGATTAAATATAATCATGTAAATATTTAAATATATGCGAGTAAAATATGAATTAAGCATATTCATATAAATATAAGCATATTCACATAAATACTCAAATATATGCAAGATCATTATTAAAGTAAACAGTAGAAGTCATGTTTCATCCTTGGCTACGTAAGAAGTCTACTATTTACAACCAATTTAAATTCTAATCAATTCAACCCACATAGGAAATGACTCATAAAGTTCTTTTGGTAACTCTATGTTTGATTTCCATAGCCAAGGAGTAGTCGTCGCTATTCCCTTAGATTTGCACAAGGTTGAATTCATTGAAAGAATTGATGTCTTGTTGCCCCTATCTTTATGTATTCTTTCAAGAAAACATCCATTGTCTCATCATATTCAAGGAATTCATTATTCATACTTTCAATTTCCCAAATTTTGTCAAGCATGATCTGCCATTCTTCAGAAAGTGTTTGTATCAGATAGAGAACTTTTCCATCATTAGGCATAAGTCCACCTTCCCATATTACTTGTTGTATCATCTCGTTGACCATGATAACATGATCCATCATGTTGAGATTTCTATCCCACCGACAAATTGCTAATGTTTCTCTGCATTCTGCAAGTTTTGCTATTTGTGTTAGTGTCTTTGCAATTCTTGGAGATCTCATAAACAAAACCATGATTTTTGTAACAAATACAAAATAAATGATACTCATTATGCTTACATACAACAAAGTAATAAGAAATCAATTTCAGAAACAAAAAATTGCAATTTTCCCAAAAATTAGGGATCAAACTGTAAGTTTCAAAAAATTGGGGAACAAATTGAGATTTTATAAGCAGTTGGAGACCAAACAAATATTTTACAAATATTAGGGGATCAAACTGTAATTTTCAAAAAATTTGATCTGTTTGTTACACCATCAACTCATTTTGGCCACGAAACTTCAGTTTTTGTATGCTACTTTAGAGACTTGTTTCTCCTTCATCTTGAGTCCAAATTGATCATATCATATACCATTTTAAAACCTGAAGCATGTAGTTTTCAAATGTGTATGTGGTGTAAATCACGTTCAAAAAATTTGAAAGATAGGCCGTCAAACATGGTCATTCAAATCTGGAAAACAAATTTCTAGATTCAGTCTTGATGAACCCATGACTTTGAAGACTTGAGTCTCCTTCATATTAAGTTCAAATCAGTCATATAAGATGTCATTATAAAGCCTGTAATATCTAGTTTCAATTTGTACCGGATATGTAAGTAGAAAATAAAAATTAAGAGAGATACAAGCAGTCAAACATGACTACATGAAAATTCTAATTCTGGAAAGCAAATTTCCAGATTCAGAATTTTGAAAACTGAATCTTTGTTGATTCATATGTCTCTTGTTTTTCATCCAAATTACACATATTATATACCGATTTGAAGCCTGTAATTTCTAGTTTCAGAAACTATAACCGCTACTGCCTATATCATTCCATATTTCTTGAAAAAGACTACAGAGGCTAATCAACATACTTGAGCGAAATAGATTCATACTAGAAAATATGAACATTCAATCCATTCATAGATTTCATGTTTAAATATATACGAAACATGATAAATAACCAAGAAAGCAGTAATTTAGGCTCGATACCAATGTAGGATAAACAAATTCTAAAATTCATATACAAAACACATGTGGAAACTTAGCCCATTATTAACTTACTTGTATCACGGGTCGGAATATAATCACGCGAGAAACTATATCCACTATCCACGGATTAAAATGCTTCCTTTGCAATAGAGAGAATCAGAAAGAAAAAAACAAAAAAAACTTTTCTTATTGTTTTTCTGTAGTACACCACACACACATGTTACACCACTTTCTTTCTTGCATTTGTATAGTAGAAGTCCACAGACTTTTGGTTTATCCAACTACCTTTGCAGTTATGATGTTAGTGGGCAATTGGTGTGTCGTTAAACCACCAAAAATAAATTCCAACTCTCAAACCGTCAGAAGTATAGCGTGAGTTGGGTCGTCTCCTCAGGGAATGGTGGATTTATCTCTCAGCAAAAATGATTTGGCGGTTGTTTAAGGACAGTACTAAAAATGCAAAAATGCAAACTAACAAATTAAGACTAAATATATTAATTAATGCAGAAATTAAAATAATAAAATTCAAAAATTAACAAACTCTAGTTAAAGGAATAATTTCCGGATTGGTTCATTCAATCGGTCATTGACACAAGATTAATCTCATAAATTTACAAATAAATTGGTTATAGTCACTTAGTACCACCAAATAACCAATTTCTCCTTATTTTGTTGGCAATTAAAAGACCCTCGTTAATTACTTCTCTTGTTGGTAAATAATCTAGGTACCACCATAGAATTCAATTTACCCACAACCTTAAGATTTAGAGAAACCCAATTCTAACAAACAAACTCATACCTTGGTTGTTTTAATTAGATTGTTTATCCCTTGACACAATTGAATCAGTTACGAAGTAATAATCATGGCAATTGCTACTTTACTAAAACAATCAAACCTTGATGTTCTAGTTAACAATAGATTATATTGTCAATCAAATAACAGTACCAATTATCAAATTCAACAACACAATCATAAATAATATATTGCAGGAAATAAACAAATACCCATGAATTCATAAGAACATTAAAAACAATAAGTCTCACAATTGTTGTAGAAGCATCCTTCAATTCTCCTTCAACTAGAAGATGAATTTAGTTTCTTGACATGATTAATGAAAAACAAAGTAAAGAGGAGAAAAGAAAGAATGAAAGAAGAATGGAAAAAGAAGGAGAGCTTCTGGCGGCTGCTCTTGTGTTTCTTTTATGTTTCTCTTGTTGGGCCTCTAGGGTAGGGTTTGCTTTTGAAGCCTAAGTGGTTGCCTAAAATTTGCCCAGACTTCAATGCCTTAGTCGTGCCCACGCCTAACCACTGATGGTCTTCTAGTTTTTGCTCCACCAAATTCAGCTTTTAAGCACATTTTTCTTCAAACACCTACTTTCAACCTCTACAACACAGAAAGTAACCAAATCCATTAAATTCATCATAAAATTAACCAAATAGCATAGAAAATATTAATAAAAGATATATATAAATTAAGCTCTATCAGCAACATGGGTTTGCATTCATTTGGTAGTGGGTAATATGGGTTGGCTGTTTGACTTTATGGGGGTTACTTCTTTCAATATATATATATATATATATAGATAGGACGTACGGTAATAATAACTTTTATTATGCTAGAATTTCTAGAATTTTACATGTTCACGATTAAATTTTGTATTGTGTGATTATTTTCTCTTTTTTTTTTGGATTTATTTTTGATTTTCTTTGTCACTATCTATGTGATTAAAATAATTATTTAACTGATTATAGAAATACATCAAGGTTAGAAACGAAAACTATACTTTATAAAATCTAGAATAATAATTTTTTTAAGAACACCTTTGTCAACTAATAAATTGATACTAGTTACCCACCTTAACTATAATTTCTCCTAACAACTTAAGTATTATTAAAAAATTCATCAGTAGTGAATTTCTTCTAACAACATAACTATAACTTAGGGTTTAAAAATATAAACCAAAATTAGATTTGAAAAATGAACTAGGCTATCTCTACAATGTCGAGTGAGCTTATTAACTTCCTTCTTCAACCCAATAATTTGCTTCACACAAATTTTGCCTTAGCAGTCATCATAATTTAGGGTTTATAAATAAACTAATATTAGATTTAAGCAAAGAATGTCACCATCTCTACAATGTTGGGGCTTTTGGTGAAGGTTCTCGGCTTCTTTCTTCTTCAACTCATTGCTCTGCTTCGCACACTTTTGTCATCAACTATAAGTTTGAGGCCTCTGATGGATCTTCAAAAGTTCGACAATGTTAATTGCCAAGTGGTTAGGAGAGCACAGTAGGGATTTAAGGTTGATATTGTAATGGTGAAATCTTGAAACAAGTTTGTTTAATTTTACTTTTTAATTTAAATGCTTTTTGGTCAATTTGAAACTCCAATTTTGAATTTTCATTTTACTATCCCCTATTTTTAGTTTTACTCTAGATTGATTATTTGGTTAGAATTGAGCCCTCATTTCTTTCACTTTTGACATCTTCAATAGTTAGTTATGATTCTTGCTTGACTACCTTAATTTGTAGAACAAATGTATTAGTCCTGGAATGATATTTATTTGAACTTCCTGATACTATAGCTCCGATGCTTGAATTGCAGTTGCAGCCTTAGATGTCTCCTGTGTTGAAAGACGTTATGATGATTTCTAGTAAGATGTTTATTAGATTTGATTCTACTCTCTGTTTTTATTGTTTTTAAAGAAACATTTTAAATTGAGGTGATATGGAGTATTACAAGTCACTTAGAGAGACTTGCCTCTTGTTAACTGTAGAGGCACAAAACAAGTATGGGCTTGTTTGGAAACTGTTTGTACTTTAAGGATTAGAGCTATGTATTTGACTATTAATTTGTGGCAATCTTTGCTCTCTGGAAGCTAAGTGTATGTACGATGGAGCTTGGTGACTGGGAATTTAACTATCATGAATTTATCGAATTAGACCTACAAAGTTATTTTTTGTTGTAGGATTTTTCTCAAAAGTAATGTTGAATTAATAAAAGCGGTTTACCCCTTGTCACGAACACCTCCAAAATTCTGTGCTAAGTTGTCGCACTCGTAAAGGACATTGCGCATCCAATCATCTTCTCTTGGTGTGCCTTTATTGTCATAAACCCCACTTGATACAACAAATATATATATATATAAGCATATAAATTTATTTGGAAAAATTGTTTAGAGCTCTCTCCCTTTTAGATGTCTCCTATTCTTTTCTCCTCTATTTTCTTTGGATGTCGATGCAAAATTGTGTTTGTTAAGTACTGAGCAGTAAAAAATGTTATATATATATATCTATATATGTATATATATATATATATATTCTTCTCTCTACAGTCATTGAATCGTTTTCTAAAATTTGAAAATATTTGGTAAGTGTGTCATTGACTAAAATTTGAGATTTGTTAAAAATATCTCAATAAATTCTAAAGACATTATAAATGAAATGTATTAGTCATACTAGCATCCTTGATATACTCACCTACGTGAATGTAAATAGGAAAGCTTTTTCCCCATCAACATATTCGAGAATGAGGCTATTATATAGAGCATTCATGAATTTAAAATAGAGCACAAGGACAAAAAATTACTAACTTAAGAACCTACAACTACACCAAGAATATCATGTGTATCACACACTCCTACCTGTCTAAAAGAAGTCCTAGGTTTCAAGTTCTCATGCATTTTAACTCATGTTGATGTGGTGGATGATGATGAAAAGGTAAGAAATGCAATGAACACCCAAATAGTCTCTGTTGAAATCAGAAAAATACTATGAACATACTCGTAGAAAAGGTAATTCAATCTCAGCAAGAACCTTCATCTAAAAATATTATTAATAGCCTAAATAGAACTGACTTGTGAGAGTTTTATAGGTAATCCAACCTAATTAATAATAAAAAGCAATTATTTATAGGCGAAGAAGTAACCTAAAAGTCATAATATTTTTAAAATAAAATAAGCATGATGGACAAGAAAAACTATATTCATCGCAAGCTAAAAATCTAATGGGCTTAATCTATTGAACATCTCTTAAAGTACAACACTAGTATAATATGTCTGACATCAGACTCCTCCACCTCAAAAGTTTGCCCCGAGTTCCGAAAAAAAAAATCTTGATGTAAGCGATCATTCGTTCCATTTGACAATAGATATCATTGTTGTAATTCATAATTGCTTTTATTTGGAATTTTTCTCGTAAATCTAGAACTTCGGAAATTATTTTTGTGGAAATGTATGAGTAATAAGTTAATCAAGAGTGAATCTCATAATATAGATGCGTCATCAAAACAATTCTGATAAACATCCCTAATTTGTTCGGTCGGATGGATGTCATCTACGTAGTCAGGTACAATCGATTGGGCAAATCTTGCTTTAATATCAATTAACATAGTAGAAGATGATAAAAAAAAATGAGACATATGATTGACACCCAAACAATTTTTACACAAACTAGAAAAATACCATAAGCACACTCATGGAATAGGTAATCTGTTGGGGAGGATTTAAACCAAAAGTTTAAACTAGTGGGTTTTGGGTCCTTGCCACTTATTAGATGCTCTAGTTTCTCTTACTTTTCCAATGTGGGATATTATCCATGAACACAATAAACCTCCCCCTTCATGGATACACTACCACATTAAAGCCTACTCCCCCACAAGCCCATTCCCTACTCCAGTAAGCCTATCTCTTCACCATGGACCCATTTAGTGCCCGTACAAGTAGTAAAGAACCAAACCTACTTGTCCACGAGTTATCCACTAAGGTCCGGTCCAACCATAAGAGGAACCACTTGCTTCCCCGAGTAGTCCAACATTCCGGCTTTAATACCACTTGTTGGGAAGGATTTAACCATGGGGAGCTCAACTAGAGCGGCCCAATAAGTAGTAGGAGCCCACCTGAACCCAAAAGCTTAAACTAGTGGGTTCTGGGTCCTTGCCACTTATTAGTTGCTCTAGTTTTTCTTACTTTTTCAATGTGCGATAGTATCCGTGAACACAACATAATCCCACCTGAATACGAATCTTTGTTTTAAAAATATTATTAATAAACGTAATAAAACTAAGGGGGCGCCTGGCTGAAGGAGGGGAATGGGAAAGGTAATGGAAATGATAGTAGTGGGGAATGATAGTGAGGTCTTTCATTATAATTCTGTTGGTTGGTTTGTGTTGGAAAATGAGAATGATTACTAATAATGGTAGTTGGTTTGTGCTAGAGAATGAAAATGATTATAAATTAATTGTAATAATTAGTATTAATTAATTAGTTATTATTAGTTAATTATTTATTATAATATTAAATTAAATTAATTATTAATAAATATTATTGATTAAATTAATCTTCAGTAATTAATTAATATTAATTGTAATAATTAATATTAGTAAATGAGATTAATTCATATTAATTATAAGTAAATGAATGATTAATTAAATTAATCTTAATTAGTTAATTTATTATTACTTAATCATAATAAGTTAATAATAAATTAATTTGTATTGATTATAATAATTAATATTAATTACTTAATTAATATTAGTTAATTAATTAGTATTAATTATAATAACTAATACGAATTAAGTAATTAGTATTAGTTACTTAATTAGTTAGTAATAATTAGCAATTAATTAATATTATCAATTAAATATTTATAAATTAATTATACATTAATTATAATAATTACTATTAGTAAAATGAGATTAATTAATTAATAATATTGAGTAAATGAATGATTAATTAAATTAATATTGATTAACTAATTTATTATTACTTTTAATAATAATAAGTTAATAATAAATTAATTTATATTAATTATAATAATTAATATTAATTAATTAATTATAATTAATTAAGTAGTATTAATTAATTATTAAATTAATTAAAATAATTATTAGCAAACCCATATCCTTAACTTTCATACCCCCCAATATTGGGGGATATGAGCATTACCCAATATCAGGAAATGAAATGTCTTTTCAAGTGGGCCAGGGAATTCCATTTCCTTCAACCAGCCAACCTCAATCACTATCAAACCCATATCTCCATTCCCATATCCCCCAGCCAAGCACCCCCTAACTTGTTATAAGAGTTATACAGGTAACCTGATCTAAAGATAAAAGGAAATTTCTTATATACCAATGAATACCTTAAAAATCATAATACTCCAAAATTAAAAGAAACTTGAGGGTCAAAAAAACTACCATTATTACAACTCTAAAATTCTAACGGGTTTATTTAATTAAACATGCATTAAAATCTAAAACTAGTTACTAAGATATGTCCCATATCAATTGTTTGAAGATTATACAAATACTAATGAAAGTTAAAAGGTCGTGCCACCGTTTTCATGATGCATGATATTCTAACTTGGCCAAATAATACTCTCATATACTATATTTTATTAAAATAAGTCTGGACATGTTAATATTTTTGCATGAAATGATTGCAATATTAAATATCATGAAGGTTACATATTGACTATAAAATTAATACTACATTAACTATTTCTTCGGGGGCGGGGGTGGGTGGGGTTTATATATTGAATAACTTAACTATTTTTCAGGTTATGATGTCTTAATAGCGAGATTTACATATTTTTAAACCTTGAAATTTCTTATAAATATATAAGTTATTTTTTCTTCATTAATGCATAAGTTACAAATTATTAGTGATAAAAAAAAAGGAGGAATTTTTTTTTAAGTTTTGAAGTTTCTTATAATGCATGAGTTATACTTTCTAAATTGTTGAATAACTTGGAAAAGCCATGCGAGATGGACTAAAGTGATCAAAAGATAAATGATGTGAAGGAGAGTAAGGTTTACTTGAGTAGGCTACAATGGAGTTGGACTCACATAATTGGCTTGGAAGATCACATACATAGTCCTTGAGATAACTAGGCAACTTTTAAGTTCGACGTTGTCCCAATATTTCATGAATGGTTTGAGTGTGAATAGGTCTTCATCAATCTGATAGGAGGTGCTAAAAGGTAGATCATTTGGTTGTTCAATGATCTTGTGATTTGGGGTGGTTAAGTTGGAGTTTGTTGCTTCAAGACCCTCATTTTCAAGTGGCTCCAAGATGTTTAATGGATCAATAGACATTATTTGAAGTGCTGGGGTTTGACGATCGTGACTTTGTTTTAATTTAAAAATGTTATGAAAATTGACATCTCACAAATAAAATTTGTTGTGTTTCTCAGCCATATAACCTGTAACTGTTGGGCCATTTGGATCACACTAGGTTTGTGTATTGGTTGAAATTATCTTTGAGACTTGACAGGTTATGCGTACATGTTTTTTTTTTTTTTTTAAATAAGCTAAAATTTTATAGAAAACAAGAAGTTTCAACACTTACCTAGCCATCATAGCATAATTAGGTTATGAGCTTTACTAACATTTGATCTAGGGGATTTTGTCATTACACAATAGTCAAGCTTCTTCACAAAAAAACTAATGTCTTCAGCTATCTCCCTTATCTGGACCTCCGCATGTGTAGGTTTCTATCACTGCAAATATATATATATATATATATATATATATATATATATATGTATGTATGTATTTGTGAGGGCTACATTCCTCGCAAAAAATGGAAATTCTCTCGCAAATTATTTTTTGCGAGAGCAACAATCCTCGTAAACGCCCTCGCTAGTTGTTAATTCACAAATATTAATTCACTCGCAATTGCCCTTGAGCCCTCGCAAATGTTTACATTTGTTAGGGATTATTTGCGTGGGCTTATTGGCAAGAATTTGTCACTCACATTTGGTTTTTTATAGCGAAGGCGGAGGCACTCGCAACAAATACAAATACTCTCGCAACTTTTTTTTTTCGCGAACATCATGGCCCTCATAAATGAAAGAAATGCCCTCGCAACTATGTCTAAGTGCGAGGATTTTGCCCTCACAATTGAGGGGTAATGCCCTCGTAAAAAATACTATTTGCGAGAACTATTGCCCTCGCATTCTTTGATTTTCCAAGGGCTTTTATCCTCACAAAAATACATTTAGCCCTCGCAAAATTGGTCAGTCATGTCATTATTTTCAATTAAATGTGAGAAAATTGCCCCTCGCAAATACATTCCCTCGCAAAAACTCATATTTTTATAAAAATTATATTGTTGATTGATCCAATAGTAATATTCTAAAATACCTGCTAGCTAATAAAATAAAACCGATGAAACAATCTACAAATTCAAATTGAAAATATTGAATTTATTAAGTTCAAAGGTCCAACAAAAACCAATAATATTTACAAAATGTTCTAAATATCATCAATGTTAATTATCTAGGACTCTCCATTATGGCTCTTTGAATCCGAACGAGAACCATCACCACAAGCATGTAACTATATAATAATAGGAGTATCATCAATATCACATTCTAGAGCATTTGAACCATAAACAAATTCAAGCACAGTTGATCGAATCTTTGCTCCACAAATTCAGGCTTATGTCTCTTATGCTCGACCGTTATCTCGTGATAGGGGGCAATCCAACTCATTACTTTCAGCATGTATTCTATTCAGCCATTTACTCCAATTTGTTTGGTGATAGCCCTCCTAGGCTTTGTAACCAATGGACTCATCTATTCCCTTGTCAAAATAAAAGTATGACTGCAATAAATATGAATACATCAAATACAAAAAATATAATAATTCTTGAATGCAAAACCAAAAAACTAATACCAAACATCACAAAAATAGAGAAAGTAAAGCACCACCAATCACAAATTATCCAACTTATCATCCCCTATCCCCCACTCAAATTATAAATGTCCAATAGCATCAAGAACCATTCATCCGCAATCATAATAATCACTTTGGTTTGACTTGAACTCATCATTGTGGATAGAGTTTGAACTTTCACCAATAGGTAAATCAAGTTCTTCCATTGTGTGAGTGGGTTTGAAGTAAAAATGGAGAACAAATAAGTAACAAAAACCCATATCGCAAGCGAGTAACAAAAACTAGCCGAGGAAGGGAACTCAACATACATGACACACAAAACGTCCTACTCCTACTCCTAATTCTCTCAACAAAGGCCTACAGCATAGAAATAAACCTGCTTTTCTAGTTGCACGTAAGAGTTCTTCTATGAGGTGTTGAGCTGGGTCTTCGTCTCGAAACTTCTCCATGAAATTTTCAACATAGGAAACAACCTCTTTGATCATGCATCGTCATATCTAGAGCTTTCAACTTGTGCTTGGTATCTAAATCAACATTTTCTAATTCCAAATCACATAGAGAAGCAATCGCAAAACAAAGGCAGTAAGAGCTTGATGGACTACAAGTATGAGCTGTAATTTCACAAAAGTTTAGAATAAAACAATTTTTGCATCTTCTGATTTCATATTAATTAAATGCCTTAAATTGAATATAATAAAGACATCTGCATTTGCTAAAAGAATAAGTACCTCTTTAACTGCCTCCTCCTTTGTAGCAAAAATAGTATGCCCTTTTTGCCAGAGAAATTCGCGACTCCTAACGAACACAAGTTGGCAAACTGAATCGGATATACCTATTCCAGATTGTAAAAATAAGTCCGTTGATAGAAATAATTTGTTCCACCCTTTCTTTGCAGCTTCTATCAATGCTTCCAAAATTGCTCTCATTTCTGTGTACACCTGTGATAATGCATATAATTGCATTGAATTCTGAGCTAAAATTCTTCCATCTTTGTCTTCTGTTACCCATGCTACAACTGCTCTTTTCTTCTTTTCCTTGAATGATCCATCCGTGCATATTCTAACACTCTCTTTACTTCCTCTTATCTTCAGGTTTCCTATCACTGTATTCTTCATTTTGCCCCTTTTCAGCTCTTTCCCGTGCTTCTTCTCTGCCCTCCATGTTTTCTGAATTTCTCTGAAGGATTCACTTGAATTCCTCTATTTAGTCTCAGGGTTGCTAACTTGATCCTCCCACACAGCTTGACGTCTTGCTTTTCATAATTGCCATATTATACAAGCAGACAACTTCACTTCATCTACTGACGAAGCACTGAGTATCCACAACTTGAACCACTTATTGAACTCCATGGGATTTCCTAGATCAAAGTTAAAACCTAACCATGAGCATCTCCATGTTTGGTTCACTTGTTCACAGCTTAGCAATACATGCTTAATTGTCTCTTACTCGTTCGCACACTAGCAACACATCTTTGGGATGATGACCCCTCTTTTCCAAAGTTTATTCGCCATTGGGCAAACATTGTGGTAAGCTTTCCATAAGAAAAAAATGAACTTCATTGGAATTTGTAAATTCCACAATTTCTTCCAGAAAGTTTCCTCCTATATATCTTCTTTCTTATTATCTCCCGATGAAGTAGATGGTTTTCGGGAAATTTGCAAATATAGCAGGTCTTGGAGGCACATTTACAAAAATAGCAGGTCCAAAAAAACCTTTGCAAATATAAAAGGTTTGGAGGCAAAAAACCTCAAATAACCTTCTTATTCATTTCATTTTTCACTTCATTCTACTGTTGCGAATTTTCTTATTCTTCTTCATTTTTCATTGATTTAACATCCTATTTCACACAATCCATAATCATTGCATCAATAGCAGAGGGAAAAATCTAATTCTTGAGCACGTAGAGAAGCGGTATGGAATTAGGGTATGAAAGGACAAATTAATCACCAAAATACCTAATTTCATGATGAAGGAATTGGTTTCCCCAGTTCAAGAATGCAAAGAAAAATTGGATTGGAAGAGAAATGATGAGAAAATGATCAAATGCATGTCAAACACCTAAATTATCCATGGTTTCAACATTTTTTCGATATTTTTATCGACATTTTTCTCAATATTTTTGTCGATATTTTTCGACATTAAATATGTTGACATCCATTAAATATGTCAACATGAAACGCCCTCCTCCAGTCCTTAGGCTCATCATCTCTTCCGTCCAAAGGTTTCCCATTCTAGAACGGAAGCTTGATTGAGAAAAAGCATATTTATTCATAGCCCCAAACTCATCAGTGTACCAAAGGCTAAAATCTCCTCAGCTAATTCTTGTTCTTCCATCTCAAAGGAATTATTGGGAACAATATGATTTAAAAGTTCAAGTAATTCTTTCTTTTTGTTGAGCACTTGAGAAACAGTTGACCATGCACGAACAGGAAAATAACGCATGACTGAATCATCATTGTAAACTTTTGTGGCTAAGGTTGTCTTGCCTAGCTCAGCCATACCCACAATGGCCACAATCTGCAATCATTCCATTGTAGGAATTTTTCATGTAGGGTGATGACGTAGACTCAGCCGACGAATTTGGAAAGAGAGGAAGAACTCAAACGGAAAATCAGCTATTTTTTCCAAAAAATAACATTAGGTATAAGAGAAATTAATCGATGCGAAAAAACAGAAGTATGAGGAAGTGTAAGGAAATTGGGGAGGTGGCGAGTGATAACACGAGCTTGAACAGTAGCTTCTATGTCAGTGGGGGTGAATAGGAAGAGAAAGGTTAAGTGTAGTGAAGAATTGAGTACGTCTAGGTCCCTAGTCCAAAAGATGAGAAGTCGCCGTACACTTTTCATGTCAACGCTAGAGAATTCCACAGAAAAGGTGGCTTCTTCAATTTCTAATTGTCTTAGGCCGACATATTTTTGTCGACGTTGGCATCCATGTCGATATATTTAATGTCAAAAAATATCGAAAAAAATGTCGAAACAAATGTAGAAAAAAATGTCGATAAAAATATCGAAAACATTGATAATTTAGGTGTTTGATATGCATTTGATCATTTTCTCGTCACATCTCTTCCAATCCAATTTTTCATTACGTTCTTGAACTAGGGAAGTACCAAGTCATCTGCGAAAAGATTGCCTATTATTCCGTCATCATGAAATTAGGTCTTTTGGTGATTAATTTGTCTTTTTATACCCCAATTCCATACTACTCCTCTACGTGCTCAAGAATTAGATTTTTCCCTCTGCTATTGATGCAAACGATTACGGATTGCGTGAAATAGGATGTTAAATCGATGAAAGATGAAGAAGAATAAGAAAATTCACAACGGTAGAATGAAGTGAAAAATGAAATGAAAAAGAAAGTTATTTGAGTTTTTTTTGCCTCCAAACCTGCTATATTTGCAAATTTCCCATGGTTTTCTCAGCTTGTATAGATTGTGGGGAAATTTGCAAACATAGCACCTTTTGGAGGAACATTTGCAAAAATAGCCGCTCCCATAATTTCTTTGCCAAACTAGCAGGTCAAGGGTGTTTGACTACGTAAAAAGACCAAAATACCCTTATTCAATAAATTCATTGTTTCACTTTTGCTTTTTTTTGTTGTTCTGTCTCCGTCTCATTTTCTATCTCCCTCTCTAGCTCTCCGTTCCATCGTAGCCCTCTGTTCGGCTTGGTGTTGTTGCTTTTGGTTTTGGAAATTGAAATAGAAGTTGGAGTTGTTGTTGGGTCCTCTAGCCACATTATGACTCGTAAACAAATTCTGCATACCACTACCACCCCAAAGAAATCCAAGATTATTACCATCACTTTTGTTCAGCACCAACAACAAGGTGGGTTGAATGATGAATGTTTGACATGGTGTTCGACATTATATTCGACATTTGACATCAAATTCGACGTCAAATTTGACATCGAATTCGACTTCAAATTCGACATCGAATTCGACATGAATTAGACATTGAATTCGACATGAATTAGACATGAATTATGTCAAATTCAACATAATATTTGACGTGAAATTCCACATAAAATTTGGCATAAAATTCGACATGCATTAGACATGAATTATCTCGAATTTGACATAAAATTCCACATCAAATTCGACATCAAATTCCAACAAGAGCAAGAAGTCTCCCACCAAAATAATGGGTGGGTTTTTGTCCTTTGTTGTCTTCCAAGCAAATGAAAAATTCCTTCCACAGGCAGTTGTTCTTGTGCTTTGTGCAGCTATGACATTCCTTCCCCTAGGTGGTTGTTCATGTCTTTTGTGCTGTGTTGTGCTCTCCTATTGTTTTCTTTTGTTCCCAGGATAGCTGCCCTCTTATTGTCTTCTTGTGCTGCAAATTTTTTGCTCCAAGGGCCGCTGCTTTATTTCTTTGGTCGCTGCCCCCAATTTTCTTTTGGCAGCTAATTTTGTGTTTTCCCCAGCAGAATGTTTTTCTCTCAAGGGCGGCTAGGTTTCAGAAAGGAAGAGGGCCGCTCAGCAGAAAGAGGGCAGCTGCTCCAGATGAGAGAAAAGGCCTGAGAGTTTTCAACGAAGAAAGAAAAAGAATTTGACGGCGATTTTTGTGTCGAATTTGACATAATTCATGTCTAATTCATGTTGAATTTTACGTGGAATTTGACGTCGAATCTTATGTAGAATTTGACATAATTCATGTCGAATTCAATGTCGAATTTGATGTCGAATGTCAAATATAATGTCAAACATTCAACCCGCCTTGTTGTTGGTGCTAAACAAAAGTGATGGTAATAATCTTGGATTTCCTTTGGGCGGTAGCGGCACGCAGAATTTATTTACAAGTTATAATGGGGCTAGAGGACCCAACAACAACACCAGTTTTTATTTCACTTTCCAAAACCAAAAGCAATACCTAGTCAAACAGAGGCTGCGATGAAACATAGGGCTAGAGGGGGACAGAAAATGAGACGGAGACAGAATAACAAAAGAGAGTAGAAGTGAAACGATGAAGTTATCGAAGAAGGGCATTTTGGTCTTTTTGCATTGTCAAACACCTTTGACTTGCTAGTTTGGCAAATAAATTATGGGAGCTGCTATTTTTGCCAATGTTCCTCCAAAAGGTGCTGTTTTTGCAAATTTCCAAATTTTGCGCCATGTGATATCCCGACTTTACCATATACTTGCCTTTATTCTCCTCAAACAATACATCTTGTCTTCTACCTTGGTTCTAACTTTTGATAGATGAATAGCTAGAATTTTTTGAATCAATTCTTGCGGAAAAAGTACCCTAATCAATGGGGTCCTCCAATTCCTATTTCTGTCTATCAAATCTGATACCTTGAGGTTGAAGTTACCTTCCCTAAATATCAAGCTTGAAATGAGAGGATTGTAACTGTCTGGAATCCAGTTTTCTATTAGCTCAATTTTTTTCCCATTCCCAAATCTCCATTTCAGCCCCTTACATAGTAGTTCCTTTCTTCACATTATGCTGCGCCATCCCCATGACCAATTATGCCCTCTGTCACCTTTAAGAATTCTTTCTTTCGGCAATATCTAGCCCTGAAGAACTTCGAGAAGAACGATTTCTCTTCTGTAAGTATTTTCCACACCACCTTAGCCAACAAAGCCTGATTCATCGTCTGGATTGATCTCATTCCCAAACCCCCTCTGAATTTTGATTGACAAATTGCCTGCTATGACCTTCAATGAATGCCTCTCCCATTCTTATCATCTTTCCAAATGAACTTTGGCAAGTAGCCATCAATTGCTTCTGCTGTTGCTTTGGGAATCTTTAACACTCCTAGCTATGCGTACATGCTAAACAAACAAAGACCCTCAAATGTTCATATATTGACTTTTGGTCATAGAGATTCTCATAAGAGGTTTTTGCAAGCAATTTTGTAGTGGGTAATCTATTAATGAGACATGTAGCAATTACCACACACGCCCCTAAAATTCGATGGATAATTGATTTTGAAAATGAAGTGCCCTTGCTACTTGAAGTATGGTTCTATGGTTTTCTTTCAGCGAATCCCTTCTATTGGGATTACCCCTATAACTTTGCACGAACTTAATTTTGCACTAAATTCTTTTCTCTGATTTCAGATGAACATTGTTACCATTTAATCTCAAGCAAACACAATAATACTAGTACCAACATAGTTTTGAACTAATTCTACAATACTTGTGTCACTAACCAAAAAATACGATTTAAAAGATAGTAGTTGTCCAGGATAACATTTGTCATGAAATTTGAGAGCATTCACCTCAAAAATTAGTTTGTGAAATGAAAGAATTTAATGCCATATAAACCTCATATGAAAATTTTATATTTTTTGTATGAAAACTAACTATATCATGACAAAATCATTAACATAGACCCCAAAAATTGAGCAAATAAAACAAGAGGATTACTTGCTCTATACATTCTTAGTCCAAAATTGATAATCTCCTATTTGATTCTGATTTCATTCCATTATAACAAAGTTTATTCCACATTTGACCAATTCTTGATAAAGTGTTAAAAATTCAGGAGCATTGATGAAAAATGGGTCTAAAGAGGTGAAAATTATTGAAACAAATAACAACTTATGTGCCAAAACTTAGGATGAACAAATTAAAGGAACAAAATAATTTGAATTGATTTATAGAATTGCCCAAAAAAAAAAACGGAAAAAGGAATTTTGGCATCAACACTTGAATCAAGTTGATATTTTTCACTGTCAAAAAGAGGTTTCAAGTCGTGAACATGGATAGTGATCACTGGAAGGATATATATTGTTATTTTCACCATAGTTTACGTTATAGATATCCGAATCAATTGATACTTGAAATAACGGAGTATTAAAAAGATAGATTTACAAATCTATTAAGAAATCAACTCTAAATTCTATTATTATCATACTCAAATATTAATTAAAAATTAAGTAGCACAACTATTAAAAGTTAACCATTCCCAGAATTCAGAAAAGAGGAGTCTTAGACCTTCAAAAGACTGATTTGTAGATTTGCATTTTCTTTGCATTTAAATTGCAAAATTTCGATGTGTAATTTATTGTAAAGAATGCCGTGGGAATCGGATCACTGCCTAACATTATGTTTTTTTCTCCCATTTTGGCCGCGCATTTGGATTCCTCCATGGCCCTAACGCTCTCTCTGTTTTGTTTCGTTTTGTTTTGGTTTGGTTTTTTTATCTTTTTCTTTTTCTTTTGGAAATTTTCATCACATAGTTGGAAAATAGATAGAAATGTAACATTGTTGAAGGAGGCTTATTCCGTGAGTAAATCTTTCGATGAATTTTAGAATCTGCTTATTCATTTTGACATTCTTCAAAAAAGTTCATTCCCTATGACGTATAATAATTTGGGTAAATCTTTAGATTCTTTAATTCCCGCTATAAATGTACAAACTTGGCAATTGGCTTATTAAATCTTGTTGAGCAAAATTTCAATCTATAAATTTGTCTCCATGGCTGCTAATTTAATTAACTATACCTATAATTTTATTAATTTCTTAGGTAACCTCGTTTTTCGTCACTGATATGAGGTTGGGAATGTCGCTATAAAAAAAAAACGTTTAATAAAGATAACGTTTTGTAGCAGGGAAAATTGGCTCGAGTCCTACCACTTAACCAAAATAATAAAAGAAATTATTTTTGAAGAAAATTTCTCATAGGCTTAACATTTTTTCAATCAAAATAATTACTACTTTATTAAATCGCAATTGGACAATCTTCTAATCGAAAATGACTCACAAAATCATATGCACCCTTACACTAAATTTGTATTAGGAATTTGTCATGATAAGAAAACACACAATAGTCACTAATAAATAAGCTTAAAACCCAATTTGGATTTAAAAGTTTAACTAATACATTTTGAACTCATGTTACTTATTAAATGTTTTATACCTCTCATTAAAATTGGTATAAAAATATTACACATACATATCAATCTCAAAAATCCCCTCCCCCATAGGTAGTCTACACATCAAATTCAAATTTTATCTAAAGCTATTACCTCTAAACTCATTTGACCCGTTTTTAGTATGTTTTTGTAAGTTCACTTCTTATTCACAAACGAAGGGAGAGACTTGAACTATTTAGTGTTGGGTATGTTTCATACTTCGCATTCAAGCAAAGACAGATTGTCCCTCAACGACCACGGGGTCCCGCTCACATGACCTTGACACATGCTGCAAAAGAATTGATTTGGTTGCTAAGGTTGTGTAAAGAACTTGGTTTTACACAAGGAGCAATGACAGTTGGGTGTGATAGTCAGAGTGCTTTATTCCTGGATGAAAACCCAGGTTTTCATGCAAGGACCAAGCGCATTAGCATGCGATATCATTTTATCAGAGAGAAGGTAGAGAAAAAGATTGTAGTGCTTGAGAAAGTTGATACACAAGTGAATAGTGCTGATTTTCTGACCAAGGCGGTGAGTTCAGAGAAATTTGAATGGTGTACTGCAATACTGGCTCTGAAGAAGCGTGCGAAGTATTTACCAAGTGGGAGAATGTTGGGAATGGTTCATACTTCGCATTCAAGCAACGACAGATTGTCCCCCGACGACCATAGGGGGCCCATGAATAACTGTTAGGGTGCAGGGTTTCTGCCACCAACAAATAACCTCGCTTGTAATACAGTCTGCAGAGAATGTGAGATACAGAATAAAGAAAAAAAACTTGATGGATGTAGCCCTACTCTGGAGTGAACCAGGATAAAGCTCAGTCTCCTTTATTTTTCTGTTCATTTTTCTTTGATTACACGTGAGATTGACGTCGTATATCCAAGATTTAGATCAAACACTAAATGGTAATTGATGTATATATATGTGAACTTGTTAAGTTTTCACTTTGATATCACATGTTAGAAATTTGTCACAGAACACAAAAGCTTACAATAGCCACTGATACGTTGAAACTTAATTTGAAATTAAAAACGAAAATTAAATAGATTTTGATCCAATCTTACTCATTAACATATTTCTAAAATCAATGTACGACTGCTACAACTATCTATTCAATAAACTCAAACACTTGCCTGTCACATCCTTGGAATTCAGAAGGAAGAATGGAGAAAATGAGAATCAAACATTAATTGTTTGATGGAACATAAGACGAAAACTTTGAACAATACCTAATGCTCTTGCTTACTCAGTTTGAATGTTGAATAATGTTTGTCATCCTTCTAAACATTTTCCTTTCCGTTTTATTGCATTAAATTTTCTAGCCATGTTTAGATCAATTAGATGCTCATTCCTGGTATGCATTTTGGTATCAAATTCCACAAATCTTGTGAAACTTGATGATCATTATTTTCACCCAAAATAATGTGAATAATATATGTGCACATTTTAATATGTGAAAACTAGTAGAATAACGTGCTACAATATAAAGTTTGAATTTTATGATAACGTGGATTTTTTTGTTTTTTTTGTTTTTTTACTTTAAAAGGAGATAAGTCGAGGAAAATGATGTTATTTTGATGAAAAGACCCTCTATTATATTAGAAAATAAGGTTACGTGTAAGGCTTGTGACTTTGCACATGCAATGTTCGCCAGTCATTCGTGTTACCTTTTTTTTTTTTCCAAAACGATTGATATTATATATTATATACAGAATCAAAATTGTTACATTTACAATATCACCCAGTGGTGATAAAAACTTTCGATCTCGTATTGAAACTAAGTGTAACAGTTTGGGATGTTTTATCATACGATAGAAGATTGCTACTACCAACAAAAACAACTAAAATCTATACCTAAGAGGCACAATAATATCTATCAAGGAAGAACCAAAATAATTTCTTCACCTAATTAAATCATTACATATGATACTATAATGGCCTTAATATCCAGCAACCAATCTAAATGGATATTATAACCATTATAGAATTACCTCTGTAAAAAACGATACCATATAACAAAAAGATACCACTAAAATCTATTCCTAGATGCAAGATTTAAAATCAAAACTGACCCCCGTACTAGAAATTCACTTCCATAAATTCCAGCCATTCAGCCTGAGCCCACTCAACCACTTCTTTGTCTTCCATCCATTCATTTAAAAAAATCCACAAATTTCTTGCCTTCCAAAGCATCCATAAAATGTAAATTGATCATTCTACCCTATCTTTCCGCAAAGTGTCCTCTTTTCCATTGTAAATGTGGAGGCACTATTGCTGAAAGCTTAATTCATCACCTTTTGAATCAGTCCATTTGATCATAGCAATTTTCTATACCATTTTTGCCCTTTGGCAGTGAAGTAAGATATGATCTAGGTTTTCAACTGAGTCACCACATAATTTGCAAATGGGATCATCATGAATACCTCTTCGTAGTAATTACTACTTTGTAGGGAGAATACCATGCCAACATCTCCAAATAAAGTGTTTGAGCTTCCCTTTGATACGAAGATTCCAATTGTGCTTCCAAACTACTTTCAGTGCTTCCATGTGGCTTTTAAGGGCAAATTGGTAGGCAGACTAGACTGTGTAGATGCCCTGATTTGAAAGGAGCCACGCAAGTTTGTCTTTAGAGTCACTTAGACTAATACTTGGACGAGGAATAATCACAATGGCATTAGCATTTGTTCTGTTAAAAATTTACCGCACAAGTTCCTCATTCTAGCACCCATTCGTATCCTTTAGAAGCTCACTCGCCTATGTGGCGGTCTCTCTGTAGCAAGGAATAGTTGAAGGAAGGTATAATGGAACACCAGGAATCCAAGGGCTATCTTATATTTGGATAGATTTTCCATCCCTAACATGGAACATGGCCCCTCCCTGAAGGATATATCTTGTTCCCATCCAACAATTCCACATTGATTTTAGCGAGGCGTGCATTAGACCACCATCAGGAAAATACTTGGCTTTAAATACTTTACTCATAAAAGATTTGGCTACATTATAAGTCTCCAAAGTTTTTTAGCCATGAGAGCATCGTTGAATAACTGGATGTTCTTGAAACCCAAACCCCCTTCATTTTTCAGCCATGTTAACTATTGCCAAGCCTTCTAGCGAATCTTAGAGTTACCATTGCCTTTGTCTCCCCACCAGAAGTTAGAGGTACACCTTATAATGTGCTGGCAGACACCTTTAGGAATTTTAAAACATGCCATCACATAAGTAGGAGAGCATCAAGAATGGCTTTAATCAGCACTTCTTTGCCTGCTAGCTTAAGAAACCTATTTCTCCATCCCTGAATTCGTTGCTGCACTATTTATCCTACAAAGTTAAATACCTTCTTTTTTTGATCTACCAATAATCATGGAAAGACCAAGGTACCTAGCCTTCAACTTTTCTTTAATTCCTTCTAACATCTGGCCAATATCTTCATTAACCAATGTTGGAATGTTCTTGCTAAAGAAGATGGAAGACTTTTCCTAGTTTACCATTTGACTAGAGAATCGACAAAAGTTGGCTAGAAGGGATTTTATTTTGAACCCTTGGTCCAAACCTACTTCGCAAAAAAAGTAAATCGTCATCCGCAAACAACAAGTGAGTAATTTGGGGACCTTTCAAGCTGGCTCTCAAACCCTTGTAGTCCCTCTTTAGGTTGGCTTGCTTAATCATATTAGAAAATGCTTCAGAAACAACTAAGAAAAGATAAGGCGATAGTGAATCCCCCGATCTAATTCCTTTAGATTGTTGAATGTACCCACATTTTTCCACATTGATATTAACAGATAAAGTAGAAGAGCTAATGCAAAGCCAAATCCACCTTATAAAAGTAGTATCAAACCCCATTTTACTAAGGACCTCACATAAGAATTTCTAGTCAACTCTATCATAAGCTTTAGTCATATAAAGTTTAATGGCCATCCATCCCTTTTTCCCCTTATGTCTAGCATTTATAGTATGAATGCACTCATGGGCCACTACCACATTATCCAAAATTTGTCTCCGTGGGATGTAAGCCGCCTGAAAGGGGCTAATACATTTGTGTAGGCAAACTTTCATTCTATCAGCCAAGACTTTTTAAATTACTATGTACACAATATTACATAAGCTGATGGGACGAAACTGAGAAACAGATTGAGGATTCTTGAATTTTGGAATGAAAGGAATTATAGTGTGGTTAACTTGCTTAAGCACTTTGTTGTGGTTAAAAAAGTGCTTAACATCGGAACAAAGATCACCAGAAATGACATTCCAATTCGACTAAAAGAATAAGGAAGTCATACCATCAGGTCCAAGAGCAGATGATGGGTTCATGTTGAAAATAACACTTTTGATCTCCGAATCATTCACAGGTTGAGTGAGCCTTTGGTTCAATTCAGCATCGATGGACATGGGGATACCTTCCAAATCTTCTGTTCTTAGGGTAGGGCGGGCGGTAGTGAAGAGATTGTCAAAGAAAGATAGAATCTCTTCCTTCACTTCTTGGCTATTTTCACAACTAGTACCATTCTCCTTTACCAAGTTGACAATGGAATTTTGTTGCCTCCTATTGATAGTTGAAGCATGGAAGAATTTTGTATTTTTGTCCCCTTCATAAAGCCATTGGATTCTTGATTTTTGATGCCAAAAAGTCTCCTCATCATGGTAGGCATTATGAAGCTCATTTTTCAATTTTCCCCACTCATACCAATCCCTATTTCCCCCACAACTAGCAAGGAAGTCCATTCTTTCTTTGATTCTTTGGATTTGCCATGCTGAGTTGTACCTGTGCCTTTGGCTCCAATTTAACAGAGCTACTCTATAGGTACTCACTTTGGCACAAAGTTTATACATTGGGTAGCCTTCATGCAACCTATTCCATGAATCTTCAACAATTTTGAGCACCTCCTCTTTTTTTACCCAATGTTTGTCAAAGATGAATAGTTTCTTAGCTTTTTGCTCAGACAGAGCAGTGTCCACAAGGATAAAGGAATGATCAGAAGAATGCATTTGCAAATGAAAGACTTTGACTCTAGGAAAGCTAAGTAGACAAGAGGAGGAACCAACGAATCGATCTAACATTTCTTCAACAAAGCCTTCACTAGATCTGTTGTTGCCCAATGTGAAGCTTTTTCCCACAAAGTTTATATCACCCATCTCCATGTTGTTAACAAAAGAATGGAAGGGTTGGTAGCTAGCAATTGATCTAATCAGTCCCCCTTGCTTCTCGGACGAATTTAGGATATCCTTAAAGTCACCTTCAAGAAACCACAATTCTCCCCAACTTGGTCTTTGAGCCTCTAAATACATCCACTGTTCTTGCCTTATCTTGCTAAATGAACTAGCATACACAAAGACAGCCCAAAAGATTCTATTCTCGCCTTTGAGTTCACATTCTAACTGGATACAAAAACTAGTAGAGATGATCTTTTTTATATTTAGATTCTCATTCCAAAGAATCAACAGACCACCACTATTCCCAAAAGGTTTAACATCTCTCCATCTATCATGATATTTTAACTTACTACACACAGATACCACAAATTTTTTTTTTTGTTTCAGATAAGAAAAGTAAATATGGAAAGTGAGAGCGAATTACCTCCCTCAATTGGGGAACTGTCGAGGTTCCTCCCAAACCTCTACAGTTCCACACCCCAACCTTCATTTATTGAGTGAGGACCGTTTAAGGCTGGTCGCCGCCACCGTAGAAAAGGAATCATAACCGTCCCTAGAGTTTTGGGACTTTTTTTTTTTTTTTTCTGTGCCACTTGAGATCTCAACTTCGGGGATTTCATCTTCTTGCTGTCTTAAACATTTGCTTCCCAACACATTCATGCCAATTTATTCAATTGTTCTTTCAACTTTACTTTCTAGCCTAGTCCTTTTTTCTGCTTTGCCGTGTAGCCATCCCTTTCCTAGAGGATTTGGTCAGATTGGGATTAAGGAGTGGTGCATGACAAGTTGGGAAGCACAAGTTACAGCCAAAGGGGACAGAAGATGGTTCCTCTTTATTATATGAATTTCTTTCATCCAAAATACCCAATCGGCAGTCACATACTTTTACCATCAACTTTGTGCAGTAGCTATTTGAAGCCAAATGAGAACTGTCAAGCAATAAGGCATTATCGGCACACGAGATATCAGCTGGATAAACATCATCGGGTGGAGAAACATAATTCACTAATTCAATTGGATTCGCGAGACCAACCTGGACTAGACTCGGAGTAGATAAAGCATTGACATCCATTGCCACGGGGGAAGTTTCAGGAGGGAATTCAGGATGAGGCACTGGCTTAGGATCTGGCCCTTTGCATCTAGGATTAAGAGGTGACTTATTAAGGATAGAAGTCATAGCTAGATTCGGACCACCACCTGTTTCAGTTGAAGAAGTAGGAGGACAAAAACTGGGATCAGCCAAATCAAATTGAGCGATGGACTTAGACACCAACTTGGATTTAGTGACTCCAGCTTCTTCATTGTTCACTTTCCTTCGAGCATTCACTTTAGTTCCAAAAGCTATCAACCAATCACCATATTGACCCTCACACACTTTCTGTTTTTCAAAGTCAGCCTTTTTTTTGGGACACAGTCTCTCTACATGCCCAACTTTACCACAGTAATAACAAAAAGCAGCAAGATTTTCATACTTAAAAACAACCCAACACTTTTTGTTCAGCAATTTCATTCGTGTGCCTCTGATTAGTGGCTTGCTTAGGTCAACAGACACTAGAACTTTCATACATCTGCTGTCTCTACTTCCAGTTTCTGGAATATGAACATCGATGACCTTCGAGAAGAGGACCTGCAGCCGAAATCCAACTTCTTTAGACATCCATTGCGGGGGAAGATTCCACACTTGTGCCCAAAGCTCCACTTGCTGGAAATTTTCAGCCTTTAGATCCAGGTTTTCATATCAATCTTTAAGGATTACGTATTGTTGCTCGAACAGCCACCCCCTACCATGCAGCACCTTCATTTTATCAATGGAGTTACTGAACATGAATTGATACATTTGATTTCCAAGCTCTCTGACTTTAAATGGTCTTGAAATCGGCCATATACCAACTAACGCCTACTGCATACCCGAAAAGTTTACCCTTTTGTCACCAAAGATTCTTTCAAATAGACAACGAGAGCATTCATCTATACTTCTGGTTACATCATCCCCCTAAAGTAAGACAACCCCTTGCTTTTCATTGAAGAGCTCAAGACTTTGCATCAGATTGGCCACATCCGCCAACGGGTCAGAAAGTTTCTCTATGTCCATGATCAGCTTGTCAATGTACCCGAAGCTTACTACTTACCTAGATGGAATAGAATTTAAAGCAGTGAGAATGCAACAGAATATTCAGTAAAAAAACTAAGTAGTGGATTGGAAACAGCTTTTTGCAACCAGAAGATATTTTAAAAAAATAAAAACACATTGATGAGCAACAAATCTAAGAGGAAAGTGAAGAGGACAAGATACTCCAGTGACTAAGCAACAGAATCTAAAATCTTAAAGGAATTCACCGGACGAGGAACTGGAAAGAAGGAAGAATGAAAGAGAGGAAGTGAAGATGGCACAGGGGAGAACAGAACCCAGGAGGAGACATATTAGAGCTAAGTACTTTTAAGTGCTCTAAGTAACTGGGGTAAGAAGGATGAAATACTAAGAGAAGAGGGGTTAATTCAGAACCAAGAATGTTTTATATTTTAATGACACTTAAGCACCTAGACTGTTGGAGCTGACTATGGTATAGTAACACAATTGGCCTCCTAGCGGGCACAGCCACCTGTACCTGATGGAGAGGAAATTACACTCACGAAAGGTGAGAAAAAATGAAGACCCCCACTCCAGTCATTCGTGTTACCTTACTAGTCTTTCCAAGAAAATATATATATATATATATATATATATATATATATATATATATATATATATATATGTGTATACACACACACTATACATCTATCAAGAAAATTCATACTAATATTATTAATGTGGAAAAAAAATCATTAAAAAAACAATTTTGGCTATTTTTCCACCCTCTGCATGTGCATGTCAATTTGGTGATTAGAAAACGTTTCAGGTTACATTATCTTGTATATTACATCAAAAAAGTAATTTTACCTCCGGAAGGATTTGCTCAAAATTTTTTACCGTAGCTAAGGGTGATTTTCGTTCGATTGTAGGAGAAATTTGTACTATAGTTACAATACTTATGGTAGCTACGGTACAGATTTTATTATTCTTTTTTTTAGGTGTCTACTATAATTTTGGTGGAGTGTTCTTCCCAGCAGATGGTAGTAGTTTGGGTCAGGCTATTCAACGTCTGAAAACGGTAGTAGTTTGGTTCAAGCTATTCAACATCTGCAAATTTTCCGGAAGTATTACAAAAGGCACGGTGTGAGAGTTAGGAACACTGGCATTCAGTTTATTTCAACGCGTGCAATTTGAGGTTTTCACTGAAGACCACACCTTAGTTAGTAGTTTTTTAGTATTAGTGTTAGTGTTAAGGTTTTGTCCCTATGTATTAGGGATTTGTCCCTACTAATTAGGGTGTTTTGTTTTGCCTTATCTTGTTTTTGGGAGGTGTTTTGTTTCATCCTCATTTGGAGGTGTTATTATATTAGTTAGTATCGTTTGTTTTTTCCCAATTTAGTCGGGCGTCTTCCTCCTCCGCATAGGTGCTTGTATTCATGGGTTCGGTTTCACCAAATTCTATGAAGCTCTTTTAACCTTTTAAACTATGTATATTTTGCCATTTTGACTATAAAATATAACTATCGTTTTGGAAAGAAAAAAGAATAGAATATTTTTATTCTTTTGTTGTATGGAATTCTGTAATTCTTTTACCTAATACTCAATCAATAACTTTTATATTATTTACACCTTCTCTCCCAAAAAATGTCTACTTTTAAAATATTCTTTATCCCAAAAAAGGAGTCTTCTTTTAGAATAAAATTTTTACTAATAATAATTATTGTTGACATAATCAAAAATATAAAATTATAAAATTATACATTTAATGATATATTAAATATGTCACATTTAATAACTGAAAAAAACTTGTATCTAATTTAAAATATACTCTTTGTTCTTTAGGATGGTGGAAGTATATATGTATTTTTTTTAATTAACAAATGCAAGTGAAAACAAACTTTTTATATTTTATATGAGTAATGACACTTTTAGTAAAAATCTATATTGAAAACCCCCCGTAATAATTGATGTAATATGTTTGACTATATAAAATCATCCATAATTATTTTGCGTTGTTAAAGAAATATAGTAGATCATTTTGCCATTTTTAATATGCTATATTAGTCACTATAAATTTTCATTATATATTTTTCAAAAAAAGTTTCATTACTCAGAACACTAAATGCATTTTTTTTTTTTTGGGGTAGCATTACTCACAATTATCACTAAAAGCATAATTTTATCTTGTCTTCTTTTTTTACTTTTAAATGCTAATATGAGGAGTAGGAAAACTAATTGAACTACGAAACATGTTGAATCTTTAATCATCAAACCTAAAATACATTGAATCTTTCCTGAATAATTATAAGCGTTTAAATTCAAAACTAGCCCTAACTAACTAGAACCTTTTAAGATTGTGATGGCTGTAGTTGAAAATTATTAATCAGTCAAACTTCCCTATTGCTATTGAGTTCTCTCATAGATGATTCTCAATACTCTTATCACTTGTGACAAAACTTATCCCCAAGACGGTGGAGAAAAAGCTGAAGTCATACAATGCTCTTGACTAGATTCCAAGTAGAAAAGTACACCATAAATTGCCTTAGAGGAAGACAAACATATTTTGTCCACAAGTGGATCGACGTTGTAGCTATTTATTTTACTCTGCGTATATACTTAACCTAATGACTTTTTTTCTATTAAATTAAAGAGGGATAAAATACTAGTATTTTTGGTTACTTAATACCGGCAGTAAAAACATGTAAAATATTATTCAAATGAAAAGAATGATTTTTAGAATAATATATAGAGGAGCCAATATTCGAGATTGAAAGAGATATATCATTCCCAATTGTGACCTCATTAGAACCCTAATACACACAGTGTAAAGATAAGTTCTCAATAACAGGTATTTAATGATGTGTTGCATTAATGTCAAGAACCCTTTATTGGCTTTTATTCGGTGTGGAAGTGGAGACAGCTAGATTGGTGATTGGTTATGTAAATATGAATTAGATCGTTGATAGAGACACTGCCTTTCATAATGCTCGAAACCATAGCAATTGTCACATTTAGAAGTACGCATACCAGGGCTGTAATTGAAAAAATTTGGACGTCAAAATTGTCCAAAAGTAGAAAGATTTCCTCAACCACTCCCACTACATCCCTTTCCACGTGGATTCTTTCCACCTCTTCCACAATATGAATTTTGGGAGAGAGAAGAATAAGTGTGTTTAGATGAATTTTGGGAGAGAGAAGAATAAGTATGTTTAGTGGCAAGATGAGTAGTGGGTTGAATTGTGCTTTCAAAATATTTTTAGTAGCCAAATCTTGTTCTTCAATTAGGAGAAAACCAATAAGATCATCAAAAGATATATAATCAGATCAATTTCGAAGTGAGCGAATGAAAGGAGAACATGAGAATCCTAAGCCATTGGGTCTAAACTTGATTAAATCATTTTCGCTAATTGGGTAGCCCAAGGCAGCCAATTTATCAAACATGCCTTTTGCATGTTGAGTATATTACCTAATTGGTTCAAAAACGTCCTTTGACAATTTGAAAAACCGAGACTTAATGCATTGTATGAGTCTGAGCTTTAGAATGAGAAGCATAAGCATTGGCTAATTTTTGCCAGGCTAAGCAAGCATTGGTCACACCCATAAGTTGGGGAACAAAATTTTCAGCTATGAATCTGATGATCCAACTCAATACTAATTGATCCTTTTCGAACCATGAGGAATACGCAGGATTTGGCTGATATTTGTTAAGAAATTGAGGTGAATGGTCAATAGAGCTATCCACATGACCTGCTAGTTATAATTGAGAATAAAAAGCATAAGTTGAGCCTACTATAAGAAATAATTATTTGCAGGTACTTTGATTGGTAATTGGTGTGCAATATTGGATGGGGACTGAATGTTGTTGTTTGAATGTGATGGAATAATAGTTGTAGTAGTGGTGGAAGAAGCCATGGAAAAAACATTGAGCTATTTGGTTCTTAGATCTCTTGTTAGCTCTGATATAGTGTGACATATGAATATTTGGTTATTATTCATTAACCAGAATATATACATATATAGTACGGCTCATGATAGAGATAATGATTAACTAAAATTATCTCTATGCCTAAAAATTATAACAGTTTGGCTTTTATCTGTAATAGCTTCCTTATCAAGCCAACCATTGAGTTTTAAAACTCTTGTTGGATAGTGATTTGTGGGATCAAATCCAATTAATTATAAGAAACAAAATTCAATGTTAGTGTTTAGTTTAGTTCCAACATTTTTATTAGCTAAATTGGTTTGTCGATTATTAGTTTCCAACAATTGGTTTCCAACAAAAGCCAAATATATACTCCACATGTTATCAAAGACTAAATATTATTTGGGTTAATTACATTGCGCCCTATGGGGTTTGGGTATATTACGAATCGAACCCTAACCTTTGGAGAATTTACAAAAAAATCCCCTTGACCGTCGGAAATGATAAGTCAAATGCCAAAATTGGTGAAAATACCAAAACATCAGAGCAGAAGATGTGCAGGCAATGGAAAAAAAGGAAAAAAAAAAGCAAGAATAAAACAAAAGACAAAAAACCCACACCTAGCTGATCATCTTCAAATCCACAAATTGGTATATCATCAACATCTTGTTTATCAACAACAACAGAAGCCACAACAATTGGAGGGACAGTCATGGTGTAAATAAGCCAATCTTTGGGCAAATCCTAAAAGAATTTGATATCTCAATCCCCACTCCAAAGGGCTTCCACGTCTCTCATGGAGGAAGTTGCCTGAGCTACCATATTCTCAAAATCCAAACATACTTCAATGAAGAAGAAGAAGGAAGAAGAACAAGATTCTAGTTAGGAAGGGATGTTTGAAGGGTATAATAGGCAACTAATGCTTTTTTTTCATTGCGGCCAGCAAAGGACTTCACTATTTTGGCCATTAAGGGGGGTCATGTCACATTTCCGGCAATCAAGGGTTTTTTGTAAATTCTCCAAAGGTCAGGGTTTGATTCGTAATATATCTAAACCTCAGGGAGCGCAATGTAATTAACCCATATTATTTTAAGAACTACGATCATGAACTGATACCTAACCGCAATGTATAAAATACTCCCTTATCTTGTTAGTAGAAATTTTATTTTTTTTAGTTATTAGATATAACATCATGTATTACTAATTGTTTATTTTTATATTTTGATCTTTAGTTTAAATTTTGAATCATACATAATCATTGTTAATAGAAATCTTATAAATATGTTATTCTTAAGTAGACTCTGGTTTACAAATGAACTTTTTTTAGAACCACAAAGTTCTAAAAATGAACTATTTTTGGGGACTAAAATCCAAAACGGTGCTGATTGGAAACTAAAATTTGAACTTTTTTTCCCACTATGGCTTTTTGTAGTCGTCTTGTTGGTTAAACCCCAACTTGATTGACTTGCACAATTCGTGTTCTAATTGTATTCACAAATGTTAAACTTTTGTTCGGTTTAAGACTAAGGCTCCGTTTGGTGCCTTGGAATTAGAATTGAATTGAAGTTGAAATTATGTAGAATTGAATTCAATTCTACATAATTACAATTCCAATTCAATTCTTTTGTTGGCAAAACATCAAAATTGGAGGTATTAAGAAAATGCAGAAAATGCAGGTGCATAAGAGGGATTAAGGCCATCAACGGTAGTCCCTCTTTCCAGCCTCATTCACATCGATCTGCCACATCGAACATGGCGGGCGATCTTATTCACGCAGCCATTATAAAAAATTTACTCACGCTAGTGGCCTGGCCTGCACTATTCACGCAGTCATTATCAACTTTTTTTACATTAATAATACAACTTTAATAATTTTTTGGGCCATTATTAAAAACATGTTTTGGCAAATAAATTTACATTACATGAAAAACTTAAATTTACATTACATGAAAAACTTAAATTTACATTACATGAATTTAAATTAAATATAAAATACGTAAAACAATCAATAGAAAATAAATTTACATTACATTAAAATTAAAATTTAATAATACTCTTGTAAATGAAAAGAAATACTCTAAATTTAAAATGAAATACGTAAAAAAATTAATGAAAAACATATTTACATTACATTAAAATTAAAATTTAATAATATACTTGAAACATGAAAATAAATGTGATAAATTAAATATAAAATTCTTAATTGCATGATTAATTTTTTTATCATACATTATATACTTACAAACAATTAATGGAAAAACTTTCATTACTTTAAGATTAAAAATCAATAATATACGTAAAACATGAAAATAAATACTCTAAATTAAATATAAAATACATCAAAAAATCAATAAAAAATAAATTTACATTACATTAAAACTAAAAATTAATAATATACTTAAAACATAAAAATAAATACTCTAAATTAAATATAAAATACTTAAAACAATTAATGAAAAATAAATTTACATTACATTAAAATTATAAATTAATAATATATTTAAAAAATAAAAAAAATACTCTAAATTAAATATGAAATACTTAAAACAATGAATGGAAAATAAAAATATCATATTTTACTCTAAAAATAGGCAAAGTGCATATCAATTTGTAGAGAAAAATATTTCCTATTTTTTGGTAATTTTTTTTTTTAAAATAACATTTTGGCCGTTGCAAACAATTGCAACAGCCGGCCACGTGGGCGCGCATCACGTCTGACACGTTGACCCGCATGGGTCAGCGTGTCGCGCCGACAACTCCAAACGGCGAAACGGCGTCGTTTTGCTCGAAAGCGGGAAAAAAATTGGGGCCAGCCGCATTGCACGCCCGTCTGCTGAGCTTTCGCCAAGTCGGCAATTTTGACTTGGCGATTATCTTGACGAGCCGCATTTGGGAGAAATGGGGCTATTGTTCATGCCCTGAGGTATCACAATCTCTAGGCTGGCTGTTACATAATTACTTTGCATCCTCAAAACATATTGAAAAACAAACAAACAAACAAACAATGCAGCTCAGGTTATTAGAAAAATTTATATATTCTCTTCATCCCAAAATAAATTAATAGATGAATGCCAAGGACATTAATAGTAAAACCAGTGAAAGTTTTCAGTATTGAAAAAATTTATTCACTTGACTGCATCATGCTGTCGTTTGGGTGAAGACACTTGGAATTCTGGTAAGTCTGTGTATGAATTGAAAAGTTTGCTCAATGTAGGGAACTTGATCGGCAAACAAAATCAATCTAAATGGTCAAATATGCCACCTGAGAAGCAAAACAAAGTCTCAACAATATATTGAAGTTCAGTCATAGTTATAGAGGAATCTAAATGCTATTCCACAGCAAGAACAAGTCCATAGTTTCAGAATTTCAACTCTATGCATACATGTGATTAATAACAACTTCAATTTCCATTTCTGTTTGCTCATCCTGAGAAATGAACTGGCCACACCCACAAAATATCAGAAATGAAACCAATAACCAAAACATGCAGGCGGTATCACCTTCAGCACCATCTAAGGCCTCATTGTATAAAAGAATGCTTCTGTTCAGTTTTGACATGATTATAATAAGACAAAAATCATATGTATGTTAGCTCATGAATGAAGTTCATAATATTTTATGGTTGTTAACTGAACTAGAAATATCCCCTTTCCCAGGCCCAATCCTGTGTGAGCAAGTTCCTCGGGATGAAACTATGGAGTCCCAGGATGATCTGCAAGCTCAACTCCCAGAACATTTAAAAGATAACGAAAGAAAGGTAAATTCTGCAATATGTATGAAAAGGTATGTTAGGAAATACCACGTAAAGTGTATCTTCCGTAGCATATTTTCTAGCATCTTTGTTTAGCAACTTCTCAAGAGCTACTTGCAAATAGGACAGCATTCATCAAAACAAATAATAGATATTATACAATGATGAAAAGTACAAGAAAGGACCATGAATTTAAGATGCTCTGATAGAATATACAATGGCAATTGGTTTCACAATACAGTATTAAAACCTGCCTGCATCCACATCAAAATTGCCATAAATAAGAAGTCAAAGAACATATACTGAAAAACCATTTATCTATTTTAAGACTATGATTTTGTGTTGGCCATAACTCTAAGTTAACAAATGGAAATTTTAGACTTGAATTCAATTCGTCATATAAGCATAACCAGAATAAATCATGCCACATAGAAGCAATGGTCTTGAATGGTCTTACCAGGTGCATGAATAATCATGCCAACAGATAGACTGAAACTATCACTTGAATGAATAATCATCTCTTAAAATCTTTCATCCCAATCATACCAACAAATTTCCAAAACAACAAGAACTTGAAATAGACTTCAAAAATGAAAATTTAAAAAAAAAAAAAAATACAGAGAACTTGAACTATCAACATATCATATACGTCATTAGCTGAAATTAGGTAAAATATGAAGAATCATATTGGGTCCATCAAACCCTAACACAGTCAAAAAGCTATGGTTCATTCGCCAAGAAAAAATAAACTATGCATAAATGAATAAAAAAAGTTCTCACCTTTCAATGTAATCGGCCTGAAGAAGATCGATCCCATTTGTTTTTGATCACCTAAAATTGAGAAAACCCAAACAAGTTAAAGCCATTTATTCCAATGAGATATTGCTAAGGTTAGCAGTGATGTGACGGTGATGGCGACGAGTGGACGGAGTTGGAGCAAAGACAGGGTGGGAGCAGAGATAGCTTGTGGCGGAAAGCGACGAGAAAGAATCAATGAAGATGGAAATTTGACCCATTTTCTTATGACCCGAAATGGGCACACTTAATCCGAAACACAGTCCGCGTGTATTGAAAATAGAATTGGAAATCTTATGTTTTGATTAAGAATTCAGATTATAGAATTGGGGGGATTTGGAATTGAAATACATTTCTAATTCCTTTTCATTGTGTGAAAACAAACACTTGAATTGGAATTGGGGCCTCCAATTCCAATTCTAAGGCCCCAATTCAATAGACACAAACGGAGCCTAAATGTAGTTCAACCGTAAGCAAATTTCGGCCAACAGAATTGAAAACTCATCTTCTGCCACTTATATATTTGTATGGTAATTATGAAAATCGATTTATTAGATAAATTAATATCAACTTACTGATAAATAGGCTAACTTGTATAGAGACGACATCTCTTTATTTCCAAATTAAAATGCTTCGCGTACTTTGATAAGTCTAATTCTTTTATAATTATGAGTAGGTTGGTTGCTGGTAAATGACTCTCCACACCTTGTGTTATTTTTTGAGATAAAAAATAAGGTGGAAGCTGGGTACAGTGAAAATTGTTTCTTCCTTCTTTGTATTATTCGGAGGTAAGGATTATATATATCTCAATTTTCTTCGACCAATTTCCTACAAAGATTGAGTATATTCCTAATGTTGTTCGAACAGCTAGTGTCCTCCAAAAATTGAGAGTTTATTATAGGAGGAGGTAAGAATTTGATTTGCATCTTCTTCTTTTTTAATAAGTATGACAAAATACGATAAAAGACCATATTTTTTAAGAATTTTTTTTTTATCTATATACCAAGTACAGACTAATATTAATGGGGGCTGGTACAATAAAAAATAAAAGATTTTAAGCTTCGTGTGTGTGTGTGTGTGTGAAAGAGAGAGAGAGAACTTAGAAGGGCACAAGTAGACCCCTAAAACTTTTACTGGGTGGTGGTTTTGAATCAAATTTCTCTAACTAATTAAAAAAAAAAATCTAAAGCTAGTTAAATCTCCAATATGTTTAATAGTTTAGTTGGACTTTCCCTTCTCCTATAGTGTAAATAAGAATAAATTAGTTATTGGATTTTTTAAGGGAAACAACTCCAAACTCGTATACAACTCCTCCTCAACCAACACATTTGATTTGAGCTTGTACTCTTCGATATCAGTAGGAGGTATAATTTGGAATTCAACCTAATTACCATATATGAATTCAACACTAATCAAAATGTACAAAATATAAAAGCGGCCCAATTTGAAAAGTACAATTTTAATTGCCCATTTGTACTTTTCTCAATTGATTTTCCGATATCGTGGTCATTTTAGTTAGTTCATTGAATCGATAGCCAAAACACCAAGTTGCACCTTGCTTTATCTGAAGTATCAAACATTTATGCAGACACATATATATAGATATGCACACATGTGTGTGTGTATATACGTATACATCTATATCCACTTACAAAATATTAAACTGTTGTTCAAGTAAATGGCCTATCAACCAAAAAAAAGAAAGTTGATTTTCTGAATGACTTCTTTTGTTTGTTTTTTCATCATTTTAAGAAGACATATACTGAAGGGGGGCTTTGCTCTTTAGGACTAACAGTAAGCAAATTTCTGCCACCAGAATTGAAAAGTACTAAAGTAAGTCGCCGACCAACCAAAAACAGAATGTTGATTTTGTGAATGACTACCTTTTGTTTGTTGTTGTAGTAAACCAAGTGCATCACGCAGCGGAATTAAAATTTTTTGGTTCCCTCCAAAGATCCATATGAAGTGAAATCAAATCGGAATTTAGGGTTTGTACCATGTTAGTATCGGTAGAACTAGTAGAGTTGTTTTGCAAAAATTGTTGTTTGTTGAATCACCAACAAAACCAATTCAGCCTTGCCTCTATGGTATCCACACAATCGTTCCAAACCTCTAGTTATTGTCACACAAATAACTAGAAAAAGGAACACCAAAATTTATAAATTGCTAGTTTCAAAATTCTGCTTCCGATTTCTCAAGAAATTCAGTTCAAGAGTTTCGGATTTTTTTCTTGAAAACTCTTTCAAGAGTTTGGCTGTTTTTCTTCACGAGAATGAGCAAAGAATTTCTTTTCTTCAAGAAAAAAAGGTTAAGGTTTTCCAGATTTTCATGTGTGGCTGGCCGAAATCTCAAGTCCCAATAGATATAGATATAGATAGTAGTATTATGGTAAAACTTCTAAAAGTTTTACTTGAACTACCAAATTCTAATATATTTGGGATTGACTGGCAAAACAAGAATTCCATTCAAATTTGGCTTTCTAATTTTTTGTTATGAATTAATTAATAAATCCAAAACTGTTTCGGTTTTATTAATACTAAAACCAAATATATTTAGTCACAAATTCGAATACCGTCTTAAACTAGACAATCCTATAGAATCCTACTTACATTAGGATTATTGAAATTAACAAAACTTCATCATATGAATTTTACACTCCTTTTGGATATGATCTAAGTGTGCGACCCAATAGGCTTTCATAACGTTGGCCATCACCCAATCTTATTGACAAATTCATGGATTTCAAATTCAAAGAAGATAAAGAAATCACTCCTAAAATAACTGATATAGAAAATTTGATATCTAAATTGACCAATGAAAACATCATTATAGGTGATCCTTCTCTGGTTAGTGCCATTATTTATAAATTACCATATGTTTGGCATTCTTTCAAAACTGAGATGTACAGGAATAAAGTACAAGTGGAACTGGATGATCTCCAATGGTTCATTAGAATTGAGGATGAGAATCGAGCTAAGAATAACTTGGAGATGTTAGACAACAACAATCAGCTGCTAACGCGGTATCAAATCCAAAGAAATTTCCTAAGAAATTCAAGTCACCCAAAAGTGAACCTCAAAATTGAAGGCCTAAAAGCCTATCTTTAAGAAAAAGAAGGGCAAGTGCCACAATTATAGGAAGTGGGGTCACTTTGTAGTAGATTGTAATCAGCCTAAAAAGGACAATCTAACACACTAAAGAAGGAAGCAAATATGCTAGTACAAAAGGCTGAGCCACAAGTCTTCATTACAATGATGAGTAATGAAAAGGCCAGTACTTCCTCTAAATGGTGGTTAGATAGTGGCACTACTTGTCATGCTACATATGATAAGAATTTACACACTGAAGTCATTGAAATTAAAGACACCATGATGAATTGCAATGGTGGTGAGGCAAAGGTGATTCACTTTGGAACTACAAATTTGGTGCTTTCTTCATGTAAGTTACTAACTATAAAGCATGTTAGAGTAGTACCTTCACTTAAGAGGAATTTGATATCTATGAGTTTACTTGATAAAGTTGCTATGTGTTTTTCTACCATGAATGGTAGAGTAGCTTTATCTGTTAACTCTTATTATTTTGGATGTGCATTCATGGTTAATGGTTTGTGTAGATTGAGTTTAGCTACTGATAGCATATGCCATGTGAGTTCTACTTTCATGGATCCTAAATTGTTATATAATAGACTAGGACATGTGAACTACAAGAAAATGCTACAGCTTGCTAAAACTCATAACATTCCATTAGACACTTCTATTCGATTTGACAAATGTGAAGTGTGTGCACAAACTAAGATCACTAGAAAACCTTTTAAGTTGGTTTCTAAAAGTACACAACTTCTTGAATTAATACATGCTGACTTCTGTGACTTTAGGAGTTATGTTACTATAGGTGGTTGGAAGTATCTAATTACATTCATAGATGACTTTTCTAGATATTATCACGTGTATTTGTTGAAATCAAAACATGAAACTTTTGAAAAGTTTAAGACTTTCAAGTCTATAATTGAAAACCAACTTAATTTGAAAATAAAGAAATTTATGAGTGATAGAGGAGGAGAATGTACAATGACAGGGTTCAAGGAATTTTGTGCTTCAGAGGGCATAATCCTTGAAATTACTGCTCATTACTCATCTCAGTCAAATGGTGTAGCTAAGTATAATAACAGAACGTTAACAGAAATGTTAAACTCTATGTTACTTATAGCTGGCCTACCTTCCTTCTACTGGGGATAAGCAGTTCTACTTGTCAAGTTTATTAAACTCAAGTTTTTATGTAAAATCGATGGAGAGTCCACAAAATTAGATCGTAAAATCGTAAGATTTTACAAATTATGAAAAATAATATAATAAATATATGTTAAATTTATACATTACAAACCCATGTTCATAACTCTCATCATTTGTAGTATCCTTCTAGACACAATAAACTCGTATAAATGCTAAGGTAATGTGAAATGAAGTAATTAACTTCTTGTTGAAAAAGCCATAAACAGGCTTTGCTAGCTTTAACAACTACACAAATGACAAAGAAACTGCCATGGACATCATGAATTAAACGTGACCTACAGAGCAATTTGTTTGATACATCAATAATTCTCGTTTTTTTCTTGTTACTTGGCAAGTTTCATAATAAGGAAAGGCCAATCAATCTAAAAGATCAAGTCTAAATGAAAAGTACAGATTGTAATGAAGTTATATATGGCTAGAAATGTAAAAAAATAAAGAATCCAAGGGTAGAAGACATAATTAAACAGATGAGCATCCAAATAGAGCAAGTGAAATGTGCATTCTAGATATTTACTTCATTCAAATACTACTAGCAAATCTTACCATCTTTCAGTAGCTTGGATTTCAACGTGAAGAATCTTAATTAATCATTATGTCCACAAGAATAAAAAAGAGTCAATCATCTAAAAAACCACTTTTTCTAATGAATGAGAAACTATACAGAAAAGGGAAACAGATAGACAGAAAACATAAGTCTCAGTATGCATAATTAGAGGTTGGCTCGTAAACCAAAAAAGCTTGATAAAACTAAAAAATTCAATCATTTGGATTTAAACCAAAAAGCTTGATATTAAAATGGAAACAAGCAACTAGTTGTGAAGTGCAACTCCGAACTCTCAATTAACATCATATGATTACCATCACTCATTAACCATAATTCTCTTTCCAACTTACTTAACCTTGTAATACATTTTTCCCATGCAAACCAACAAGCTAAACAAACCAATTAACTGAAAATACCTACTTAAATAAGGTTTCACTCTTCTAGAACAATGTACAAGCACAATCAAACAATTATTTTCTGCATTTCCAAATAAAGACTCAAACTTTTAAAGAGACATGAACCAAGGCATAAGAATCTGGGGCATTGGCAATTGAATCAGCAAAGGGTTCCCAGTCCTGAGGCAACATTCTGCTGCTAGAGTCCGCCACTTTAACTTCATTATCAGAAATCTTATTGTGGGATGCAATGATCATCAGCCCAATCATAGCCCTAGTCTTGAGTGATCTTAGAGCTGCAAATATCCTAACCCTATACACCGTTGATTCTAACAATGATGCATCTGCCCTAAACCTAGACGTCCCATATGATAACTTCACACTTACATTGAAAAAAAAAATTAACGAGTCATTTATCATTAACTAAATTCTGAAAACAAAAAGTTGTAGAGAATTAATGGAAAGATCTTGGGGAGGCAGGAAGCGTGAGGAGGCTTTGAGCAAGAGAGACTGCTGCTAATCATCCATGGTAGGTTTGCTTGAGGATTGCTTAGAAATAGCATAGAATCAGCAGATAGGAAATGAGCAGAGGTCGATGCAGTCAACTGGGGTGTGTAGAGGGAAAAAGCATATACTCATTAAGGCATAGACTGAGCAAGATGCAACATAACCTGCGTTTTTGTGGAGTCAGTAAAAACATAAGTTTTTACCAATTTTACGAGTCGAATCGCGAGTTTACCCAGATTTCACCAATTTTCAATTTTAAGAATGTTTTGAATCGGACATTTGATTTTGGCACGTAAAATCGTAAAAACGTATGAGTTGACTCTCAATTTTAATAATATTATTACCTGTTAATTACATTTTGAATAGGTTGCCGCACTCTAAGTTTTCTTCAAACCCATATGAGATATGGCATAAACATCCTTGTAGATATGATACTCTTAAGACTTAGGGTTGTATTCCTTATGTAAGGATACAAGACCCAAGGTGACCAGAGGTAAGGCATAAAACTCTAACTTGTGTGTATTTGGGATTGATAGGATCTAATTTGTTACCATTTAATAGGAGCAAAACTATGATGTTAATGCTTTATTTGGTATGAAATTGGCTAATTTAAAGTGTTTTCTGTCCCAGGGAGTAAGTTGATGGACTAAGGTGAAAAGATGGAATTTAATGGAGATTTAGAAGATTTTTGGAGAAGCATTTTTTTTAGCCAAAACAGAAGACTCTTTTGGATTAAAATTGCCCACGGCTTAAAGGATGAAGTCTTGGAGGTGAAATTCAAAGAAATGCACGTGACCACGTCTTGAGTTAAAATAAAGAACCGATTAGCTGAAATTTTAAGATTTGAATTTGTCTTTTGATTTAAACTTTTGTAATTCAAGTTAGGATGGATTGGATGCCATTTGATAGGATTAGATAAGATAGGATGGTTGGTTAGGAATTTAAGGTTTAAAGACTTGGATTTGTTGGAGAGATTTTAGGAAGGTTGTTAGAGAATAGGGCTATAAATAGGAGGGTTAGTGAACTTGGAAGACATAAGTCTTTCCTTTAATTCTTTGCAGAATTTTTCCTTTCTCTTGTACTTCTCTTTCTCTTTAGAATAAATATTAGAATAGTTTTGCCATCATGAGTGGCTAATTTACTTTCATTTCGTTCCAAGGGGTGTTGATGCCAATATATTTAGTGAGGTTTTGTTCATAGTTTCATAATCTTTTGCATTCAAGTAATCATTATTTCTTGCATTCTACTTTGATGAATTTTGAATGATAAATAAATTGACAACTTATTTTCATTCTTCTTTCTATAGCTATCTATTTGTTCTTGATCCGTAATTGTCCGGAACAATTAGTACAAGTAGCACTTAAATCTTTTTGCATGTGTAAAGTGACAGTAATCATGCATTTATGATTTAAAGGGAATTAATGATACAAAGATTTTCAATTGCAGCTATCTCAATTGTTGGTTTTTGTTTTAACTGTTTTCAATGTTCTTAGTGCTACTATCAAATGATATGGAACGCTATCGCCCCCAATCATTTGTTAGTAAGGTTTGTTATGAATGCTAGGTTCAAACAAATAGAATAGGAAAACTCAAAATTTTGTCATGGTTATCCTGCGAAATTTTTGGTTAAATGCTTGAATAAAAAAGTGTCTTTAGAATCCTATGATCTAGATATATTCGGTACAACTTCCTTGGATCGGAGTTTGGTAAGATTGAAATATTTCTTTTACATATTGCTAGTAATTTCTTTAATCATTTTCCTTTATTTATTACTATTAGAATTTGCATTAACCTTCTTCTTTTATTTCTTTACATCTCAAGTGCTAAAAAACCCCCCTCACACATAGCTCCTCATGGGATTCGAACTGATCCACTACTACTACAAATCAATTGTAGTTAGTTGAAGATCTGAATTAATTTTGGGGGCTTCGACAACCCGACCAAAATTTTGGCGCCGTTGCCGGGGAGCTATTTTATTTTTTTAGCATTGTGATTTTTATTGCATGACCCGTGCTTCTCACAAAGGTGATATTGTGTTCATTTCAGAAATTGAAAAAGAAGCACGACGACTAAGAAAGGAAACAAGAAGGAGGCTACAATTTCATTCAACACCACTTGAGGAAGAAAGAATGGCTGCAAGAGATCGTACATTGAGAGAGCTTATTGCTCCAGTTTTAAATCAACAACCTCTTTGCATACAATTTCCAAATTTAGAAGTAGCATTTGAGTTAAAATCTGGACTTATTCATTTGTTGCCTATTTTTCGTGGAAATGCAGGTGAAGATCCACACAAACATCTCAAGGAATTCCATGTGGTTTGCTCTAGTTTGAAACCACAAGGAGTAACGGAGGAACAAGTTAATTTGAGAGCTTTCCCTTTCTCCTTGGGAGATAAGGCGAAAGATTGGCTTTATTATCTTCCTGCAGGTTCCATTGCAACTTGGGAAGAAATGAAAAGGTTGTTTTTGGAGAAGTTTTTTCCGGCCTCACGAGTTGTAAATATTAGAAAGGAGATATGTGGTATTAGACAACTTGGTGGAGAATCATTATACGAATATTGGGAAAGATTTAACAAATTGTGTGCAAGTTGCCAGCACCACCAAATTTCATACCAGCTTTGGATCCAATACTTTTATGAGTGATTATTACCGATGGATCGTAGTATGGTTGATGCAGCCAGTGGAGGAGCCTTGGTGAACAAAACACCAACTGTAGCAAGACAATTAATTTCAAACATGGCAGAGAATTCACAACAATTTGGTTCAAGATCTGAAGGGACAACAAAAAGGATTCATGAGGTAAGTACTTCTAGTATTCAAGGCCAAATTTCTGATCTAACTACTCTAGTTCGTCAAATGGTTGTAGGACAATTGCAAAATGCAAAGGTGTGTGGAGTTTGCTCGATTCCTGGACATCCTACAGATTTGTGCCCAACCTTGCAACAGGACATAATGCAACAAGCAAATGCAATTGGAGGATATCCCAATCAACCCCAAAGGAAATATGATCCTTATTCAAACTATTATAATCCTGGTTGAAGGGATCATCCAAATCTTAGTTATGGGAACCCAGGTGGGCAGCCAAGATATCAATTTGCAAGTCAAAACAGGCCAGCACAACAACCACCACCAATGCCAGCATCAAATTCAGGTATGCCTTTAGAAGATATTGTAAGATCTTTGGTTACTACCACGCAACAATTTCAACACAATGTGCAGAAATTCCAACAGGAGACTGGAGCTAGTATTCGTAATTTGGAGAATCAAGTGTCTCAATTAGCTGTAGAAATGAGTGAATTAAAGCAAACAGTCTCAAAAGGATTACCTTCTCAGACAGTGGTAAATCCAAGGGAAAATGTTAATGCAATAATGTTGAGAAGTGGTAAGGAACTTCAACCCACTTCACCAAAGAAAATTGTTGAGGAGACCAAGGATAATGAAGAAGGAAGCTCAAAAGTAGTAAGATCTGATCCTTTATTATCTAATGATTCAAATACTAATGTTGCACCCTTTCCAAGCAGTTAGCAAGGCCAAAAAGAGAGGAGTATGAGCAAGGAATTTTGGAGACATTCAAAAAGGTAGAAATAAACATTCCCTATATAGATGCAATCAAGCAAATCCCCAGGTATGCAAAATTTTTGAAGGAATTATGCACCAATAAAAGAAGGCTAAAAGGTGATGAAACCATCGATGTTGGGCAAAACGAATCTGCAATAATTCTAAAAATTACCTGATAAGTGTGTGGACCCGGGGATGATTTCAATTCATTGTGTAATTGGAAATAAAATGATTAAACATGCCATGCTAGATTTAGGAGCATCTATTAATGTTATGCCATATTCTGTATATTGTGCTCTAAATTTGGGTCCAATGAAGCCAGCAAGGGTAATTATTAAACTTGCTAATAGGACCACTGCATATGCTGAAGGAGATATGGAAGATGTCTTAGTTCAAGTCAATAAATTGATTTTTCCGTGATTTTTATATCTTGAAAAGCGAGGATGATGACATGGGAGAATCGACCACTCTTTTGTTGGGAGACCTTTTATGATGACAAATAAAAATAACATAGATCTAGATGAGTACACAATTTCTATAAAATTTGATGAACAAATTGTCAAGTTTAAAATTTTGAAGCAATGAAACATCCGATTGACACTCATTCCTTGTGTTCTATTGACATTGTGGATGCTATTGTGCAAGATGTTTTGATGAAGAGAATGATGTTTTTATGCAGGCTTGAGTGCAAAGTTAGAAGGGGATGAAGATATAAGTGAAGAATATGCCTTGGAAATTCCTGCAAATCCTTTAAATTTGAAGAATTCATTTCATATTTCTCATGAGCAATTATTGTCTTCCGCTTTGCAGATCCTAAGTTAAAATTGAACCCCTTGCCAAGCCATCCAAAATCAATAAAGAAAATGCAGTGTGGTCCAAACAACTTGCAAACATTTAATAACTTGAGAGAAAGAATGGTCGAGCATAACGACTATAAACAATTGCGCTTTTGGGAAGCAACCAAAGAATTTTTTCTTTTCTTCTCCATAATTTTATTGTTTTTTCTTTTCTTTTCTTTATATAACTAATGATTTTTAATTGTTTATGCAATGCAGGTTTTATTCATGAAGTTTTGTAAAAAAAAAAAAAATTGAAAAAAAAAACAGAAGAGTAGAGTTTTTTAGGCGTGCCCACGCCAGGAGAATGATAGTCTTATGAAGGAAAAACAGAAGACTAGAACACCTTAGGCGTGCCCACGCCTTAATAACTATGGTCTTCTGGATTTTTATTCAATGTTCATCTGAAAATCCCTTTTCCTTAGGCATACCTATGCTTTATTTTAATTGGTCTTCTATTTTTCTTTCATTCAAAAAAATTTTTTTTAAACCAAACAAAAAAAAAATTCAAAAAAAATTAAATTGAAATAAGGGTTTTAACAACCCAATTCTTCTCTTCCTTTTCCAATTGCAGCCATCTCTCTTTCACAACCCATTTCTTTTCTTTTCTTCTCTTCTTCTCCAAAATTGCAACCGACTATTTTTCCTTTTCTTTTCATAATCCAATCTTTTCTTCTTCTTCCAATTTTCAGCCGATTCTCCTGCATAACGTCAAGCTCAGTCGCACCTCCGCCGTTCGTTCCAAGTCACCTTCCTCATCATGTCTTCGCTGCAGTCTTTGCTCTCTCTACAAGGCCATCGTAGTTCCACCATCTCACTGGCTGCAAGTCCAGCCACACCACAGCATCACCCTTCTCCTTCGGTTTCAAATTTTCAATTTTTTTTTTCAATTTTCTGTTTCTGTTTTTCTTTATATTTCCGTTGTTCTTTGTGTCATATCCATCTCTTTTCTTTTCTGTTGTCTTCTGTGAAGTGCTAGGGACTCATCCAATTTTTTTTTCAGTACATTGGTTTTTTTTTTTTCAGATTTTTCTACAATTTTTGTTTCCATTCGTGGCTACTGTGCTGTTATTATACTGTTATAAATCTTTGGCTTTTGTTCTTCGCTGTTTGGTGCTGCACTAATTTTATTTGTTGAACTCTTGCTGTGGTAATTTTATTTGTTTGATAATTACACCTCCATGTAGTCTTTCTTCCCCAAACAGTCATTCCCATTAAGGTTTAAGTTTCCTTTTTGAGATTGATCAAGGGACTAATTGTAGAGTTTTTGAACGGGTTGATGAGTTCAATTAATTTTAGTTTCTAGTTTGGAAAGAATGGGTTGAAATATATGTGCTAAAAAATAGTAACATAGGTAAGAAGAATTGAAAAAATAGTGGTTTGCATTGTATGAACTTCATTGAGAATGTGTTTTAAAAGAAAGCATGTTGTAGTGTGGCCACCTATGGCATGGTTTTGTGCATTTTCATTGTAGTGTTTTTCAACTTTCACATAGTAGCATGTAGTGCACCATGTTATCATGTGATAGAGATTTTGTTTCTATTCAATTTATTCTTTTGCCTAATCTCATTTTATTTTATTTCAACCATACTTTTATATTTTTCTTGGTGCTTTGGTGTGTTGAACTTTTTAATCTTTCAAACCCTTCTCAATCTCTCTTTGGATATGCAAATTATAGTAGATTATGATCATCTAAATAAAGAAAGTGATTTGGGCTATAGAGTGACTTTTATTTGGATTACGTTGCTCTATCTTTCTGAACTTATTATGTCTGTATCCTAAGTCCTTTCTTATCCTATTTTACTACTATAATTTCTAATTGAGTTTCAAAGATTAAGTTTGGGAGTGTTATTTGCCTGCATATTGATTACTTTCTTCTATGATTTGTAGGTACCCATCCTTGTGAAGAAGTATTTTTAATTTTCAATTTATGTTGACACTCTCAACCACATGAAAAGATAGCGTACCCTCCTTTCCCTTGGATGTCTTGTCTCATATGTTTGCAATTCAGGGAAGTTATTTTTGCCCCCTTGTCTTTCTGTCTTTACAACTTCTTGTGAATGTGTGCCTATTCTTCATACATTGGGGACAATGTATAATTTAGGTGTGGGGGGGGGGGGGTGCTCTTGTGCTTTTGTGATTTTGAATTATTTTGGTCAAATTTTTTTGCAAAATACCTCAAAACATGTTTAAAAATTTGAATGACTTCCTTGAAATTCCCACCTCTTTGATACTTGTTTAGAATAACTCTTGGTTAACATGCATTAGTGATTAAGTTGGAAAGCATGAAAAGGGAGAGTATGATTAGCCTTGTTTTGAAAATTTTGTTTAAGCATCTCATTGGTTTTGATGATGGAATTGAGTAAGAATATACAATGTTTGAACATTGAACCATTGTGAGTATTTGAGCCTATGAGCATTTTTATTTTTCTTGCTCACATATTTCTTTGTTGAGTTGACAAATATGGTATGTCTATTCTAGAACTTGCTTTGTTGTGCATGTTGAGATCACATTGTGGGTTTATGCTTTGAAATGATAAGGGTGTTTAGGAGTAGCCAATTTTAACTTTCTAAAAAGCCATTCCATTATATATACCCTAGTCAACCAATTTTGAGGCTAAGCTTTTCTTTGTGATAACACCACATCATTAGCCTTAACCCGTTCTTATTTATCATTGTTAAACCATTTGTCAAGTGTATGTAGGAATGAGTTGCATGACTAAATTTTTATGGATTCCAAAGAAAAGAACCACTTGAAAAAAAAAGAAAAAAAAAGAAAAAAGAAAGAAAAAAATTGATGAGAAAAAGTGAAAAAGAATTCCCTGAAAGGTTTGGACAAAGTAAATGTGCTCCATTGTTTACAAAATGTCCAACTATATTCCGAAAAAAGAAGAAAAAGAAAAAAAAGAAGAGGAGAATAAAAAAAAGTGGTTCTAAAAATATTACCTTTGTGCTTTTAAATCTTGCAAGAAAGTTCCTACATATCTTGATTTGTTTAGCCTAAATTTTCCTTTTGTTTACCTACCTTAACCTAAGCCCCGTTACAACCCTTTTAAGTCCCTTTGATTTTTGCATAAATTCACATTCATTAGTGGTGGAGATGTGATATATAAGCAAGCATATGGTAATGACATGCTATGTTTGATTTGAGTGCTAAATGAATCCCTAAACACTTTGAGTGGATAAAGTGCAACTTGTGAGAGGTAATCAAATGTTGTATATTTGATTTCGACAAAATTGTTGGGATTAATGAGATGCATGTGTTTGTTTAGAAAATCGGGCTATGAAAACTTAGCCTTTGAATTGTTATTTCAATCTTGATTTCTAATGTGTGGTGATTTTGGGTTATTTGTGAATGGTATGAAAAAGGGAAGGGAATAGAGAAGAAGACATTGATCTATCGTATGCTTGAGGACAAGCATAGTTTAGGTGTGGGGGTATTTGATAGGATCTAATTTGTTACCATTTAATAGGAGCAAAACTATGATGTTAATGCTTTATTTGGTATGAAATTGGCTAATTTAAAGTGTTTTCTGTCCCAGGGAGTAAGTTGATGGACTAAGGCGAAAAGATGGAATTTAATGAAAATTTAGAAGATTTTTGGAGAAGCATTTTTTGAGCCAAAGCAGAAGACTCTTTTGGATTAAACTTGCCCACGCCTTAAAGGATGAAGTCTTGGAGGTGAAATTCAAAGAAATGCACGTGACCACGTCTTGAGTTAAAATAAAGAACCGATGAGTGAAATTTTAAGATTTGAATTTGTCTTTTGATTTAAACTTTTGTAATTCAAGTTAGGATGGATTGGATGCCATTTGATAGGATTAGATAGGATAGGATGGTTGGTTAGGAATTTAAGGTTTAAAGACTTGGATTTGTTGGAGAGATTTTAGGAAGGTTGTTAGAGAATAGGGCTATAAATAGGAGGGTTAGTGAACTTGGAAGACATAAGTCTTTCCTTTAATTCTTTGCAGAATTTTTCCTTCCTCTTGTACTTCTATTTCTCTTTAGAATAAATATTAGAATAGTTTTGCCATCATGAGTGGCTAATTTACTTTCATTCCGTTACAAGGGGTGTTGATGCCAATATATTTAGTGAGGTTTTGTTCATATTTTCATAATCTTTTGCATTCAAGTAATCATTATTTCTTGCATTCTATTTTGATGAATTTTGAATGATAAATAAATTGACAACTTATTTTCCTTCTTCTTTCTATAGCTATCTATTTGTTTTTGATCCGTAATTGTCCGGAACAATTAGTACAAGTAGCACTTAAATCTTTTTGCATATGTAAAGTGACAGTAATCATGCATTTATGATTTAAAGGGAATTAATGATACAAAGATTTTCAATTGCAGCTATCTCAATTGTTGGTTTTTGTTTTAACTGTTTTCAATGTTCTTAGTGCTACTATCAAATGATATGGAACGCTATCGCCCCCAGTCATTTGTTAGTAAGGTTTGTTATGAATGCTAGGTTCAAACAAATAGAATAGAAAAACTCAAAATTTTGTCATGGCTATCCTGCGAAATTTTCGGTTAAATGCTTGAATAAAAAAGTGTCTTTAGAATCCTATGATCTAGATATATTCGGTACAACTACACTTCCTTGGATCGGAGTTTGGTAAGATTGAAATATTTCTTTTACATATTGCTAGTAATTTCTTTAATCATTTTCCTTTATTTATTACTATTAGAATTGGCATTAACCATCTTCTTTTATTTCTTTACATCTCAATTGCTAAAAAACCCCCCTCACACATAGCTTCTCGTGGGATTCGAACTGATCCACTACTACTACAAATCAATTGTAGTTAGTTGAAGATCTGAATTAATTTTGGGGGTTCGACAACCCGACCAGGGATGTGCAGAAGACAATGCTGCTGATAGATTTCTAAACGCGGCTACTAATGCCATTATTGAGTCTAGAGATGCTATTTTCTTTCAGGACAAGTTCCTTATAGATCATGGTTTGACCATTCAGGTTTTTAATGAGATATCTACGGAATCATCTAATGAACTTGAAACAAGGCTTCAAGGCACTAGTTTATCTGAATAAATACATCTTAGAGTATCCACAAGAGATAGAGTACCTTAAAAATTTTAGTGAGGATTTTGTCACTTACCATTTAGACGATGATCCATTCTCCTATCAAGAAGTAATGAGATCTAGAGACTCTTTACTGTAGGTAGAAGTCATAGATGATGCGATGACTTCTCTACTGCAGAACAACACTTGGCAGTTAGTCAATTTGCCAAAAAGGGCTAAGGCTATAGGCTGCAAGTGGGTCTTGAAGAAGAAACTGAATAGTGATGGATCAAGAGCCAAGTACAAAGAACTTTTAGTAGCTAAATGCTATAAACAGCATAGTAGAATAGACTATTTTGATGTCTACTCACTTGTGTGTCATCTATCAATTATTAGAATTCTTCTTGCATTGGCATCTATTGAGCACTATATAGTGCATCAAATGGATGTGAAGACCGCTTTTCTAAATGAAGAGTTGAATGAGAAATCTACAACAACTTGAAGGTTTGAGCACAAGGTTTGTAAATTAAACAAATCCTTGTATGGTCTTAAACAAGCACATAAGATGTGGCATCTTAAATTTGACAAAGTGATAAAGAGTTATGGATTTCAGTCTAGTTATTCAGATAAATGCCTTTTATCATCGATTTATGTCTAATAAGGTAGCCATCATGTGCTTGTATGTAGACGACATGTTGATTCTTGGCTCCTATCACTCTTAAGTGAGTGACGTGAAATTTGCTTTAGCTAAAGATTTTGACATGAAAGACCTTGGTATTGTTAATACCATTCTTGGTATGAACGTAAGCTTTGAAAAGCAAGCCATTTCCCTTAGCCAGCCTCATTACATTGAGCAGATACTTTCTATCTAGGGATATAGTTAGTGCAAACATAAATGACTGAGTCCTAATAAAGGGACCAGCGTGAATCAATTAAATTATTTAAAACTAATTAGTAGTCTCATGTATGCTATGAGTTGCACAAAACCTGACATAGGCGATACGGTTGGCATGTTAAGTCATTCTACTAGTAATCCAAGTAAAGAGCATTGGGATGCCCTCGGTAGGCTGATGAGACACCTTAAATGTACTAGAGATTAATTATGCTCTATGTTATACTAGATATCCTCTAATTATGAATGGATATTCTAATGCATCGTGGTGCTCAGAAATAGGAAACAGTAAGTCTACTAGTGGATATGTATTCATTTTGGATGGAGCTGCTATTACTTGAAAATCCAAAAGGCAGACTTGTATTGCATTTTCGTCTATGGAATCGGAATTTTTTTATTTAACCTCAGCCGGCGAGAAGGCAGAGTGGATAAAGAATCTGATTCTAGATATTCCTTTGACTCAACTAAAGATTATTCTTTAAGCTTGTTCTGTGATAATCAAGCAACTGTCCAAGTCCTCAAAACTTACTCTTTAATTCGAAGAGAAGACATGTGAGACTGAGACATATGTTGTTGAATTATTTGAAAGAACATGGAGTTTTCCCCTTGATCGATGTGAGATCAAAAGATAACTTGGTCGATACTCTCACAAATGGACTAAACAAAGATCGAATATTTAAAATTGTGGGGGAAGTGGGGTTAAAGACTATATAGACATGTCTTAACCTACATCTATGTTATTTTGAATTTTCGAATCTCCCTTTGTTGTCCAAGATAAGCACTTGATAATGTTTTGCGATGTTTATAATTGTCAATATATCATTCCACATTTGATGATATATCCTTTCTGGGTAAGTTGTCTCATTCTCCATTTGATGATGTAACTTAACTCATTTTGGATGTTCTGTTTAGAGCGGTTGTATCATTCCATATCTGATTATGTTGCTTAACTGAATTTGGACTTGACAGCTATAATATTCCACATAGAAACATGAAATGGTTTTTTTGAAAATAAACTGTTTAGATCTTGTTTTTATGAAAAAACTAGACATTGATGCTTATTGGTATGTGACATTGATGCATATTGTCATTGACATTGATGATTATTGTTATTGATATTGATGCATATTGACATTGATATATATTTAGTTTTAGTCATTGTGTATTGTGCTAACTTTTTTTGGTAGAACTAGACACTTTAGTTTGTTACACAAATGATTGGATTTACAGGAAATTCATATTTGGTAACTTATAGCAAATGACAAAAATGGAAGAGTTGAATCCAAATGGGATTCGGAAGAGGAAGATCTACTTAATGGATAATTCCTCTAGAGCTCTGGTCTGTGGGGGACTATTATTTTTTTTAGTAGAATAAATAATTTACTTACATATGAAATTGCCCATTTAGTTTGATTTTAGATGATGTCTAAAATTCTTTTGTTCGAAGTTTAGAGAATTTCTAAAATTTTGATTTGGTTCACTTATGAGTGAGACCTATTGATTGTGTTTGGTTGAGTTTAGATTGTTTGTAAAACTCATAATTGTGCTTAAAGAATTCGTATTTTTGAGTAATGAATCTTTTGTGCTATGAATGATTCAATATTTTGTTTTTAACATTACATTATCTATCTATCAGATTGTGCTATATGTAGAACATATGAGGAGATTGTTGGGTATTTAATATAACCCAAGTGTATGTTCTGATATAAGCCTAATAGGTAATGGAACTTTGTCCTGTGCCTGTATGGGTAAGAGCCCATTAACTGGTTATAACTCTAATGTATCCCTATATATATGCTAGTTGGAGGCAGCATGCTAGGTATTCCAAATTAGATACTTAGGGTGTAATTTTTGAAAATTGTTAGGGTTTAAAGTTAAGCAATCGCATATACTATTGCTTGACTTTAAACCCTAACAAATTTTAGGGGCAAGGGCTGTTGTCCAAGAGAATTAGTCCCACACCTAGGCTTGTGGGGCATGCTCGTAGGTTCCATAGCCCAGTAATGGGAGTATAGGATGCAAGCAGGTCGCATAACATTAGTAAATGTGTGGATATCTCCTATGTCTAAAAAAAAAGGTTTGATTTTGCATTCTTTCTTTTTGAATTTGGGAATTTCAAGTTTGTATCAATTTGAATATGGTATACTATTTTTTTTTTTGAGAAAAAAATCGAGTCACCTACTGGCTAAAGGATGGATAAATGGATTTGCTTGTAAAACTAGTTGTTCATAATCCATAGATATTTACCATAATCTACATAAATTATTCAAAACAAAAGTAAAATGAACTTATTAATTGACAATTCTACATGTTTAAACAGCTTATTTTCCATTTATCATTTTAAACATTTTGACTCAAAATATCCATACTAATTCTGAACAGTATACAAAATCATTTCAATTGTCATTTCCTATTCTAATGTATAATTATCCACAAAAATTATGAATACTAGAATGATTTATACAATATTTGCAAATATTTAGTCTAGTATTTTAGCATATTATTAATTAATAATTAATATATAAGAAAATAAATAAGTAATAGTCATAAATATCTAAAATTACGATATGTTTAAATTTCAATAAGCAGTTTTCGATTAAATAATCAATTAAATGACCTTTGCTATGAATATTTAAAGGTACAGAAATGAACAAATTTTATCATATATGATTTTTTTTTTAACTTTAGACAACATATAGTAAAACATCTCTTAAGACCAAAAATAAATTCATTCTTTCTATATTGAAAAGTAATTTATATTTGAGGAATTCATATACTCCCTCTGTCCAAAAAAAAATAGTTCACTTTTAAACCAAATTGTTAAAATATCCTTACTAATAATAATTATATTTACTCAAAATTAAAAGGTCAGAATAAAAATGTAAAATTATACATTTAGTGGTGCATTAAATGAGTTGTACCTAATAACTCAAACCCAAAAAAAAAATTTGTACCACGACTAAAATGAACTCTTTTTTTGGGACGGAGGAAGTATTTAAAATTATAAAACCTATGTTCAAAATTCAAATTTAATTCATGTATAACTCTTGTAAAATAATATATATCTGTGTGTGTGTGTGTATTTTCCTTTCAAAATTTTGTTGACATATGCTAGTTTTTTTTTATTGAAAATGAAATATTGAAAGATGTGCTTTTGAACACAAGATGAAAAACTAATAAATAATTTGGACACTTAATTATTAATTTATTATTATTGCAATAAACACAATTATTTAAACAAATGTGATAATGTTTTAGTAGTAGATCTTGTTTTTAAAAGTCACCATTTCGTGGACTGTTTCTAAAAAATTATATTTTGTGATTTAATATATTTGAAAAATATTTTTAAAAAGGAAGAATAAAATTATCTAGCTATTAGAAAGTAAAATAGAATCCTTAGAAAGAACAAACTTATATTTAAAAATAAGCTCGAAATTTTTAAAAAACTAAAAATTAGTATTTAACTAAATTTAAAAAGAAATAGTAGACTACGCCCATTCCTTCCATGGGCCTTAGAAACTAATCAATGAATAAGAGAGTAGAGCGGACAAGTCTCTCTCACATTGTCCTTCACTAATAGGTTAGAATAAGTTGAGGGGTTTTATTTTGAGGTAATTACATAAACAGGTTTCTAGAGTGATTAAGAATTAATTTCATCCACCTCTTAAAGTCAACCATATAAAAGACTAAAATATTTATCATTTTATTAAACTTAAAATGAAAATAAAAATAACAAAACAATAAAAGTACATGGAAAAAATGTATTATATACATTTGATCATAAATATTATCTGATACTGCGACTTTAAATTTTGATCAATAGTTTATAATTTTTTCTTAAATTTTTGTTTTTTATTGCAGTTTTTTATTATTTAGTAATATTTTTAACCCTCAAACTGATATTCAAATATGCAAAAATATACCCATTTGCTCAATCATATACAAGGAAAATTTTGCATACCTATTATATATAGGATACAAAAATGTTTGGCACACACTCTGTTAGGGAGGTTTTACACATGATGAGTCCAATTAGAGTGGCCTAATAAGCAATAAGAGCCCACTTGATCCCAAAAGGTTAAGATAGTGAGTCTTGGTTCCTTGCCACTTATCAGGTACTCTAGTTTTTTTTAATTTTCTTATGTGGGATAGTATCAATAAACACAACAAATCTCCCTCCTTCTAAATACACTACCACATTAAAGCACGCCCACTTCCCCACAAACCCAATCTCTACTCCAGCAAGCCCATCTCTTCACCATTGACTCATTTATTGGCTGTGCAAGTAGTAAAGACATCACAAACCTACTTGTCCATGAGTTGCCCACTAAGCCTGGTGCAACCATAAGAGCAACCACTTTCTTCCTTGAGTAGTCCAATATTTCAGCTCTGATACCACTAGTTGGGGAGGTTTTACACATGGGAGCCCAACTAGAAATTTCAATAAGCGGGAGTCCACCTGATCCCAAAATGTTAAACTAGTGGATCTTGGGTCCCTGCCACTTACTAGGTGCTCTACTTCTTTTCAATTTTTCAATGTGGGATATTATCCATAAATACAAAATACTCTAACTATCAACTTTCTATTGGAACAATGTAGTATAGTGTAACATTACTAACTATTACATGTAATTTAACTTTTATATTGTGATCAATGTGATGCTTATATTGTCCCCTTTTAAATTCTTTCTTGATGTATATCTTATCTTAATTTGTTTTAAATTTACTATAATTATCATAACTATCTAAGAATCTTCATATCAGAATCAAAGAAATTAATATTCAGATTCGACACAATATGTTCCTTTTGTTTTTTTTTTTTCAATAGTTTGTCTCATTAGTTACCACAAAATAGTAAATATTGCTTATTATTAACTTGACATAAATATAGCATTATAGATCTAGAATCTATGAAGAAATCAACTCTAAATTCTGTTGTTATCATAGTTGACTATAAGTTAAAATTAAGTATCGGAGGGTGTGTTTTTCGCATACATTGAGGAATATGCTTAAAGTAAAATATATAGTCAAATCCAATTCAGCTTGGAAAGTTAATGCCAATGATAAAATTTCCTTTCTTTGGGACAACTGGCTAGGAGATGGAGCACTTCACGAAAAGGTAAGCTTAACAAATTATGACTCCATTACTAACTTCTTCATATATGAGATGTGGGACATCTCACGGCTATCAGATTTCTTACCTGCAAGCTTGGTTGAATAGGTGAGTAAATTTTAACAGACTAAAAAGCTTGATTTACCAGATCATATGATTTGGAAACCATCCTCAATGGGGACTTTCTCCATAATAACTTCTCACGAATTATTGAGACCGATGTTAGTTGAAAATCCTTTGTGATTGACTGTGTGGCATTCAAAGGTACCTCGGGAAATATCCTTTTTCATGTCACTATTACTTATAGGACAAATTTATTTGGATATTGTTCTATATAAATTTAATATTGTTGGCCCATCTAGATGCTTTTGTTGCTTAAACCCTGAGGTAGAAACTATTGATCATGTGTTTTAATTGGGCTCTGTTGCATCTAACCTTTGGAAATATTTTGAGCTTCCTTTAGGAATAAACTTCTCGGATGTTTCTCTGAATGAACGTTGTAAATCCTGGTGAGATCTATCATATCCCAACAAATCATTGCAGCTTGTTTGCAAATTACCCCCCATTTTTATTTTTTGGATAATTTGGAGGGCATGAAATATGTGGAATTTTCAAGGAAGCATTTGCCCTTTTCTTATCTCATGCCTAAGGTTCTTTATCTTGTGTTGTCTGTGGTAAAAAGTAATTTTCCTCGGTTGGGACTTTATCGAGATCATGGATAGATTTTATTAAAATTCTAGAGAAGTATCATCCAATTTTAAAATTACCCCAATAGTCTAGAACTTTCCAAAACATACATACCAAATACGGATGGTAGTTCTTTATTAGACTCAGTATTTGAGGCGAGTTGTGGAATTGTAAAAGATAGTCAAGAAGGCTTTGTCTTTGCTTTTTGTGGTTTCTTTGGCCAGGTGGATAGCTTACAAGCTAAAGTACGAGCTATTCTTTTGGGCATGTTGCTTTGTAAATTGAAGGGAGTATCTTCATATCAAATTGAATGTGACTCCAAAGTGTTGTTTGATTCAGTAAAGGATCTAACTCAAGTTGTTTGGAATTTTTGGCGATGGTTCAAAAAGTTGGACAAATACAAAGAAATTTTTTTTGAGTATTTCTTATTATTCTAGAGAAATGAATACGTTTGCAGATGCATTGGCAAATTTGGGACAGCAGATCCAAACTTTCAAATTCTTTTAAAATATGCATTATTTGCCAAATAGAGTTAGATCATTAATTTTAATGGATGTATATCAAATATGTAATTTTAGGAGTAAAATTTGGTTGCTAAAATTTTTTGTAAGTCTAACCACATTTTAGTTTTGATTATGATCTATATAGTAATTTTGCAAATGGTGACATGGTGAGTGCCGCTCACCCTACTTTTCAATTGAGAGGTTAGGTTTATGCCCCCCTCCTATGTAATTTTATTATAATGAGTAAATTACATCTACTACCATTGTGGTTTGTAAATTAAAACTACCAATCAAATCCCAAGATTTGGAAAATTACTAATACCTCCTTAAATTTGATAAATTCATAATATTTAGCCCCTTTAATCAACAAAATTCATAATATTTAGTCCTCTTAGAGAGGTATTGGTAGTTTTACCAAATCTCGGGGTTCGATTGGTAATTTACACGAATCACAGGGGTAGTAGATGTAATTTGCCCTATTCTAATTAATGAAAGAGTATCCAAGCCCGCCAGCCGCAATACAACCTTAAAAAAAAAAAAATAGGCAATGCATTTGTTAAAAGTTAGTCACTACTAGAATTGCTAATGTTATTTTAATTCTGAATCAACAATTTTTTTTCACTCATTAGAATATATTCAAAATATTCCTGTGTAAATATGTTAGGCAATATTTAATCATAATGAGACAATATTTGGTCATAATTAGGCAATATTTAGTTTTCCCTCATACTTATTCCATAGTTGTATTTATATAATACTTGTACGGAAATGTACCACATATACAAAGTATACAATTATTCATTTTTCTCTCAAATTCTAACTTGGTATCAGAGATTTGCTAGTTATTTGGGCAAATTTTTTTTATTTCCAGTCATTAGTCTCACCTTGGCCTCTGCAAATTACCAGATCCCGTTCTCACGAGTTCTTATGCGTTAAGAAGCATTTCTTTAGCACATGGTTCTCACGTGCCCAGCCTTCTTTTTTTGGCGTGTGTCATCTGCCAACGCCCGTTCAACCAACCATGATCTTCCGCCATTCGGAACAATGCCATAGTAGATCTTTTTCCATTGATCGTTTTTGTCATTCATTAATTCAGATTTTCTACCGGTTCATTTTCTCTCATGTTGCGGTGATTGTTCGTTGCTGGTTGTTGCTCCTCGATAGTCGCTGTTTTCTTGGTCCTTGCCATATGATGGTCGTTCCTCTTTGGATCTTGTTTTGTGGTCGTTTCTTTGGATTTGGTCTTCTCATTTTTTGGTGTTTGTCACCCATTGTGCTCCAAATCTGTTATTTGCCGACCTAGTCCGTCTGTTTTGTTCATTTTTTATTCATATTCATGTTTCGGTTGTCATGGTCATTTTTTTATTCTTTGTTATGGATACTACTAAGCCAATTTTCAAACCATTACAATAATTCTTGACAATTCATTATGATATATGGTCTCAAGAGATATGCAATTTTCTTAAAGGTAGACTTCTATCGCAAGTTGTAACCGGTAAAATTCCAAAATCTATTAGGCAACGCGATGAGGATAAAGTTAAATTCATTAATAGGCTTGAAAATTTGGATGCTAAAAATCATCTTGCAAGTTTGACACAGCTAAAGTTGTGTGGAATTTTTTGAACATCCAATATTCTCTTGCAAATGATGTTCACCAGTTTCAGTTATATCACCGAATCTATCATCTGTGGCAACAGATTGGTCAATCTATTTATTAATATGTTTATGAGTTAGAAATTCTTTGGGATCAATATTCTCTGTATAATCTAGCATAGCCCACTTCTGAAGCTACTACTATTTATGTTGATTTTTGCAACCGTCATCGTTTTTTACATCTTCTTATAACTCTTCGAGATGAGTTTGAGTCTATTTGTAGTTCTATCTTACACCAAAGCCCTCTACTTACCTTTAATATAGTTATTAAGGAATTGTTTGTAGGAAAAACTCGACTAAAAACCCTTCAAGAAGAACGTACTCCTTATGCTCTAGAATTAGTCCTTGCTACATTAGTTATTCATGCTCTTACACTAATCACTTGTGCTACTAGCTCTACACAGACAATCCTTCCTTCTCTAGTCTCTTCAAAGGGATCTTCTGGTGGTGGTAGTAGTTCTCGTTCTAGTTCTCGTTCTTGTTCTCGCTTTTACTCTCCCTCCCAGTCAAAATCTTAGCCAACCTGCTATTATTACAAACAGGTGGGTCATATCATTTCAAAATGCTGTACTTTCCAATTTAGACAATCCCAAGGTCTTGCACATTCCCCACAGCTTGCCCATTCTTCTACAGCTGCCATAACCAATGAATCCTTTGAGTTTAACTCGTTAAAATTTTCCCTGAAAGATATTCAAACTATTCTAAATCAATTACACTCTCAGTTATAGACACTATCTCCCTCTATTTCTGGTATCTCTTCTATCTCCTCTATTAGTTCAGGTACAATATCTAAATGATATTTCGATTCTGCATGTTGCAATCACATGACACCAAATTCTTCCATTTTTATTACCAAAACACATTCTATCAATTCTCCTATTGTTTATATAGCTAATAATTCTCCAAAGCATGATCAACACACTAGCTCCATTCATACTACCTCTTTATCAATCCTTAACGTTTTCTTGTGCCACAAGTTTCCTTAAATATTTTATCCATTGGCTAATTGTGTGAACTTGGTATTGATGTTTTGCTTTCGAGGCACGGTTATTTTTCTACGGGATTCACAAATTAGTAACATTCTTGGGACAGGGCATAAAATTGGTCATCTATTTGAACTCACTTTATTTCATTTCCCATCATCAAACATCATTGCAACTATTACATCTTCATTTTGGCGTGCTCATTTTGGGCATTTATCTAACTCTACATTAACTTATTTAATTTTGAATATGACTTTGGGTTCTATAAAATCAGAACAAATTGACTGTATAACTTGTTAACTTTCCAAACATCATACTTTACCTTTTTCTTCTAGTGAATTTATGTCTCATGCTCCCTTTTGATTTGATTAATTCTGATATATGAGATCTTACTCCTATTGTTACTATGGTGGGGAGGGAGTATCTATTTGTTATATTTGTTGATTATTATTCTCGCTATACTTAGTTTTATCCACTAAAAAATAGATCTGAATTATTATCCATTTATATTCAATTTGCTATTATGATTCCTACCCAAGTTTCCTCCAAAATGAAAATTCTTCGCATTGATAATGCCAAGGAATATAAAGGCTCTACTCTTACACAATTTTTGTCCAAAAATGGCACTCTTATTCAAAGATCTTGTCCAGGTACATCACCTCAAAATGGGGGAGCATAATGAAAACATCAGCACATTTTAGATGTTGTTAGAGATTTTTTTATTTTCTCATCCTGTCGTGAAATTTCCTAATAAGAGGTTACTCTAACTACTATTTATACCATTACTTGTATTCCTTCCTTATTTATTGATAATCTTTCTCCTTATGAACGTTTGTAAAAATGTTCACCTCACTATCATGTGCTCAAAGTTTTTATAAAGTGCTTGTTTTGTTCTTTTGTAGCCCCATGAGTATACCTAATTAGAACCCAAAGCTCGATTATGCTGCTTCCTAGGGTATGGGATTGAACATAATAGCTATCATTATTGGGATCCTATATTTCAACAACTCTGCATTTCTAGCCTTGTTACTTTTTTGAGAGCACACGGTGTTTTCTTCTATTTTTCCGTTTCACATTGATAATACGTTCTCTCACTTTTTTTCGCTAATCCTGTTCTTCCTCTCTTTCATAGTAACGATGTTGCATGTGCTGATTCTTTCACTCACATTGAACCTTTTGTCCCTCCCAATAGATCTTCCCCGTTTGTGGATCCAACTGCCTTCTCATCCATTGTCACTTCACCTTCTCTTGTTCGTTAGTGTAGTTGTGTACGTAACCTTTCGACCCGTCTTCATGATTATGTTTGTAATTCTACCATTGTTTCTTATGAACTTTGCACTTATCACAAAGCTTGTTCTCATCCTTTGTGGTAGCAAGTTATACCAGAAGAACTTCAAGTTCTTATACAAATTCACACTTGGTGTTGACTTATCTTCGGGGAAATCATTAGTTGGCTGCAAATGGGTGTACAAAATAAAAACTTGTGCTAATGGTTCCATTGAACGATACAAGACTAGAATTGTTACCTAGGATTTTACCCAAGAATATGGCATTGATTACGAGGAAACTTTTGTTCTATTATCTCATCTCATCTTTGTTCGTAGTCTTATTGTTATTGCTGATGAGGGACATTGGTAATTTTTTCAAATGGATATTAAGAATGCCTTTCTCAATCGAGACCTATCAGAAGAAGTGTACATGCATCATCTTCTAGGATACAATCATCTACCTAATAGAATTTGTTAGTTATGTAAAACCCATTATGGTTTGAAACAAGCACCTAGAGCATGGTTTGAGTTCTAAGATGACATGTAGAATTATTTTACTTATAAGTAGTTAAGTCATGGTAAAAGATGGTAGTTTGACGATAAGAACTTTTTATCGTAAAATAAGTGGCTGCAGAACTTCTCAATTGAAGCTTTGGAATTTTCATGCTTTAATACGTTTTTATTACAAGATTGTGCAAAGGGTTACGTGTAGGATTGCGACTTCGCACATGCAATGTTTGCTAGTTTATTCGTGTTACTTACTAGTCTTTCTAGGGGAAAAAAGAAATATACATCTACCATACTCATATTATTAGTGTGGTGACGAATCATAAAAACTATAATTACTTCTTCTTCCTTTTTTTTTTTTGTATTTTTTTACCTCCTGCACATGTATATCAATTTGGCGATTAGAGAATTTTTATCCTGAATGTGTCAAGTTATATTATCTTATATGTCGTGGCAATTATATGGAATATTTTGATTCTTTTACTATATGGAATATTCTAATTCTTTTACCTAATACTCAAATCAACAGCTTCTATATTATAGATAAAGGTTTTTATTTTCCATTTAACAAACGGAAGTGAAAAAATCCTCTATATTTTATATGAGCAATGATACTTTTAGTAAAAATTTATAATGATTGATGTAATATGTTTAAAAAAAATCATATTTTATTATTTTATACCTTTCAAAGAGTACAGTTGATAATTTTGTCTTTTTTAATTGCGGCTCATTAAAACTAATAGGGATGAGTATTATGAACAGTATGATGGTTGGTCGAATTCCGCAAAATATAGAGAAATTAAATAATGAAACTGGTTAATACATATAAATACCCATATTATTTTTAAAAATAAAATATATTAAAAATAAATCTTATCCGTGCCGGGTCTTTCTCCAGGTCTATCTTAATTAATGATCAGAATTAAGAAGGTAACCAGGCTGAAGAATCTCCTACAAGTCGTCCATGGCGGCTACATTTAGTACATTATGAAGGGAAGGGTTACGCGCGAATGACTGAAATTTCCATGCATCAATATTTGTTGGAGAAAGAATAACACCATCATATCAAAATCCACCACAATGATCAATGTTATTAAAAAGGATCCTTTCAAAGCTTTTATTTCCCGTTCCTCCTTGCGCATTTCGATCGTACGTATTACACGTGCATGCAGACAAAGTTGGAGCTAAGACTTTCGACAATATTATATGAAATTATGAATGACGGTCTCGTTTAGGTAAAAGATGATTTGTTTAATAAGTCGTAAGATATAACTCAAAGTCAGGTTTTATGAAAATCTCAGAAGATCAACTAAAGAGTTTTAAAACTCTTGTTGGATATTGACTTGCGGATCAAATCCAATTAATTATTAGTGTGAAAAATTCAAGGTTAATTCTTAGTTAGGTGGTTAAGTTTCCAACATTTTTACTAAGCCATTTAGTTTGTTGATTGGCCCTAGATATAATTTTTAGTCGCAATGAATTCATACCTAATCACAATGAATTCAAACCTAAATATTACATGTAACATGGTTAATTCATTCCTTAATACATAATTTGTTTTTTAGACATTTTTTAAATTATGAATCATATATAATCATTATTATTAGAAATATTATAGATAAAAATAGTATTGATCGGAAACTAAGACCAAGTATAAAAATGATTCTTATTCTATTAAAAAATGTTAAACAATTGTTGGATTTAAGACTATATGTAGTAGCAACGGTATACAAATTTCAGCCACCAGAATTGAAAACTCATCTTCTCAGCGACTTATATATTTTTTAGGGTAAATTACTCCAATAATCCCTCAACTTAAGGTTTGGTAGCGACTTGGTCCCTGATGTTGAAAAAGTTGTAATTGGGTCCTTCAACATCTATAATTATCACAAGTCAATCCAATTTGGTGAGCCAGCCACTTGAACCACCACCCAGCAAGAAGACATGAGTGGCACGTGATTCTAGTATGGGGTCGGGTTGTCGAAACCTCCAAAATTAATTTAGATCTTTAGACTAGCTACAATTGATTTGTAATAGTTATGAACCAGTTCGAATCCCATGGGGAGCTATGTGTTAAAAGATTTCTTAGTAATTGAGATGAAGAAAGAAAAGAATTTTTGAGTACCAAATCTATTTGTAGTTAGTAAAGAAATTATAAAAGAAATCAACTGGAAATATTTAAAAGAATTACTTCAATCTTACCAGGCTCCGATTCAAGGTAGTGTAGTTGTATTGAATATATCTTGATCATAGGATTCTTAAGACACTTCTCTATTCAAGCATTTAACTGAAAATTTTTTAGGATAGCCATGACAAAATTTTAGTTTCCTATTTTATTTGTTTGAACCTAACATTCACAACAAACCTTACTCACAAATGATTTGGGAGCAATAGCGTTCCATATCATTTGATAGCAGCACTAAGAACATTGAAAATAATTAAAATAAAAACTAACAATTGAGATAGCTACAATTGAAAATCTTTGTAACATTAATCCCCTTTAAATCATCAATGCATGATTACTGGCACTTTTTACACGCAAAAAATTCTAAGTGATACTTTTTCTAATTGTTCCGGACAATTACGAATCAAGAACAACTAGATAGCAATAGAAAGAAAAATGTAAATAAGTTGTCAATTTATTTAACAATCAAAATCCAAAAAAAAAATTGAATGCAAGGAATAATGATTACTGGAATGTAAAAAGATTATGAAACTATAAACAACACCTCACTAAATATATTGGCATTAACACGCCTTGAATCTGAATGGAATTAGTTTAGCCACTCATGGTAGCAAAACTATTCTAACTTTATTCTAGAATGAAAGAAAAGTACAAGAGAAAGAAAAATTCTGTAGAAAATAAAGGTATCCTATCTCTTGTCTTCCAAGTTCACTAGCCTTCCTATTTATAGATTTATTCTCTAACAACCTCCCTAAAGATTTCCTAGAATCTTTCCAAGAAATTCTAAGTTTTTAAATATTTGATTTCTAACTAATTATCCAGCCAACCATCCTATCTAATCCTAACAAATGAAATCCATTCTAACTTGAATTACAAAAATTGAAATGAAAAGACAAATTCAAATCTTGTAATTTAAGCTCATCACCCCTTTATCTCTGCTCAGGACATTGTCACGTGCATTCATCTGTTGTGTGTCTTCTTGAGTTTCACCTCCAAAACAAAAGACTTCATCCTTTAAGGCGTGATCTTTGTTTATCCAAAATAGTTTTCTGTTTTTGTTCCAAAAATCCTTCTCCAAAAATCTTCTAAATCTTCATTAAATTTTACCTTTTTGCCTTAGTCCATCAACTTCATTCCCTGTATGAAAAACCCCTCAAATTAGACATTTTCATACTAATAAAAGCATTAACATCATAGGTTTGCTCCCATTAAATGATAACAAATTAAATCCTATCAAGTAGCAGTGAGATTTGTACCCTCTGACTCACATTTAGCAATTCCAGCATTCTTGACTCATATTTAGCTCACTATTTTCTTCCATTGTGCCTTTGGACAATCTCTTTGTAATGTCCTTTTTGCACACAAGTAAATTACTTGTCTTTTTATTAGATTTAGATTTGATTGGGATCTTCTTTTACCCCTTTTCTTCTTTCTTTCTTCCTCGGACAATCACCCCTTTCACACTAACCATATCACCTTGTTCGATGATTGATTTCCATAACTCAATAGAGTTCATCAACGCCTTTACATCCTTCATGGAAATTGAGTCATGCTCATAAAACAAAGTGGTAACCAAGTGATCATAGAATTTTGGTAAAGAACACAAAAGAGTAAGGGCTTGATCCTTATCTTCCATTTTTACATCAATATTATCGAAGTCTAAAATAACTTTATTGACACATCTATATGTGTATCAATGGGTGTACCTTCCTTCATTTTCAGATTGTATAATCGTTGTTTCAAATATCATTAATTCATGAGAGATTCTGTCATGTAGAGACTCTCAAACTTTAACCAAAGTCTTTCAAGTGTTTTTTCTCCACAACCTCTTTTAAGATATTATCTACAAATGGCAAGGCAATTGAGCCACACACCTTCTACAAGAATTCGCCCTTCTCTTGGTCTATCATTGTCTAAGGCAAATACTCTTTACCTTTTAATGCTCCTTGGACACGTTTTTACATAAAGAATCATGCATTTTCATCTTCTACAGTTCGAAATCATTCTTCACATTAAACTTTTCAATGTCATATTTGACAATACATCTTGAAATAACCCAGGCTCTAAAACAAATTTGCTATGATTATTTTCAAGATCATCCAAGGATAGAAAAGTAAGAACAAAAAATAAATCGAAATACACATGTTAACGTGATTTGGAAACCTACATCCACAACAAAGATGATGATGATATTATTCACAATTTTGGCAATTACAAGGATTTCCCCAAACCCTTCAAAACAACTCACCTCCCACTATCTTGTATATACCTTCCCACTCTAGAAATCATACTCTAAAGCTCTTAATTTTTTTTTTTTGAAATCTCTACTTTATCCTGAGCAAGGCTATAATCTTCTTGTTGTTGTACTTGTGGTGCATCCATACCAATAGTGTTCACCACATTTTCAAAAGGTTCTTCTAGAGTTATCTTTTGAACTTTTTCAAAAGTTTCAACTTCAAACTCCACCTACTTTTAATGCTCTTTCCTTCAACAGCGTTAGTTTTCTTCTTTTTCTTTGTTAGCAAAATAGACTCATCAAAGCTAACATTCCTACTAATAAAAAGCTTGGATGATTTGTCATTAGAGCACCACAACTGGTAACCATTCTCTTTATCTGCATACCCTAGAAATATGCACTTCCTTACCCATTGCTCAAGCTTACCATCCTTAACGTGGGTATATGTAAGACAACCAGAGACTCTCAATTTAGAGTAATTTGTAAGGAGAACCAATCATCTTTCTTCTGGAGTCAAACAATCAATTACTATGGATGGAAACTAGTTGATCAAGTAACAAGTTGTGTTAGAAGTTTCAGCCCAAAATTTCTTAGTCAATCTAACGTTAGAAAGCATGCACTTTACGTCATGATTCATTGGTCAATCTAGCATTAAAAAGCATACACCTTACTTCATGGTCTTCCAATTTGAACACCACAAAGATTTCATCAAACTTCTCCTATATTTCTTCTGGAGTCTGACAATCAATTGCTGTGGATAGAAACCGATTTAGCAAGTAATAAACGATGAGTTTGACAATCAATTGTTGTGGATGGTAACAGATTTACCAAGTTACAAGTTTTGTTTACAGCTTTAGCCCAAAATTCATGTGGATGGAAACTGATTCACCGAGTAACAATCGGTGAGTTTGGCAATCAATTGTTGTGGATGAAAATTGATTTACCAAGTAACAAGCTGTGTGCATAGGATTAGCCCAAAATCCCTTGGTCAATCTAGCATTAGTAAGTATGCACTTTACGTCATGATTCCTTCATCAATCCAACATTAGAAAGCATGCACCTTATTGCATGGCCTTCCAACTTAAACACCACAAAGATTTCATCAGACTTCATCTTTGTGCTTAAGAAAAGAAGTAGTAAGAGCCTATCTAAAGTAGTCTAATAAGTAATAAGAGCCCACATGAATTCAGAATTTTAAACTAGTGGGTTTTGAATCTTTGCTACTTATTAGGTGCTCCAATTTATTTAATTTTCTAATATAGGATAGTGTCTATGAACATAATAGTTTATTTACTTAGATGGGGCAAAAATAAAATTTAATATAATTAATTTGTTGTGTTAAAAATAAGAATGCAATTGATGCATAATATATATATTTATATTGCTTATTACAAATATTCAAGGAGAAAAGAAGTCTTACTAGCCAAAGTGAAAAAAAATATCACCAAAATCTACTAACAATTATACATCATAGGTTTGAAGAATTATAAGCACTCACCAGTTCATCTTTGTGAAATGATCAATATTTTGGCTTCATCTATGGAATCTCTTCCCCATGTTGTTTATATAGAGATCAGATCTTCTATCCTCAATTATCTCTCTCTGTTTTAATTAAAATTGAATTCAAAAATACGTTGTTTTGATTGTGGTACACAAGTGGGGTATAGACTTAAGAACAAACAATCTGATGTGGTTTTATATAAGGGGGCACTTGGTATAAATGGTGGGTTTGGGAACAGAATGGATTTGTGGAATGGAAAGCTTTGGAATAGAATGGAATGATAATAATTATGTTGTTTGGTATTATTTTGTAATGGAATGGAATAGATTTTATATTAAAATTAAAATTTAATATTAATAATAATAAATTTATAAATAAAGTTTATATTAAAATTATAACAAAAATATTAGTATTTTACATTATATGATATTTAATAAATTATATCTTATTCAAAAAATAGTCAAAGTGCATGTCATTTTGTTGAGAAAAATATTTTTTATAATTTAGTGATTTTTTTTAAATAAAAAAAAAAACAAAATAGGGGTTGCAAACCATAGGGGGGTTTGCAACACCCTTGTCATGTGGCGCGCGCCCGTGACGCGCCTGCCAGCGCTGAAATTTTTTTTTTTTGTTTCTCCATCAAAAACGAGGCTTAAAACTACGTCGTTTTTTAGTTCTTCCAAAACCCATTTGATGGGTTTACACAAAAGGAGGGGGAGATGTGGGTTTCACCTCCAAAGGGTTACAAAAACCCAAAACCATGTACCAAACATCCCATTTGAATCCAAAGTATTCCAAATCCATGCCAAAACCACATACCAAACACCACCTAACTTTGGTTCCTTATTAAAACTTAACCCTCTGCTCACTTTGTGAGCTTTTCTCTCTCCAAAAAGTGGAAATGTACAAAGACTATTGGAAAGAGCGAAAAAAGTCGTTCTTTGGGTTTTTGGAAGCGATTTATAATTAATTAAAATCAAAGAATTCCATTAATGAAGCAATAATCTTTGGATTTTTTTGAAGCTATTTATAATTAAGTAAAACCAAAGAATTCCATTAATGAAGCAATAACTATTTTTTTCCTTCGGAAAAATATTCAAAGTGCATGACTTCAACTCCATTCAAATAAATGTTATAAATTTATCCCATCAATAAAGATAACACTAGTTCTCTCAAACTCTAAAGTTCACTTCATAATTAAACAAACCTCAAAAAAAATGAGAAATAATTTATCCAGATTGTTTTGTACCAACTAAATTCAATGTCCCTATAAATCATTATAAATTAATGAACAATATTTTATTATGACACTTCTTAGAAGGGTCCATTGGAAAAGTTTTAGCAGACCTATGAATAAATATTTTTTTCCACGAAACTCTTGTGCATTAAAAATAAGTTAATTGTAAAGACAACTTCAACTTTGATCCAATTGCATCATACTTTCTAGCAACTTTTAAATGTAGTAATTATCCACCTCAATAATAATTTTGTCGCAATTAACTCAAAATTAAGTCCTACCATTGAAATTAAAATAAGATTTACCAAACCCAAAAAAAAAAAATTTAAAAGTTGCACTTTCAAATTGAGAAAAAAATATATTTTTTCAATTTTTACCTCGAGTTTTTTATTTGAAAGTGAAAATTCCTTATAAAGGCATACTAGGTTTCTACATTTCTACGAAGCACCGCCTTATGATTTCTATTAAGAGTGTAAAATTACTTTATTATTTTAAACATTTTGTCGATGACTTTTCTACCATCTTATCAAATTCTTACTGATTCATTATTTTCATATTTACTATTTTAAAGAAATAATATAACCCAAGTGTATGTTCTAATATAAACCCAATAGGTAATGCACCTTTGTAGTGGCCTGTATGGACAAGAGCCATTAATTGGTTTTAACCTGTTCAGTGAAATTGCAAGTGTACAATATCAACAAGTAATAAAGTGGTGAGTAGAGTATCGTTCCCACGAGGATTGTTTAAAACTAACCAATTACTTACCAATATGATTAATTCAACAACAAGCTAGCCAATTAAATTGTTTTATGGTAAATTTAACTAAAGAAGGAAAAATTAATAACAATTGATAAAAGCAACAAATAAGATGTTAGAGATTCCGATTTCACTTAATCAATCCTAATTAACTCTCTTGACTTGTCATGCAATTAAATTAAATTCCAAATTATGATGGTGAAATTTCCCTAATGTAAATTAATAGCCGACATCGGTCTAATAACCCTATTTAGATTAAAATCAACTCACACTTGGTCTAGGTGAATTTAGATTTCTAAATGCATTAGGAACTATTGAAATTCCCGGATTCAATCTAAGTAGCCACGACTTAGTTTTACTACCAAAACCACATGAACAACCTAGATTATTACGGTCTGAATTGAATTCACGGTTTAATATCACATGAGCACATGCATGTTATCTCCACACGGTATCAAACAAGCATAAAAAATCAATTAGGTGGTGATCAATCACCTAAAAGCATTAAGAACATGATATTAAACTCATAATTGAAATATAGGTTGCATGATCAAGTCTTAAGAATTAATTATTCATGATTAAGATCCATCTAATCTCTAACAAAAGAATTTAGAACTTAATGAAATTTAGACTAACAACAAAAATAAAAGTAGACATAATTGAAATTAGAACAAATTATGAAAATTAAAGTAATTATATTTAATAAGTATAAAAGCTCTAAAATAGTTAATACTTGAAAATAAAACACAACTAGAAGTTCATAACAAAACAAAAGAAGTAAAACTACTAAAATTAAAGACAAGAAAAGAAAGCTAAAATTGCTACACTAACTAATTAAAGTAAGAAAAAACAAAACCAAGGACTTGAAGTCAAACAAACAAAATTCTGCTGCCTTTTGTTTCTTCTGCACCAGATAGCTTTTTTAAAAAAAAAAAAAAATTCAGCCGCTGCTTTGTACCAAAGTCTGCACCCAAGTCCAAGTTGGCGGCTGTTTCTATTTGGGTTACTAAACTACTAAAGACAATCAAAGGAAGGACAAAGAATTTATGAGAAAATAGAAAAAAAAAAAACAAGATGATGACTGAAATTCTGCTAAGAGAAAAAAAAACTGAGAGCAGCTACTGGAATTTGCTGAAGAAAACCAAGAGCAAAACTACTGAAATTTCTAAGAAAAGAAAGCAAAGACCATGCTTCCAAACTAATGAAAGAAAACAGAAAGAAAAGAAAATTCTACTAAATCTAAACTAAAGCTAAAGAGAGCAAAATAGAAGAAGAAGAAAAGATGTTTCCGGACTCGATGGATGCTCCTCTCTTCTTCTCGGCTGTGTTGTTTATATAGAGCAAAAGATTGGCTGTTTCTTCCTAAATTCTGCAAACCCGAATCCTTCTTTGTTTTGCTTTTTCTCTTCAACTTGCAATCGGTTTCTTTAGTTTCCAAATCCCAGCCATATGTTGTTTCCAAATTAGTTTGCAGCTCAGCTCGGTTCTTTTTATCTTTGTTGCTACTCGAAGTTTCTTATTTCCTTTTTTTGTGCTTAGCTTGGTTTCTTCTTTTGTTTGTTGTAGCTGACTTATATTTTCTACTTCTTGTACAGCACGGCTTTCCTTCTTTATTTTGTTGTTGCTGTCTTCAGAAATCAAGAGATGGGGTGTGGCTGCTTTTGTTTCTTAATTGTGCAACACGGTTTCTATTTCTAATTTGTAACCCAGCTTTGTTTCCTTCTTGCAGCTCGGCTCTTGGTTTCTTAGTTATAGCCAAAAGAGTTTTCTTTGTCTTTTTGTTGAAGTAAATTGGTCAAGCTTTGATAAGCTTTCTTGGCTATAAAATAACAAAATAATTGGTTAGTCCTTTGTTCTCAAATTAGAAGAAAAATTCAAGATTAAGCTCAAAAGTTCTAAAAATATTAGAAAACTCAGAAATCATAAAATCAAAGGATAATTTGGCCAAAAAATGTAAAAAAAAAAATCAAAACACAAGCCAATTTCTAACCATAATTAATAAGAAAACCCTATATAAAATAAAATTATCAAATTACCCCCAACTTAGATCAAAGCTTGTCCTCAAGCTTGCACTAGAACAACATATTTCTTTTCATTCCATACCCTTTCTAACCCATCCATAAATAATTCGAAATCATTACACATTAGAGATCTTGATTGGAATAATAATCCAAAGAACAAGTATTCGTAGCCCTTTTTCTTAACAAAATACACATCTCATTAATTCCAACAATTTCGTCGAAATCAAATGCACAAAATTTGATAACCTCTCATAGGTTGCACTCTAATCACTCAAAGTGTTTAGGGGTTTCATTCAGCACTCAAGTCAAACATAGCATGTCATTACCATAGGCTTGCTTATATATCACATCTCCACCACTAATAAATATGAATCCATGCAATAATCAAAGGGTCTTTAGAAAGGTTGTATCGGGGCTTAGGTAAAGGTAGGTAAAAAGAAAGGAAAATTTAGGTTTGTACAAATCAAATTATGTAGAAACTTCCTTGCATGACTAAAAAGCAACAAGTAGCATATTAGAACCACTTCTTTATTCCAAATAACATGTATCCCCTTTTTACAACTTCATCATATAATTGGACCATCTTGTACACAATGAAAACATTAACTTTGTTCAATCTTCATAGGGAATATTGTTCACTTCTCTTCCTCTTTTTAACTCTATAAAATTGAAATCTTGCAAAAATTTGACAATTAAATTGTTTTATGGTAAATTAAACTAAAGAATGAAAAATTAATAAAAATTGATAAAAGCAACAAATAAGATGTTAGCTGAAGGCAGCATGCTATATAAAATAAAATTATCATAACCCTAGTGTATCCCTATTTATATGCTAGCTGAAGGCAGCATGCTAAGTATTCCAAATTAGATACCTAGGGTGTAATGCTTCAAACAACCACATATACTATTGCTTGACTTTAAACCCTAACAATCTTGAAGCATTAGATATTGAAGATTTGGAGAAACTTTTTTTCACGTTTTTTGAAAAAAAATATATATAAAAATTCGTGAATAGTGCGGCAAGGATATTTTGGTCATATTGAAATTTGATTTTTTACTCCGGTGACGGATCGAGGCAAAAGAGTAGTCCATCTTATAGCTCTCGAAGAGAAGAATTCAACAGTCTAATCAGATCGTCGATCCGACGTTGGAGTTGGCCGGGATTTGAGTTTAAAGTTTCGAAAATCGAAATCTTTCTCTTCAGATCCTGAAAGATCCAGACAGTTTTAACTTGCAAGGTCACTTGGGTTGTGTTCTCCTTTTGAAGACGATCGTTTTGAGGGGTCATGGGTCTTGATCGGAGCTAGGACGATGGAGAAACGAGCAATTGAAATTCTAGCGAGTTCGGAGTGAGTCAACTCGGTGAGTCAGCCACTAATTTGGTAGTATCTGGCGGTGACCGACTCATTTGACTGTTGACTTTGACGGGCTAACCTGTTGATTTTGACCAACGTTGACTTTGACCATTGACCAGAGTTGACTTTTCAGAATTTTTTCTGCTTCTGAAATCAGGTGCACTCATTCTATTTTTCCGTTTTTACTTATTAAAAATGGAAAAAAGCATGCCAATTGAGATGGTCGAACTTCATACTTTTAGTGGGTCTGAATTTAATTCATGGAAGCGAAAGATTCAATTTGGTTTAAAATATGAAAATATTTTTTATACTGTTTTGAGTACATTTGCTGATACTACTGAGGAAGTTGATGAGTCTCAATGGAATAAGGATGATGACTTATGCAAGGACTATTTATTGAACTGTCTTTCAGACCGTCTTGCAGAAGTTTATAGCAAGTTTAAAACTGCTAAAGAAATATGGGACAATTTAGATACTCAATTTAAGAAGAAGGAGGAATTGTCAAAAACACATCTTGTTGACAAATTCATGGATTTCAAATTCAAGGAAGATATGGAAATCATTGCTCAAGTAACTGATCAAGAAAATTTGAGATCTAAATTGACCAATGAAAACATCATCGTTTGTGATCCTTTTCTGGTTGGTGCCATTATTTATAAATTACCATCTGCGTGGCATTCTTTCAAAACTTAGATGTACAGGAAGAAAGTGCAGATGGGACTAGATGATCTTAAACGATTCATTAGAATCGAGGATGAGAATCGAGCTAGAAATAACTTGGAGATGGTTAGACAGCAACAATTAGCTGCTAACACGATAACAAATCCCAAGAAATTTCCTAAGAAATCCAAGTCACACAAGAGTGAGTCTCAACAATTGGAGGCCAAAAAGCCTATCTTTAAGAAAAAGAAGGGCAAGTGCCACAATTGTGGGAAGTGGGGCCACTTTGCAGAAGAATGTAGGCAACCTAAAAAGGACAAATCTGACACACCAAAGAAGGAAGCAAATATGCTAGTACAGAAGACTGAGCCTCAAAAATTTGTTGCTATGGTGGGCAATAATGGAAAGGCCAGTACTTCTTCAGAATAGTGGTTAGATTCTGGGGCAACGTGCCATGTCTACAAAAATGAAAAGTTACTTGATGATGTTGCTGAGGCCAACGAAACTATTGTTGTGGCTAGTGGGGCAGCGGAGACGGTGACTCACACTGGTACTGCAAATATGAGCCTTTCTTCAAGTAAACTTCTAACTATAAAAGATGTTAAAGTAGTTCCTACTATTCAAAAGAATTTAATTTCTATTAGTCGCTTAGACAATGCTAGCATGAGCATATTTATTTCTGGTGGTAGAGTAACTTTATCTGTTAACTCTCATTATTTTGGTTGTGGATTCTTGACTGGTGGTATGTATAGATTGAGTTCTGTAAATGAAATGGTCAGCCAAGTTAGTTCAAATTTAATTGATCCTACAACATTGCATAATCGGTTAGGACATGTGAATTACAAGAAAATGGCTAGACTAGCTAAAACTCATAATATACCTCTAGGTACTTCGATCAGATTTAACAAATGTGAAATATGTGCTCAAATGAAAGTTACTAGAAAATCATTTCGTACGGTCTCTAGAAGTACACAACTTCTTGAATTAATACATTCTGACCTCTGTGACTTTAAAAGTTTCACAACTAGAGGTGGTCGGAAGTATTTGGTAACTTTTATAGACGATTTTTCGAGATATTGTCATGTTTATCTATTAAAATCAAAAGATGAAGTATTTGATAAATTTAAGATTTTCAAGAATTGTGTTGAAAACCAATTGAACTTGAAAATTAAAAGGTTTAGGAGTGATAGAGGAGGAGAATATACATTGACAGGGTTCAAGGAATTTTGTCCTACAGAGGGCATAATACTTGAAACTACTGCTCCTTACTCACCTCAATCCAATGGCATAGCTGAACATAAGAACAGGACGTTAACAGAAATGTTAAACTCTATGTTATTGACAGCTGGCATACTTTCTTGTTATTGGGGAGAAGCAGTTTTGACTGCTAATCACATCTTGAATAAGTTGCCGCACTCTAAGTTGTCTTCAACTCCTTATGAGATATGGCATAAACATCCTTGTAGATATGATACTCTTAAGATTTGGGGCTGGATTGCTTATGTGAGGATACCAAACCCTAAGAGACCTAAGGTGGGGCCTAGGACAAACACTTGTGTGTACCTAGGTAGTGCAGAGGATAGTGCAGCTGATCGGTTCTTGGATCCATCAACCAATGTGGTTATAGAATCTAGAGATGCAGTTTTCTTTGAACATAAATTTCTTCGAGATCAAGGGTTGACAGTACCCAACACTATAGAAATAATTTCAGAATCACCTAAAGAAACTGAATCAAATTCCTCTGACACTCGAATAATTTCTGAATCTGCACCTTTAAGGGTTTCTACAAGAGAACAAGTTCCCAAAACGTTTGGTGAGGATTCTGTCACTTACCATTTAGAGGATGATCCATCCACTTATAAAGAAGTGAGGAGATCTAGGGACTCCCTATTGTGGGCAGAAGCCATTGATGATGAAATGAGCTCTCTGTTACAACATCAAACTTGGCAACTAGTCGATTTGCCAAAAGGGGCTAAGACTATAGGTTGCAGGTGGATTTCTTAAGAAGAAACTTAATCCTGATGGATCTATAGCTCGGTATAAAGCACGTTTAGTAGCTAAGGGCTATACTCAAGTAAGTGGGGTAGATTATTTTGATGTCTATTCCCCGGTGTATCACTTGACTACAATAAAAATTCTTCTTGCTTTGGCATCTATTGAGCACTATGTTGTGCATCAAATGGATGTAAAGACAGCTTTCCTAAATGGAGATCTGACTGAGGAGATCTACATGAACCAACCTGAAGGGTTTGTCATAAAAGGTTTTGAGAACAAAGTTTGTAAGTTAAACAAATCTTTGTACGATCTAAAACAAGCACCTAAATTGTGGCATCAAAAATTCGACAAGGTAGTAATGAGTTTAGGATTTCGATCCAGTTACTCAGATAAATGCCTTTACTACCGTTTTGTGCCGAATCAGGTTGCGATTATTTGTCCTATGTAGACGACATGTTGATACTTAGTTCCGATCATTCTGCAGTGAATGACGTAAAAGCCGAGTTGACAAAAGCATTTAATATGTCCGATCTTGGTGTGGTAGACACCATTCTTGGTATGAAAGTAAGTTTTACAGAGCAAGGTATTACTCTTAGCCAAGCTCACTACATTGAAAAACTACTTTCTACCTGGGGTTACAGTGAATGTAAAGTGGTTGAGACACCGTATGATCCTAATAAATGGCTGAGCCCCAATGAGGGAGCTAGCGTGAATCAGTTAGATTATTCTAAATTGATTGGTAGTCTCATGTATGCAATGAGATGAACTAGACTAGACATAGCCTTTTCTGTAGGCATGCTGAGTCGTTTCACTAGTAATCCCGGTCTTGAGCATTGGAATGCCCTCACGCGACTTATGCGATATTTGAAGGGTACTTCCAACTATACTCTATGTTAGAATGGCCATCCTCCTACGTTGGAAGGATTTTCTGATGCATCGTGGTACTCGGAATTAGGAGACAGTAAATCTACTAGTGGTTATATTTTTGACACTGGGTGGAGCGACTATTGCATGAAAATCCAAGAGACAGACTTATATTGCTTTGTAGTTTATGGAATCGGAACTTTCTGCTCTCGCTTCCGCAGGAGGAGAAGCAGAGTGGATAAGAGAACTGATCTGGATATTCCATTAACCCGTTTAAAGATTAATTCTTTAAGTATGTTCTGTGATAATCAGGCTACAGTTTTGGTAGTGAAAAACTCACTCTTTAATGGTAAGAGAAGACATATTAGGTTGAAACATGCCCTACTGAATTATCTCATAAAACACGGTATTATCACTTTGGTCGAAGTGAGATCGAAGGATAATATGGCTAATGCTCTCACAAAGGGACTGACCAAAGATCGAATATTCAAAATTGTGGGGGAAACGGGGTTAAAGACTATATAGACATGTCTTAACCTACATTTATGTTATTTTAAATTTTTCGAATCTCCCTTTGTTGGCTAAGATAACCACTTGATAATGTTTCGACGATGTTTATGGTTATCAATATATCATTCCACATTTGATGATATATCCTTTTTGGGTGAGTTGTCTCGTTCCACATGTGATGAGGTAATTTTACTCATTTTGGATGTTCGGTTTAGAGCGGTTGTATCATTCCATATCTGATGATGCTGTTTAACTAAATTTGGACTTGATAGCTGTAACATTCCACATAGAAACATGAAATGGTTCTCTTGAAAAGAAACTGTTTAGGTCTTGTTCTTATAAAGAAACTAAACATTGATGCTTATTGGTACGTGACATTGATGCATATTGTTATTGACATTGATGCTTATTGTTATTGATATTGATGCTTATTGACATTGATATATATTTATTTTCAGTCATTGTGGTATTGTGCTAAGTTCTTTTAGTAGAACTAGACACTTTAGTTTGTTACACAAATGATTGGATTTACATGAAATTCATATTTGGTAATTTACAGAAAATGACGGAAATGGAGGAGCTGATTCCAACTGGGATCCTGAAGGGGATGATCTACTTGATGGATAATTCCTCTAGAGCACTGCACTGTTGGGGACTATTATTTTCTTTGAAGTTGAATAAATAGTTCACTTACATATGAAATTGCTCATTTAGTTTGAGTTTAGAGTATTTCTAAAACTCTTGTGCTCGAAGTTTAGAGAATTTCTAAAACTTTAATTTGGTTCACTTATGAGTGAGACTTATTCATTGTGTTTGGTTGAGTTTAGATTGTTTCTAAAACTCATAATTGTGTTTAAAGAATTCATATTTTTGAGTAATGAATCTTTTGTGCTATGAATGATTCAATATTTTGTTTTGAACATTACATTATCTATCTATTGGATTGTGCTATATGTAGAACATAGGAGGAGATTTTTGGGTATTTAATATAACCCAAGTGTATGTTCTAATATAAGCCCAATAGGTAATACACCTTTGTAGTGGGCCTGTATGGGCAAGAGCCCATTAATTGGTTTTAACCCTAGTGTATCCCTATTTATATGCTAGCTGGAGGCAGCATGCTAAGTATTCCAAATTAGATACCTAGGGTGTAATGTTTCAAGCAATTGCATATACTATTGCTTGACTTTAAACCCTAACAACTGCTTATTCGCCACACCATTGAATAATATCAAGCCACCACAAAATGGAAGAAGAAAAAGACAGAAAAAAAATTAAACCCTATTTCTTTTACCATTTTTTTTGTATACAACACTCAATTGGTGGCGGCCAGAGCTCATAAGAATGGTCAAGTGAGAATTTTGAAATTGTGGAGATCGACTTTGGCTCATTGGCAAACTCAAAGGTTTGCCATTATGGACTTCCAGTTTATTAATTGGCTGGGCTGCATTGTATGGTTTCATGATGGTTTATGCATCTTACCTTGAAATTATTGTCTGTCTAGATATTTGTCTTATCCAATATTTTATTTTCTCACAAAAGTTCTATCTGCACACTTCCCAGGGTAAATATAAAAGTAATGAATTTGGTGGTGGTGGTGGCTATAAGAAAAATGGGCTTCAGTGACGACAGGAATTTCGCCACTAAAAGGCAGTTTTTCATCACCAAAACCATTTAGTGACAAAAAAATGATTCGTCACTCTGTTGTCACTAATGCTCCGTCACTAAAGGGTTTAGGCGACACCAAAAAAAAGTCATTAGTAAAGGGTGGCTTTAGTTATGAGATGAGGATGTGAAAAACATTAGTGACGGAAAAAATTCGTCACTAAAAAGGGGAAGAAGTTGTCACTAAAAGATAAAACTCGTCACTAATTGTGCAAGGTTAGTGACGAAGTTTAGTGATGAAAAAAATTCGTCACTAAAACTGTTTCGGTCAGCAAGTAGTTTTGTGTGCTTTGGTGACAGAAAAAAAAAATTCATCACTAAAAGGCACCTTGGTCAAGTCATTTTGTGACGAATTAGTGATGGTATTTTTTGTCGTCACCAAATGATTAGTGATGAAAAACGTTTTTCACCAAAATTTTGTTGGTCAATGCAATTTGTGACGAGGAAAAATTGATGCGCTTTGCATTACTGACGAAAAAAATTCATCACAAAAAGTTTGTTGGAAAATGAAATTAGTGACAAAAAAATTTTGTCACTAAATAGTGTCATTACTGACAATTTTAACCAAAGATGCAACTTGGTATATTTTAGTATTTATCACCAATAACATCACTGTATTGATCGTCACATTGTTTATCCTTGTAATACAAATATCATCGACGTAAAAAATGTAATGAAAGCAATCATACTAATCATTCAACATTCAAAACCTATTCAGGCATTGTGTCGAGGCACTCCAAGCTTGATGAATATGAAGAAGTGTTTTTTATGTCCTTCACTGTTATCTTGAGCAATAGTACAAACTTTTTCAGCCAAGCTTTCCAAATTATACGTGTAAGTTCCATCTACTTGTTCATTCATTGTGTCAATGCACATTTAGAGTAAAAGTTACCCAATCATAATAAAAATAAGTATACAAAGATAGCTACTAAAGCATAAACATATTCGCAAAACTATGCTCAATGCTGGCCAATAATAGTATGGCAACTTTTCAGAAAAGATTAACATAACATTTACTAATGGTAAGATGTAGGAACACAATAAATGTATATGTGAGTTGACTTAGTGAACATGGATTAACTTCATCACATTGATAACATGCATGATATCTTCATCTTTGTTGTGTCCAAATAATATTTAGGATACACGTTAGATTAATGCTATTGCCTATTTTCTGTAGCGTACTTGAATCAAAAGATAATTTCATGTCAATCATTTTATTTTGCCATAATTATGACTCTACCCAGGAAGATTTTTCGAGTAATTTCCACATTGCTTCAAAAAAAACTAATGAGACACTGGTGGGGAATAAACTTTCAATCTACTTTGGTCTAGAAACTTTAGTCCAGGAAAACTAGTCGCATGCTACTTCAATTTAGAAAAATTTAGAAAACAAAACAGTCACACACTTCAGTTCAGAAGAACTAGAAAAAAACAACCCAAAATTTGTCTTGAAAAAACTGCAAGTGAACTGGAAAAACAAACCACTCATATAACCATAAAGGGATTTGGTTTTGTAGCTATATGGATTTGTTCATAAATTCAAAAACTCTTTCCACATCGATGACACAAGGAGTCCAGAAAAAATCAGAAAAAAAAAACTAGGAAAAAAAATGAAAAAATCATTCCAGAACCAGCTAGAGAGAGAGAGAGAGCATCAAGTGATTTATGAATAGGTTTTCTACCTATATGGATTTTTTCAGAGTTTCAGAAACTCTTTCCCTTTATGCAATACTTCAGTCTAGAAAAATCAGAAAAACCAAGAAAAAATGAAAAATCTAGAACTAGCCACATAGAGATAGATATATAGAGAGAGAGAGCATCAAGTAATTTATGAATAGGTTCTGTAGCTATATGGATTTGTTCATAATTTCAGAAACTCTTTCCCTTTATACAATACTTCAATCCAAAAAAATCAGAAAAACCAAGAAAATGAAAAAATCAATCCAAAACGAGCCCCACAGAGAGAGAGAGAGAGAGCATCAAGTAATTTATGAATAGGTTTTGTAGCTATATGGATTTGTTTAGAATTTCGGAAACTCTTTCCTTTTTTGCAATACTTCAGTTCAAAAAGTTTTTAAAAGCAACAAGCATCTTTGTTTTAAAAGCAATTTCAGCTACATCAAGTTTTCATCACTTGCAAGAAAATAAATAAAAAGAGTGCACAGATCAAACAAAAGGACATATGACGCGCATTACAGCCATAGACAATCACTTGATGCCTTGCAACATAAATTTTTTATACAAGGAAGCAAACTGAAAGTGATAACTTCTACATTTTGCCAATAAAAAATAAAGACAATATTCCATCAGTTAAAGACCTTCATGATTTAGAACAAATTGAGGCCACTTTCGGACACTATGAGGCACAATCAAGAATAGAAGAAAACTGAGAACGTATAAAGTGAGCAAAAGCTGGGAGAAATCTTTTTTCAACCAAAATATATAATAAGTCCTAATCAAGAATAGAAGAAAACTTACAAGAAACAGTAAGAATACTTACTGTTTTAATAATTTAATTACTATAGATAAATAGATAATATGATGGAAACTAGAATCAATTTGTAATAAGAAAAAGCAATGACACTGCCGATATCATGCATAAAGTGAATCACACACATGTGGATCTTTTGATAAAAAGGAACAAGTAATCCTACTAATGGACAAAATAATAAAGAACACACTAAACTAAACCTTATGGAAGTCAAAATGCAACTATACTGCTACCTGAAATAATTAGTCCAGAAAAAAGCCAACAATAAAACCTGAATGCCGAAGAACTTTCAGCAGGTGAAAATGGAAGTGCATAAACCTTTTTTTCCCAGCAACACAAACATAACTTAAAGCTCACCCACCTGTACTTGTTCGAAGCTTTAAATATATCTCATCACGACTTTTGCTAGAAATTTTGCCTAGTCTATCTTGCAAAGAATGCCGAAGAGCACATAGAATGTGCCAAAAAATTTATCAAATCAAAACGGCAGTCCTGGGATACCCACATTTAAATATTTAAGCTTATCTAAAACACAAAAAAGATATGAGCGATCTTACAAAGTGTTCAAGTTTGTCAATTTTTCCAAGTTCAAAAGGGGCAGCATAGAAAATTGGCTTTAATAAATCAGAGCTACAATCTCTATAGCTATGAAACCTAGCAACCATTATCAATATCATAGGCATTAGCACTATCTAGGTTGAATGTAATATTTATTCATAACATTAATAATACCTGTGAGCCAGATTTTTCCACCTGTGATGCCATTTTGATTCAAGAAAGAAAAGTGTTCATCACAAAATTTTGGCATCTTTTGTTTTCCAGTCCTTGTGGTATGCAATAAAAATGCAAAATTAAGGTTACATATGAGAAAATATGGAAAAAAAAAACATTAAGAAGGTGCTCAAGCCACAGCGAAATGACATGACCATAAGGAATTAGAACAACAAATTCTGCCTAAAAACATCATAACTTTCAATGACATAGAGTTGACCAAAAAAAAAAAAAACCCACCTAAGTGAGCTAGATTTCACCCAACAAAGAAGTGAAAAATCCCAACTATGGGTTCGGAAAAGACAAATTATTTGAAATACAGGGCACCATTTCTTCAAGTGAAGAGAATGAGGATGACCTGGTGACAAGAGCAAGTTTGGAAGTGGAAGAATCATTGCGATTAGAGTTTGAAGATTTGGGACGTTCTTGAAACAGCTTTTCCAAGATGGCTTCAAATCTCTTCTTTGATTCTTCAGCCATCTCCATCTCTCTCTGCGTTGATATGAGCTAGGTGCGACTTTATTATGAGCCTACTATGGTGGTGGTGTCGTCCTTCCAGGTTCCTGGTTTCAAAATGAATCCGCAGATCTGAAAATCAAAAGTATTCCAAAAAGAAACAAATCTTGGCCTACAACCCCTGTTACTCCTACAAAGGCAAGCGATGGAACGTTTTTAGTGAAGGACATTTTAATTGGGGCAAATGAGACATTGGTTGTGGTAAGAAGTGGGTTTCGAGTGGGGAGGCGGGTGATGATGGGGTGATGGTGGTGGAGGGAGATGGAGGAGCTTTGTGGCGGTGGTTTTAGAGATTACTACAGTGATAGATGAAATTTTGTTTAAGTGTTTGTAAAAGTAAAAGAATGTTTTCAAACGATGGAGTGCTCCGACTTTTTCCCTCTTATCCAAATTCATTTTCCCTCATTTTGGTGTTTTAAGTATTCAAAATTTTTATTTAATTATTAATTTTTAAAAAAATTTACTTCTTTTAAGCAATAATGAATTTTTCATTCTACAATATTATGTTAATATAATAAAATTTTGATTTGAATTTTTCTTTTAAATTTTAAATTTTGAAATGATAATTAGTTATTAAATGGCTAAAATGATTTTTTTTAAAAAAATAATTTAGAGAAAAAAAATAATATTTACATTTTCATGTTGAGATTGAACAAATTATGTATATGAAAAGTATGTGTATATATGCACTATACTACTTATGCTTTGTAATAATTACTTTTATTATAACTACATAACTACTATATATATGTATTAATTACTTATACTATAGATTTTAGTCCTAACTTTATATCTATATATATATATATATATATATATATATATATATATATATATATATATATACTTCCTCTGTTCAAAAACAAAGAGTTTAGTTTCGCAACAAATTTTGTCCCAAAAAAAAGTTGAGATTCAAAAGTCAAGCCTGATTTTTTAACAAAATTTCCAAAATATCTTAATGAGATAGAATATATTAAGGGGTGTATTGATATACAATACCCTTAATGAGGAAATTAGTTGTACCTCTAGTTGGTTGACTACAAATAAAAAGTTGTACATTGGTAAAATCAAATTCCTTTTTTGGGACAAATGTAGTATAACTATATAAGTATTTACTACTTTTATTATGCATTGTACGTCTAACTATATATATATATGTACATGTATTAACCACTACTTGTGTTATAATATTATATTGGTGACTATAACGAATTTGAAACTATATATTTTTTATTCTTGATTTTCTTATAAAGAAATGTAGTCCATAACAAATGTCAAAACTTTTGATTACCACTAATCGATAGTGCATTTTAATACTAACAAAACTTAGTTGTGCAAATTCATAAATTTCAAAGTATTATAGTATAATTATTTTAAATTAAGAATCACAACACAAATAAGGTAATGAATCTCAGCCCAATAAAGAATATATTTGGTTCAATTGTTATTCTTACCCAAAGAAACCAATTAGTGCTAATCAATATTGTATTGTAATACTAAAAGAATGTGTGATTAAAGTGCAATTATATGGACAAAAAAATATTAGGGTGTTCTAATACAATTATTAGAAATTAAGAGCGATAATATAAGTAAGATAAGTTTGGCATAAGGAAGAATATGCTTAGTCCAATCATTATTCTCAGCCAAAGAAATCCAATCATAATTAATTAATAGTGTATCTAAAAGAAGACTCAATTCTTGAAGTAAAATAATGTAGGCAAATTCATATGTATTAGGGTGTCTTAATGCAATTATTGAAAATTAAGTCATAAATTTAAAAAGTTAAGTTTGGCCCAATATATAATGGTCAAGCCCTAGGTCGAGTACATAGTCGAGCTGTATGTTAGCTCGAGTAATTAGTAGAGTATTAGGTTCAGCAAATAGTCTAGTATTAGGTAAGGTTGAGTTAATGTTTGAGTACGTAGTCGAGCCCAACCTTTCATGTCTTGCAGGAGCTATGAGCATGTGCGTCAACGAGAAGAATGGGATGTGGTGAAACTGACAATGCCAAAAGAGAAAGTCCAATCAATGTCTTCTCTTGTGGACCAAATGGTTGAGACAGTAGAGAGATGCCAACAATACACTGCCTGTGTAGACGAATTGGATAAGGCCGTCAAACACTGGAAGCCAATGTTGAGAAACTGAAGGCCAAAATTCAGCTTTTAGAAATGCCCATAGGATATGTTTTTGAAAAATTGGGAAATGTTGTTGCAGAGGACGAATCTAGCGTAGTTGAAGACAATTGACAAAAAGTAATGTCAATTATTGTCTTCACTTTTATTTTAAGGAACATTTTAACATTTTTTCAATTTTTATTTGTCTTTAGAACAATTTGTTGTTATTTTGAAACCCATCTAAATGCATAGATTACCAAAGTTCATCTTTCACCACACTTGGTCGAGTTTTAGGTCGAGTATTAAGAATTTAGGTCGAGTAGCTTGAATTTAGGACGAAGTCGACCTAATACTAGACCTAGTACTAAGCCAAGTGAATTTATTTTAAAAAAAACAAAAAAATTAATTTTATTTTATTTTTATTAAAAAAATTCACTCGACCTAGTACTAGGTCTAGTATTAAGTCAATTACTATGTCGAGTGAATTTTGTTTTTAAATAAAATAAAATAAAGTAACTTGACCTATTACTCAGTCAAGTCTTAGGTTGAGCTTGATCTAAATTCAACCTACTCGACCTAAAACTCAACCAACTTAGTGCTCCGTTTAAAACTTGACCTAAAACTCGACTTAACCTTGTGCTTAACCTTACACTCGACCTAGGGCTCGACCATTATCTTCTTCAAATTCACAAATTCGGTCTCTAAAAGCTTGAAGTGCAATGGGAATTGAAGTACTATTCCTTGGGTTTTAGAATAGAAGAGAGGGGCACTTTGGTCTTTTACAGCCTTAAAGTGCTATAACGGCAAAGAAAAAAATGAAGGTGCTATTTTTGCAAAGTCAACGGTCAAAGGAGCTATATTTGCAAATTTCCCAAATTAATTAGTTTAACACATATATTCTTCTTAAAATTTACAATATTCAGTTTTATTATATACTACAATAAATATTTTATATCTCCATACTTAATAATATTATACACTGGAACTATATATGTACAAAATATGAATTAAAAGATTGTAACTATTTTCATTTTTATTGTGACTATTTTACGAATTAAATTTTCTTTTGAACAAGAAAATTCATTTTTATAACACACTAACAAAAAAAAATCTATTTTTAAATTAATGATATTTCACATATATCCATATAATTAAGAATTTAATTAAAAATCATATATAAGTAGTATAAGTTACAAATGTAATAAGAAATTGGTGATGAAAAAATGGTCACTAAAAGACATTCACATTGGTAATGACAAAAAATCGTCACTAAAAAACATTCACATTGGTGACGACAAAAATTCCGTTTCTAATGAATGAACTTTATAATTTCAGTGATGATAATGAATCTCGTCACCAATTTCTTGTCACTAATTATGACTATTTGGAGGGAAACCTTCCCGCCACACTCTTTAGTGACGAAATAGTGATGACTTCCAGTAGCTCGTCACAAAATTTGGGGAGTGGATGCAAAATTGGTGACAACAAATTTTTTTGTCACTAATGGGGGTATTTAGTGACGAGATTTTTTTTTATCACCATGGTTTTTGTCACTAAAGGCCAATTTTCTTGTAGTGTGGTTTGATTTATTTGTTGCTTTTGGTGGTGGTAGTTGATGATAGTGGGTGAAGAACAATGCTCACAGAGTCAAACTATTAAACTTAATCCCCAGAGTATAGATCAAGTACAATGGAGAATTCAGCAGAAATTGGCAAAGTAGCAGAAAAAAGCCTGGATTTTTCTTATGCTATGCAACTTGTCACCTCAGCAACACTTCCTATGGTTTTATACAATGTGGTGAAGTTGAATTTGTTTGAAATCATAGCAAAAGCTGGCCATGGAGCAAAACTATCACCATCCCAGATTTCATCCCAGTTGACTACAGAAAACCCAAATGCAGCTTCCATACTCGACAGAATGCTTTGCTTACTAAGGGCCTACGCTATGCTCACTTGTGATGAGGTCGGTGGGGATGGTGTTGGGTATGAAAGAGTTTATGGATTGGCTCCTGTTGGCAAATACTTTGTTCAGGATGAGGAGGGTATCTCAATTGCGCCTCTGGTGGAATTGCTTCATGATAAGGTTTTTATCGATAGTTGGCAAGTTGGTCTTCAATTGTACGATGCCTTTTCTGAAATAAGATTCAATTTGGCTAGTCAATTTCTTGAAGTGTTTGTGTGGATCAATTAAGGGTATTGGTGTTCTTACCATGCAATTTGACTGAGTTTTGAAAGCCTACTGATGGATTAAGTTCAAGTTTAGTTGTCTTTGATGAAGTCAGTACCTTAGTTTGAAATCCATAGGATGCAAAGTGGAGATTAAAGTCAAAACCTTATACAATAGAGGAAAGAATAGATGTGAATTATGCATAGGTGAAACCATAAATTACAATTAAACATACAAAACATTAAAATAACTTCACTTAAAACTTTAAACATCCAAAACTCTAGAATTTGAGGTCTTTTAGACTTCAGATGGACTATGCAGAAGTAGCCATGTATATGCGATAAAAGAATTTGAAAAATTTTGTATGCTCATGTATCACTACTATCTTCTACCAGTAAGTGGAAGTTACACATATACCTAATGAGCGACAAGACAGGATATTGAGTTCTTCTAGTGTTCACATGAAAAATTAAAGATTATTTCTTTACGAAAGCAATCTTTTGACTACTATAAGTAGTGTTTGTGGGGATATGCTCTCCGTGTGTGCTAGTTGCAAAGACATTGTGTTATCTATTTATGAATCTTGCAAGTTCTTATGTTTACATAAGTTGTTTCCTTCAAGTGAAATAAGTATCTGAATTCCTTAAAACATTTGCAACTAAATGATATGAGACGCGTTACATTTGGAAAGTGAAAGGTGTATCGATTGCATATTTTTGGTGCCATCTTTTAGGTATGAATTGGGTAATGCGGTTCTTGAAGGAGGCATTCCATTCAACAGAGTCCATGGGATACATGCATTTGAGTACCCTAGCCGAGATCCCAGGTTCAATGAGCTGTTCAACAAGGGAATGGTTGGTCCAACAGCATTGACTATGAAAGAACTGCTACATGAATATAAGGGGTTTGAGCAACTTAACACATTGGTTGATGTTGGTGGTGGTCTTGGAATAATCCTCCATAAGATTATATCAAAATACCCCTCTATAAAGGGCATCAATTTTGACCTACCGCATGTTATTGAAGCTGCACCATCATATCTTGGTATAAATGCATTTATGCTTTATATTGTTCCAAGATGTATGCTATATTAATGCCACTTTCCCACTCCTTGAAAGGGTGGTTAATATATATACTTAGTTCGATCTATTTCCTTGTCTCCCAATGCAGTGTATGCTTTTAGCAGTGTGGTCATATTAAATTGATCACACCCTCATTACCGCACTGGTAGAGAGATAGCAACTAGAAACACATATATTTTACCTGCCAGGCGGGGAAGCAACAGTCATATATTTCTTATTACTATTTTCCCAATATTAAATTGATCATAAGGTGAAATTGTTTGGTTTTGATATACTTTTTCTTTAGGTGTGGAAACAGGAAAGTTGGAGGAAAAGAGGATAAAAATGGAGAAATTGGAGCAAAAACGTAACCCAAAGACTTCCAGTTATCTAATGCGACTACGCCAAAGGCACTAATGGGCTAGACGAATTTTTGAACAAGAAGAAGAATTTTATGTACGAGATTTTCATTAAAAAAAATTTTAAAAAAATTATGAGTTGTCAAATTGAAGAATAAAAAAGTAGCAAGTTTTTAGGAAATCATTATATAAAAACTGAACAAGTCCAATCATTATATAAGTTGTGGCCTACCAATTTAGCCCAAAATATTTATTTAATCAATCCGAAATTATATGGCCCAATACATATCTAGTTTTAAAAATTTATAATATTTAATTTTATTACACATAAAAAAAATATTTTATATCTCCATATTTAATAATATTATACACTAAAACTTTATATATATATATACGAATTAAAAGATTATAACTATTTTTATTTTTATTCTGACTATTTTGTTAATTAAATTCTTTTTTAAACTAGAAAATCCAATTTTGTAATACACTAACAAATTTTTTTTTTTTTGTATTTGAATTAATGATATTTCACATATATCCATATAATTAAGAATTTAATTGAGAATTATATATAATTAGTATAAGTCACATATATAATAAGAAATTGGTGACGACGAAATCATCATTAAAAAACATACAAATTGGTGACGACAAGAACTTCGTCACCAATTACTAAATTTTATGATTTTAATGACGAGAGTGGTTCCATCACCAATTTTTTGTCACTAATTGTGCCCTAATGGTTGGAAACCTTCCCACCAAATTCTTTAATGACGAAATGGTGATGACTTCTAGTGACTCATCACTAAAACTAGTGAGTGGACATAAAATTAGTGATAACTTGAGTTCTTATCACTAATAGGGGTATTGGGTGACAAGATTTTAGTTCATTGCAATTCTTTCTGTCACAAAAGGTCTTTTTTTTTTTTTTAATAGTATATTGATTTGTTGCATCAAGTGGGGTTTATGAAAATAAATGCGGACCAGGAGAAGATGACAGGATGGACAAAGTCCTTTCCTAGTGCAACAAGTTACCACAAGATTTTGTGGGTTTTCGTGACAAGGGGTAAATCTCTTTTCTTGATTCAACATTACTTTTGAGAAAAATCCTACAAAACAAATAACATTGTAGGTTTACTTTGATAAATTCTTGATAGTCGAATTCTTCATCACCAAGTTCCATTGTACATACACTTGACTTCCAGAGAGCAAAGACTGCCACAAATTGTTCTTATCACTAATAGGAGCATTTAGTGACAAGATTTTTGTTTATTACGATTCTTTCCGTCACGAAAGGTCTTTTTATATATATATATATAGTATATTGATTTGTTATATCAAGTGGGGTTTATGAAAATAAATGCGGATTGGGAGAAGATGACAGGATGGACAATGTCCTTTCCGAGTGCAACAAGTTACCACAAGATTTTGTGGGTTTTCGTGACAAGGGGTAAATCTCTTTTATTGATTCAACGTTACTTTTGAGAAAAAGCCTACAAAACAAATAACATTGTAGGTTTAATTTGATAAATTCTTGATAGTCTAAGAATGCCACAAATTGATAGTCAAATACATGCTTTGGAATTTTCATGCTTTAATAAGTTTTCATTAGAAAATTGTACAAAGGGTTAGGTGTGGGGCTGTGACTTTGCACATGCAATGTTTGCTAGTTTATTCGGGTTACTTACCAGTCTTTCTAGGGGACAAGTAAATATACATCTGCCATACTCATATTATTAGTGTGCTAAACAATCATGAAAAAATAATTACTCTTTTTTTTTTTTGGGTATGTTTTTTACCTCCTGCACATACGTATCAATCTAACGATTGGAGATTTTATTTCGTAAATGTGTCAGGTTATATTACCTTATATGTCGTTGCAATTATATAGAATATTTTGATTCTTTTAGTATATGGAATATTCTAATTGTTTTACCTAATACTCAAATCAACAGCTTCTATATTATAGATAAAGGTTTCTTCTTTTTTTTCATTTAACAAACGGAAGAGAAAAAATCCTCGATATTTTATATGAGTAATGATATTTTTAATAAAAAATTATAATAATTGACGTAATATGTTTCAAAAAAAATCATCGTGTATTATTTTTTACCTTGCAAAGAGTGTAGTAGATAATTTTGTCTTTTTCAATTAAGGCTCTTTAGGACGAATAGAGATGAGTAGTGTGAACATTATGACGGTTGGTCGAATTCCGTAAAATATAAAGAAATTAAATAATGAAACTAGTTAATACATATAAATACCCATATTATTTTTTAAAAAATAAAATATCTTAAAATAAATCTTATCCGTGCCGGGTCTTTTTCCAGGCCTATCTCAAATAATGGTCAAATTTAAATAATTTATCATCTCCAACAAGTCATCGATGTCGGCTACAAGTCGTCCACGTGCGAATGACTGAAATCTCCATGCATCAATGATCCATGTTATTAAAAAGGATCCTTTCAAAAGCTTTTATTTCCCGTTCCACCTTGCGCATTTCGATCTCGTTTAGAATTCGTATGAAATTATGAATAACGGTCTCGTTTAGAATTCGTGACAAAGTACATGTCGTTTTATTTTAAATGTACGTTGTTAGACAAATCCGAGATATCCTTGTTCATGTGATCCAATAATTGCGTTTGGATTATGTCAAAACTATGGCAATTTACATATATTATAATTTGGAATCACAATGTCCTAATTAAAAAGATAATTTGTGGATACAATCGAGAAAGCATGAGTAAGTAATTTTATGATAAATAATGAGAGATGATTTATAAGGTAAATCATTCTCAACATATTGATGAGTAGTTATGTGTACGGGACCCAACCCCCAAAGTCCCATCTCAAACCGAAAATCAGATCAGAGGATTAAAGGCTAGACCTGAACGATGAGTTGAGACCTTGGAACCTAAGGCCAAGACCTTAGTGACACGTGAAGGTTTAGACATCTGCGGCGTGTGAAGGCCAAATGCCTAAATTTCAATAGCATGGTCTATAGCTAGACCTTGGACTCTAAGTCTAAAGGCTAATAGTAAAAATATACTGAAATCACACCAAGTACATGGGACTTTGGAGTCCCAACCCACAAGATGGGAACTTAGCAAAGTCATGCTTATCCATAAATGCGTAACAACAAACTGTAATCAAAGAAGGATATTGTAGTGTGTAATCAGTAGTTACAACCATAGCTCACGTGGCAATACGTGATAACAAATCCCACGAATGGCGGGAAAGGTATATCAACCCAGAAGACAACCAGGTATGGGGACATTCTTTGATAAATGAAAATTATTATACTCTCAGTAAACTCTAACTTAGACATCGGAGAATTTACCCCGAACAACCACTTCAAGATCTGTTTTGCGGGAATAATCGTCAATTAGGAAGACGAAAATTCTTGGATCAAAATCATCTTATCGGATCTTTGTTCGGTTGTGAATTTAGCCTTCATCACATAGAATAATTAATATAATAACTAGAATTCCTTGATTGTAAATTAAAGTGATTCTGATTATTATTGTAATAATTCCAATAAGTATTATGATTAATGAGTGAGTTGGATGTTAACAATCATCTCTCAACACCTTATGTTATTTCCTAAGAGAAAATTGAGGGAGGAAGCCGAATTCTGTGAGACAAAAGTATAGAGAAAACGGTTTCTTTCTTTTGTTGACAAGGGAACACATAGCCGCTACACAAGGGTGCACACTGAGCAAACCCCGCTCCAATGGAATAGCTCGCAAATTCTACAAGAGAGGTAAATTGCACCGAACAAGAAGGTGTTAGCAGGCAGATTCGACCTCATGACCTTTCGGTTACTTTCTTGTTTCTATTATTTGGATTTAAAGACTTTTATTAATCCTCTTCTTTTTTTTTTTGAGAAATTATTTTCAACATTTGAGTTTGTAATATCTGGAGAGAAGCTAATAATTAGAAAGTAATAATAAGTCGTAAGAGATTACTCAAAAGTGTGGTTTTATGAAAATCTCAGAAGATCAACTAAAGAGTTATAAAAGTCTTGTTGGATTATTGACTTGCGGGATCAAATCCAATTAATTATTAGTGGGAAAAATTAAAGGTTAATTCTTAGTTTGGTGGTTAAGTTTCCATCTTTTTTATTAAGCCATTTGGTTTGTTGATTGACCCTAGATATAATTTTTAGTCAAAATCAATTCATACATAATCACAATGAATTCAAACCTAAATATTACATATAACATGGTTAATCAATTCCTTAATATGTAATTTTTTATTTTTAGCCATATTTTAAATTATGGATCATATATAATCATTATTAGTAGAAATATTATACATATTTTACTTCTAAAGTTGATTTTTTTTTCTAGGACAAAAACGTTCTAAAAATGGACAATTTTATTGGGATTATGAGGGTAAAAATGGTGCTGATTGGAAACTAAAATTTAAACATTTCCTGAAAATTATTATACTCTCGCTAAGCTCTGACTTAGGCAACGAAGAATTTATCCTGGATAACCACTCCGAGATCTATTTTGCCAGAATAATCATCAATTAGGAAGACGAAAATTTTTGGATCAAAACCATCTTATCGGATCTTAATCAGGTTGCAGATTTAGTCTTCATCAAATAGAATAATTAATATAATAACTAGAATTCCTTGAGTGTAAATTAAAGTGATTCTTGTTATTATTTTGATAATTCCAATAAGTAATATGATTAAATAGTGAGTTGGATGCTAACAAGCTTCTCTCAACACCTCATGTTATCTCCTGAGAGAAAATTGAGGGAGGAAGCCGAATTCTGTGAGACAAAAGTATAGAGAAAATGGTTTGTTTCTTGTTTGTATTAATCGGATTTAAGGACTTTTATTAATCCTCTTCTTTTTTCTTTTTTTTCTTTTTGAGAAATTCTCTCCAAATTTTGAGTTTGTAATATCTGGTGAGAAGCTAGTAATTAGAAAGTAATAATAAGTCGTAAGAGATTACTCAAAAGTGTGGTTTTATGAAAATCTCACAAGATCAACTAAAGAGTTTTAAAAGTCTTGTTGGATATTGACTTGCGGGATCAAATCCAATTAATTATCAGTTTGAAAAACTCACGGTTAATTCTTACTTTGGTGGTTAAGTTTCCATCATTTTTGTTCAGCCATTTGGTTTGTTGATTGACCTTAGTATAATTTTTAGTCACAATGAATTCATACCTAATCACAATGAATTCAAACCTAAATATTATATCTAGCATGGTTAATCCATCCCTTAAAATCTATTTTTTTTAGCCATATTTTAAATTATGGATCATATATAATCATTATTTGTAGAAATATTATACATATTTTACTTCTAAAGTTGATTTTGTTTTTTTTCTTTTATTTTTTGGAAAAAAAAGTTCTAAAAATGGACAATTTTCTTGGGATTATGAGGGTAAAAATGGTGCTGATTGGAAACTAAAATTTAAACATTTCCAACATTGTGGTTTTCTTGTTGATTAAGAAAATGGACTATTTTGGGAAATAGTGCTGATCGGAAACTAAGACCAAGTACAAAAATGATTGTTATTCTATTCAGAAAATGTGAAACAATTGTTGGATTTAAGACTATACGTAGCAGCAACAGTACGCAAATTTTAGCCACCAGAATTGAAAATTCATCCTCTCAGCGACTTATATATTCTTTGTTGTAATTGTGAGAATTGATTTATTAGATAAATTAATCTCAGCTCATTCATAAGTAGACTAATTTGTATAGGGACGAAAATTCCTTACTTGTAAATTAAAATGATTCATGTATTTTGATAAGTCTAGTTCTATTATTGCTGATGAATGACTCTCAACCCCTTATGTTATTTTCTGAGAGAAAAATAAGGGAGAAAGCTGATTTTTGTGAGACACGTACAGGGAATATGGTTTCTTCCTTCTTTGTATTATTTGGAGGTAAAGGTTTTTATATATCCTAGTTTTCATCGAGCAATTTCCCACAAAGATTGAGTAAATTCCTCTTTTTTTTTTTCTGGCAAAGAATTTATGAACTTTTCTTTATCTATATAACAAGTATAGATTAAAATTAATGGGGGCTGGTACAAAATATATTAAGGGGAAAAAGTTTTAAAAAATAAAAGTATTTTAAACTGTATGTGTGTGTGTAGATGTTGGGGTAAGGTCTGTATTAGTGTAAATAAGAATATGAGGGTTAATCTATTATCGGTCCATTCTTAAAATAAGTAAAAAAATCACCATTGATTTGGTATAATTTTAACTTACAAGTTACAATATATTCAACACAATCAAATGTATAATTTTGTAGTTTTATTCTTAATTTTTAATTTGAACTATATATTATCATTATTAGTAAAAATTTAGGAAAAAAGCCCCAAACACATTTAATTTGAACTTGTTCTTTTCCACCTCAATGGAAAGTAAGATTTGGAATTCAACCTAATTAACATATGAGTAATGATATTCATATTAACTTTTTATAATGAAAATATATAGTGACTAATATATATGGCAAATATGAAAAGATAAAACTATTTCTTATTATTTTGTATTTTTAATAAATGTAATAATTGAATTTTATCTTTTCATTATTGCTACAACAATCATTATGATTTGTCATTATGAAAAGTCATTAAAAATATTATTATTCTTACCATATATGATGAATTCATCCTAAGCAGAATGTAGAAGACATAAAAGTGGCCCAAATTGGAAACCAGTATTTTAAGTGCCTATTTGTACTTTTCTTGTATGATTTTCCAATAGGATGGGACCAACGCCAATTATTTATTAGCATAAAAAATTCAATGTTAGTGTTTAGTTTCGCAGTTAATTAAGTTTCTAAGATTTTTATTAGCTCAATTGATTTGTCGATTGACACTAGATTAAAAATAAAATAAAAAATACAAGCCAAATATGTATTCCACTCGTTATCAACAATTAAAGATTACACAATAACTACGATAATGAATTTGTACCTAATTACAATATATAAAATACTCTTTCAGTTCCAAAGAAAAATAATCCACTTCTAATAGAAGTATTTTTTTAAATTATTAAATATAACACATTTAATGTATTAAATATATAATTTTATTTCTATTCTTTTACTTTTAAATTTTGAATGATATGTAATCATTATAATTAATAATATTATACATATTATACCAAATTTTGAGAAGACGTACACTAAAGGAAGGCTTTGCTCTTTGAGACCATACATAATAGCAACCGTAAGCAAATTTCTGCCACCAGAATTGAAGCCTATTCATCTTCTTCTTGAAAGCTGATGTAACCTTTGGCCTCTTACAGAAACTTCTTAGGAAATATGGGGTCGTAAGAGTGAGCTAGCAAGATTGACTAGTAAGAAATGAAAATTGGAAGGGAAAATTATGTACAAAACTTTGGCTGCTAATTCATTGATGAGTAAATTACAAAAAATATCCTAGTTTTTTTTTGCTCTCTCATGTTTAAAATTGAACTAGCCAAAAAAAAAAAAAAAAAATCTCTAGCATCTGAAAAGTGTGCATTTTTAATCTATCATTTTCTTTCAGTCAAATGATTCTTCTACAATGTCTACTATAAATTTTGACGTCTCATCTGACAAATTAATTAAAATAGTCGTCATTGTGTGAATATTATATGACAATCAAATTAGGAATGAACATAAGTAGGATAAAATAAAGGTTAAAATTTGTATTTTACCCTATTTTTTTACAAGTTCAAATTTTTTTATCCTTATTCTACTATATTCCAAACTCTATTCTAAGATTACCCTACATTATTATTGGAGAAATTTATACAAATACGACATTTTTTTTTCCTCCTTGAATATATTACATTTTGAACAAATAGAACTCGTGATTTTGAAATATAAAGTAAATATGTTCATTTGTTAAAGAACATAAATATAACAAGAAACAAATATATAAAAGTAGACTCATATTCAGATGAAGTCATGAAAACAAAATAACAAAACTACAACTTCCAAGATGAAATAATAATTTAGTCACATAATTAACCAAAATAAACCATTTAATTGCAAAAGTAAACTAAATTTCAAAATTATGATGGGATGCTCTCGAGAAATTTGCTATCTTTTTTTGGAGCAGTTTGATGAATAAAAATGATCTATTGCAGGGATTGAGTGCGAAAATCACCTTCAAATTGTCCGCATGAGCTTAAATTCTTTTGTAGAGCTTAAAAAGATTTATGTTGTTACGAGTGATATATTTGGAGCATGGTATTCTTTGTTTTGGTTTTAGTTATTGGCAACTTTGTTATTGAAGTTAAGTTTGACGGAGCTATTTTCAATAATTATGAATCTCATGGTGTAGAGATAATAGTTCGAGATCATATTGGCAATTTTATGATTGGTTTTGTAATAATTTTACGGTTGGTTCTAAATATAGTTGAAATGGTGGCAACTAGAGGAGTTGTTCTTTTCTACAAATAAATGTTTTGGAATAACTAAGAATTAGAAGGAGATTTATTGTGTTCATGTATATTGTCTCACATTAGAAAATTAAAAAGAATTTGAGTACCTTAGAAGTGAGAAGGACCCAAGATCCACTAGTTAAAACTTTTGGGTTCATGTAAGCTCCTACTATTTATTGGGCAACTCTAGTTGGACTCCTTATTTATCAAACCTCCCAAACAACTTGTATCATAACTAGAATGTTAGAATATTAGGGAAAGGGAAGCAAGTGGTTCATTTTCTGGTTGAACCGGGCTTAGTGGGGAATCGAGGACAAGTAGGGAATGTTGGCTTAGTTGGTTTGTGATACCAGTTTACTACTTGCACAGGCACTAAATGAATCCATAATGAAGAGATGCACTTGTTAGAGTAAGGATTAGGCTTGTAGGGGAGTGAGTTTTAATGTGATAGTGTATCCATAAAATGGGAGGTTTGTTGTATCCATTGATATTGTCCCGCATTGGAAAATTAAGAAGAATTGGAGCATCTTATAAGTGAGAAGGATTCAAGACCCAATATTTTAGACTTTTGGGTTCTAGTGTATCATAAGGGATTTGAGTTTTCTATTGATTCCTATGGATTGAATCAAAAACAATTCTTGAATGAAGTATTCAACTTTAGGGATGAATCAAAAAAGAAATTTTTATTGGTTCTACCTACTATTTTTTTATGAAAAGATGATGAATCTTTTTCTCGAATGATCAGAAAAAATAGGTCTGGATCTTCTGCGGCAGGCTTAGTGGGGACTCGTTAACTAATTTAAAATTTTAAATTCAGGTGGACTTCTATTACTTATTGACCCGCTCTAATTGGGCTCTTCATGTGTAAAACCTCCCAACAAGATTGAATTTATATAGTAAGATCTCTCACCTACTTGGATGATAATTTGTCTAAAGCTAGTGTTTTAGTCAGTGAGATCATAAGTATGTTGCCACAACCTTTTGTCAGGAAAGTAGTTTGGACTAGAACTTATAATCGTGCTACTTATATTCTAGCTTGGTAACCTAGATTTTATTCCAATTTTCGGATTTGGCCGAATTTTCCATTAGTTTGTATTTATTTCCTCATTTTTGTTATATGAGCAGTAACTTGGAAAAACTAAATCAAAGGGGAAATTGAGTGACTGAAGATATGAGACAAAAAATTTTCACTGGAATACGATTTTCTTACTCTTGACTAAGTTTGTTTTGCCATTTCGCGCAGTTTAACTTCGTTTGTGGTCACTTAGCCATCAACATCAAATAATTTATAAAAAAAAAAAAAAAGAAAAAGAACGTGCATCCATAAAAGACGGATCCTTACAAGCTCCAAACTCATAAGCAGAAAAGTTTTGCAGAACCAAAACTGAGTTCGATGGAGAACTTAACCAAAACCCCCTTCCAAAATTCCCAAGAAAATAGCAAAGAAGTAAGAAAAGCCAAATATTTCTCATCTGCATTCCAACTTGTCACCTCTGTGTCATTGCCTCTGGTTTTGTACACTGCTACAAAACTAAAATTGTTTGAAATCATTGCCAAAGCTGGCCATGGAAATAAATTATCGGCAGCACAAATTGCATCACAATTGCCCACAAAAAACCCGGATGCAGCTTCCATGCTAGATAGAATGCTTCTCTTACTGAGTAGCCATTCTGTGCTTACTTGTGATGTTGTTGATTTTTCTGATGGGGATGATCTTCAATACCAAAGAGTTTATGGGCTAGCTCCAGTTGGGGAATTCTTCGTGCCGGATGAGGAGGGTACCTCAATTGTGCATATAGGGGAATTGATTCAAGATAAGATTCTTATTGACGGTTGGTAAGTTTAATTCGATCTTTTCTAACTTTTTTTTTGTACTGGTGGTAAAGTTAAAATTTTAACTTTTGTGGCCCTTGTCCTCTTGCCATGCCCGCTCAAGAATAGTACTAGTGTAGATACATGTGTTCTGTTAAAACACCTGCAAGAATGTAAGTTCTTTATAATGAATCCATAATATTTTTTAACTCATTGTAAACTTAACAAATATATTAGGTATGAATTGGGAAATGCTGTTCTTGAAGGAGGTATTCCACCGTTTGATAGAACGCGTGGCATGCCTGTTTACGAGTACACTAGCAAGGATGCCAGGTTCAGTGAGGTATGCAACAAGGGACTGGTTGGCATAACATCCACAGCAATGAAATTCGTGCTTAATGAGTATGGGGGTTTTGAGCACCTTAACACATTGGTTGATGTTGGTGGTGGTCTCGGAGTAACCCTCTCTAGGATTACATCAAAATATCCTTCAATACAAGGAATCAATTTTGACCTACCACATGTAGTTAAAGATGCACCATCATATCCCGGTACATTCTCAATAATGTATTTCAGTGTATCTCAAATTAAGTTTTATAAGAATTTTTGCTTTCATTCTATTGGATTATATAAATCTCAACTCTCTCAAATTAATTTAAAATCCTTGGTGAAGGCATCAAACACATTGGGGGAGACATGTTTGAAAGTGTACCAGAAGGAGAAGCCATTTTCATGAAGGTAACCAGATGCATTTCTGGAAATCTGTTTTATGAACTTTACATGTTTCATAGTTGGGCATAATACAAAGTAGGTCTACATGCCGATCATTTCCGTAATTAAGATGCTCAAAACGCTATATTGGAATCACCCCCTTGTGTTGTGGTAGATGTTATTATTCATTGAAGGTATAGGCTTCAAGTAGGCAATTCGCATTTTTACACAGCATAAGACAATGACATGGAGATGGCTATGCCTAGGACGCTATGGAAATATCCTCAAGTGCATGCAATGAAAGAGTAGAGCTACTCATGCATTAATTTGAGCCTCTGGTTCAATTTGGTTCTTATTTTTAAGAAGTTCAAATTCTGCCTCCCAATAAATTTGAGTTTGATTGATCTTTCAAATAAAATCTAGCTGAGTTTGGCAAAATATAATTAAATTTTAATTGATTGACTATGGAGTTTGACGAAAAAAAGTTTAAATATACTAAATAACCCAATAATAAGTGAAAATAATTTGAAAACAAAAACCCAAAAATTACTGAACATATATGCCTAAAACAAAATAAAGGTAACCGCCAAAAATTCTCTTTATTACTAATCTGAAAAAAGATCCATCTTTATTCTAGAGTATGAGAATATTATGCCCTGCCAATGTCTTAGCTCAACATGTACGAATCAAAATTTCACTTTCACTATGCATAATATATGTACATTATCCTTAATTTGACGTGTGAATGGTGGCCAAGAGTTATATTTACTACAATTAATTACCTATTTCATTTCCAGAATAAAAGCCTCCATCTAAACTTTATCAAGAACAAATTTCTCATCGCAGGACGTGGTTCATAACTGGAGTGATGATCATTGCATAAAATTGCTCAAGAACTGTTTCAGAGCTCTACCCAACAACGGAAAAGTGATTGTCGTGGACTTAATTCTACCTTTGAAACCAGACACTAGTGACTCTTCAAAATGTGTTTGCCAGCTTGATACCTGCATGATGACTTTTACTACAGGAGGGAAAGAACGATCAGAGGTCGAATTTCGGGCCTTGGCTACAGCTGCCGGATTTAAAGGCATAAGATCAGAATGTCATACTGGAACCTTTGCGGTGATCGAAATGTTCAAATAGATGATACTGCACTTTTCATCCAGCTAAGCAACCAATGGTCCAGTGGTGAATAAAGCTTCAAGACTTTTGAGAGAGACTTTGAATAAAAATTTGAATGTATTCGTTTTTTTGCTTGTGATATGAATGTTATCCATCTACATAAACGTCCTATTCCGTGTTCTAATGATTCAGACTATTTTATAACTTAATTCAGCGCTCAATTTAAAAGATTAAGTTCCTAATCAATTAAGCTTTTGATAAGAAAATTAAAAATACAATATCTTAGCATATTGAATGAGTATGAAAGTATTGGTGGAATTGTACGCATAAAAAAAAAATAGGGATACACACAACGAGAAATTAAAATAAATTCTGTATACGGCAAAATTATTAAAAACGTTAGTATGAATGGAAACTAATATAGCTGATTTTTTCTTTGCAGTTTCTCTCTAGCGGAGAGAAGGATAGTTTCTCTCTAGGAAAGAAGGGAAGTCACAAGAAGTGGGGAAGTCTTAATCCAAGTTTATTGCTTGGATTAGGGGTAACAATGCTACCATTATCCAAAGTAGTGTCAGAAACCTACTCACAACAACTTTCGTCTGTGTCTGAAGGGCAACCGTTGGAGACAACAACGGTAATATCATTGTCTCCCTCAACATCAACATACACACTAATCAACCGACAATTAGCGCTAAACCAAAATACCAAAACCACTAAATCTGATACTATTTCTGCACTCAAAGAACATACGGAACTACCAGTAAAGATACTTTCTAGCACAGCTCTTTCAACACAAAGAAAGATACCATCCACAAGAACATACAGCACCACCACTTGAACACGAAATGGAAGGCGGGATATCTTCACAGACGCAAGAGAGATAGAAGAGTTGGTTGGGAAGTGAACATGTCTAGAGAAGAAGGAGGAGGAATATTGCTGCTGGAGGATATTTTGGGAGGAAAAGAAGAAGGCCAGAAAAACTGATTGGAAAAATATATGGAGAAAAGAAAGCAAATTTCCTAGCACTGAAGCATACCTTACAGGCTATTTGGCCGATCTCAACCCCAATAAAGGTAAGGGAAATTGGAATCAATTTCTTTCAATTTGTGTTTACAAATCAGGAAGAAAAACAACTAGTACTCAAAGGGAGATGCTCGACTTTCGACCAACAATACTCGATTTTGAGAAAATGGTTTGAAGAGATTTCAAAATAGGACAGAGAATTTTAGCAAATAGACATATGGGTGCAAGTCTGGAACCTCCCCAACCATTGGCTTACCAAACAGACAGCCTCCCGGATTTGCTCACTATTCTGCCAAGTTCATGACATTATAATACCAGAGAGTGGAAGTGCACAAGACAGACATCTCAAAATGCGGGTAGCTATGGATATGGAGAAACCACTGCTCAGAGGTACAATGGTGAGATTTGACAACAAGTCACATTGGGCGGTCTTTAAATATGAACAAATGGCAGGTTTCTGTCACTATTGTGGCAAGATAGGACATCCTGAGCAAAATTGCAATAAGAGGCAAGAGGACCATAAGAATGGGAATTTGCAAAAAGGACAGTATGGTGAGTGGATAAAAGCTACTGGTTTTAGAAAGGAAAAGAATGGAAATTGGCTCAAGGAGCTAGCGGAGAGAAAGAAAACAACAAATATTCTACCAAGCAGTCAAGTTGAGGAGGTTGAAAATGGAACAAAACAAGTAAAGCAAAAAGGGATGGAGACAATACAGGAAGTTTTTAGCAATACAAGGGAGAATCTGGGAGAAGCTCCAGGAGAGAACAAGCTGAGTGGAAGAGGGTACAAGGAACAGCATAAAAAAGGAGAAAAAGCAACTGTGGAAGAGCAGCAGGGCAAGAGACAAGAAGAAAAGGTAGATAGATCAGCCAATATTGACAAGAAAGCTCTGCAGATAGTAGCAATGGACGAAGATCTGATCTAGGCATTTGTAACTGAAATGTTGCAAGATACGGGGGACTACATGTTAGTGAATGTACCAATAGATAGCGTAGAAACTGGCAGTAAGAACAGAAAGTATGGCAACAACAGAAAAGGCAATCAAGCAACTAAAATGTAAAACAATAATGTGAGTAAAAAGATAACCTGGAAACGAGTTGAAAGAAATGTAGATTAAGAAGCTGAGAAAGGGGAAGATCAGAAACAAGGTTTACTAAGATTAGAAGAAAAAAGGACTGGAGAGGAACAAGAAGAGGAAGCACATGCAGATAATATTAAGCTCACAAGGAGCAAGAAAACAATAATGCAACAATAGGGAACAGACAGCATACTAGAGGTGGGAGAAACCAGCCATAAATGGTCTCCAAAGTATCAATGAGAGTATGTGTGTGAAATTGTAGATGATTGGGCGGACCCTCTACAATTTCCCAGTTGAGGGAGGCAGTGCACTTCCACCGCCCATAGTTGTTATTTATTTCAGAAACAAAACAAAAAAAAAAGTTCATTAATACAGTTCGTAAAAGGTTGAAGTTTCATAATAGATGGGTAGTAATGGATCCAGTAGGAAGGAGTGGAGGTCTGTTAGTTTGCTGGGCTTCTACAATTAAAGTCATGAAATGCATCTCAAACTCCTTCTCAATACAACTGGAGTGTCAAACGGAAGAGGAAGCATGGACATGGTGGGCAGTCTTTGTCTATCCAAGTACAGAAGCTAAAAAAAGAAAAGAGCAATGGTAGTTTTTGGAAAAGGAAAGGAGCAAATGGGGAAATTGGTAGTTCATAGGAGGTGATTTTAACGATATAACCGATCCAGAGAAGAAAAAGGGAGGAAGAAGAAGATCATTAGCAAGTTGCAAGTAGTTCAATGAGTTTATTAGAAACATGGATATGGTAGATATGGGTTTCATTGGACACAAATATACTTGGGCCAACAATAGGGAGGGAGAAGGCTATGTAGAGGAGAGACTTGATAGATTTTTCACAACCCCTCCATGGAGGTTAAAATTCCACAATACCAAAGTCTACCACAAGGAAAAACAAACCTCAGATCATATGCTATTTGTAATGGATATTGAACCACAAACAAAGAAGTTTAAAAAGAGATTTATATTTGATAAAAGATGGCTCAAAGTGGAGGGGATCATGGAAAGGGTAGAGGAAAGTTGGCAGCAGCGACAAACAGGCTCAGCAATGTACCAAGTATGCGGAAGAATAAAGCAATGCCAGAGGGACCTGACACATTGGAGCAAGAAACATGAGTAGAATGCAAATAGGAGAATTCAACAAATCAAGAAGAGAATGGAGCACATGAGCGGGAATGGAGGATCAAGAGACTAGACACTATGGGAGAGGGTAAAAAGGGATCTGAACTCAGCTTACAACGAGAAGGAGATGTTTTGGCAGCAAAAGTCCAGAGTGCAATGGCTTAAAGAGGGGGATAAGAACACCATATATTCCCATGCTATTACATTACAGAGAAAGCAAATCAATGGTATATATCGATCAGTGTTTGAGCAAGGGGTTTTCAAGGAAAAAAAAAGAAAACATATAGAATGAGATAATAGACCACTTCTCACGGCTGTTTACATCAAATGCATCTCAGAGAGGACAAGAGGGACTTGAAGGAATCTCGGCCTCAATCACAGAAGAAATGAACCAGCTCTTGATCAAACCTGTAGAGGATGAAGAAATCAAAACAGCATTATTCCAAATGAATCCAAACAAAGCTCCAGGTCCAGACGGTATGACATCTTTATTTTTTCAGAAATTCTGGAATGTAGTTGGTAGCGATATTTGTGTAGCTGTTAAAGATTTTTTCAAAAGAGGTAGAATGTTAAGACAACTCAATCACACACTAATCACATTAGTGCCGGAAGGGCGTAACCCTACCTCAATCTCACAATTCAGACCAATTAGTCTTTGCAATGTAGTATATAAAATCATATCAAAACTGTTGGCTGAAAGACTTAAAAGGTGCCTCAGTGAGTGCATTAGCCCTAACCAATCGGCTTTTCTTCCCAACAGACAAATATATGATAATGTTGTTGTGCTGCATGAATGTTTTCATACTCTTCACTCAATGAAAAAAGGGAAGAAAGGGTATATGGCCTTAAAAATAGATATGGCTAAAGCATACGACCGAGTGGAGTGGGACTTTTTAAATAAGGAGAATGGGTTTTGCAAGAACCTTCATAAAATGGATTATGCAATGTGTGAGAACAGTTTCCATGTCTTTTAATATCAAGGGTGAAAAATGTGGGTATATTAAAACATCAAGAGGACTTAGGCATGGTGATCCTTTATCATCTTACTTATTTCTAATTGTGACTGAGGCACTTTCTAATTTGATTAAACAAGCCAACGTAAGGGAGAATACAATAGAATGAGAGTAAGAAGAAATGCCCCAATGATTATCCATTTATTCTTTGCAGATGATCTTCTCCTCTATCGTGAAGCTAACATGGAACAAGTACATAAATTGAGAGATATACTGGAGCAATAAGTAAACATTCGGGACAAAGAGTAAACATGGAGAAATCAGCTATATTCTTTAGTAGCAATGTGGCTGTGAGCTTAAAGGATATGATCTGTACAGCATTAGATGGAGTAAAGGAACAAAAAAAGCCAAATACCTAGGACTTCCAATGCAGATTTGTAGATCAAAAAGAGAAGTTTTTAGCTTTGTGGTGGAGAAAGTGACAGCTTAGAATCCAAAGCTAGAAGACACGGTTCCTCAGTTTAGTAGGTAAAGAAGTTTTGATTAAATCTATTCTTAACGCTTTATCAATTTATATTATGGGTTGTTTTAAGCTCCCTATGGTAGTATGCAAAGAAATCAACAGTACAATAGCTAGATTCTGGTGGGGAAACAATGAAGACAGTAAGAAAAAAATTCATTGGAAATCATAACAGAACCTCACGGAACCAAAATGTAAAGGAGGATTAGGATTTCAGGATATACAAAGATTCAACGAAGCTCTATAGGCAAAACAGCTATGGAGTGTGATCACTCAACCTCAGCTCCTCATGAGTCGAATTCTTAAAGCCAAATACTTCTCTCAAGATGGTTTGTTGAAGGTAGAATTAAAAGAGAACAGCTCATGGCTATGGAAAGAATGGATGGGAGCGAGATATTTGATACAACAAGGAGCAAGGTTTAAGGTAGGAGATGGAAAATTAATTCGGATATGGGACTCTCCATATATTCTAGGCAGCAAAGAGTTCAAGCCGAAATCAGACAGCTAAATAAGGATAAAGTAATGTGGGTGAATGAGCTTATAATGAAGGAGAGGCAAGGGTGGAATAAAGAGTTGATTTCAAGTGTGTTTGAGTAGCAAGAGGCAGAAGCAATTCTATCCTTACCAATCGGACCAACAGGAAGCAGAGATCAGTTAATGTGGCAACACAATCCTAACGGATGCTTTACTGTAAAATCTACATACCAACAAAGCATGGAAGGACAGAAACTCTGACAGAACCTAGCAGCATCAAGCAGTAGTGCAAACTTCAGAACAAAAATGTGGAACTTCAGCTGGAAACTAGATATAAAAACCAAGCTGAAACATTTTATATGGAGGTGCTGCCATGATATGCTGCCTACAAAAATGGCACTACAAAGGAGAAAGATGAGCTTAGATACGATATGCCCAACTATGCGGTGAAGAAGAAGAGAATCTAGAGCATGTCCTATTTAATTGTTCAAGAGCAAAGATAGTTTGGCGCCTTGCTCCAATACATTGGCATAACCTTGAAACTGGAGTGCGATGCTTTGAAGACTGGTGGCAACAAATCGGCAGCAGCACAAAGAACTACATGGGACAAGAAAGAAGTCAGTTAACTGTATACCTCATGTGGATGCTATGGAAATCCAGAAATATTTGGATCTTCAAAGGCGAATGGATGAAGGAGAAAGCAGTAGTGGATCTAGCATTAGAAGAATGGATGGAATTTAATAATGTAATAACATAGAAGTATAGATGTAACTAGGACTAGTTGGATGAGCTTGGTCAGTGGTTACATTAGGATAGCAGATGAACTCTATTTAGGGAATAGAGTGGTAATATTAACCTTTCATAGATTTTAAAAGGTTAGTCTAGCCACTGTTTTGCTAGATTGAGGATGCAGAGAGAGTAGAGTAGCAAATAGCTTGGTAGGGATGATGAGGATAAGGAAGCGTTGGCCATCTTTAGAGTCAAAGAGGGTTCATATCATATAGAACCTTTTATGTATCAGTTTACCTTGGTTTCACAAAGTTTATATAAATGAATGTTTTATGAAAAAAAAAAAGAGAGAGAATAGCAACTAATCTTCTACCATCTTATAATACCACCATATTAAAAGCTATAAGAATTTATTTATGTAAATATCACGTTTTTCTACAATAAATGATATATACTTGCCTTATCACTTAATTGTCCACACGGCTCTTCAAAGTAATTATTCCACTCTCCAATTCTCTCCTTTTTCTAGTCTTCTTTTTCCTTCTTTTATTTCGTGATTTTAATATTTTTAAATTATTGTCCAATGAAATTTTACAAAAAAAAAATTATTATCCTAAAAATAGGAAGAAATTAATTTGACTATTTTAATTTTAATTATGGTTTATTAGTGGCTTGATGCTTATCGATAGAATCATATTTCCTTCATTCATACATTATACTCCTTCCATTCCAAAAAAAGTGTCAACTTTAGTTAAAATAGAAATTTTGATTAGTTGTTAGGTACAATTCATTTAGTGCATTACTAAATGTATAAGTTTATATTTGTGTTCTTACATTTTATCAGCAATGATATTTTAGGAATTTGGTTTAAAAGTAAACTATTTTTTTTGGTTTAAAAAAAGTCTCAAAGTGGACTTCTCTTCTAAGACGGAGGAAGTAAAAAATTGCGTAATTTTTTAATTTTTCTTCAACTTTTATATTGAGATAACTATCGAATCAAATAGTTAGAATGATTAGTAGTTAATAGCATCCATCTTCCTCAAAATTTGATAAAACTAAAATATCTCATTTGTAATTTAAAAAACATTGTCATTAACCTTTTTAATTCTAACTCAATCACTAAAACGTGGGAAAACGCATAAAAGCATTTATCAATTTGCTAAAATAAATTGCAAATAAAAAATAACATAACATTAAAAGTGAAAAAAAGGAAATTCAATAATAATTATTATTTGAAATTGTAATTTTGAATTTTGATTGAAATTTTATAATTTTTCTTTAAATTTTAATTTATTGCTATCTTAATTGTGTAACGACATTTTTAACCTCGAAACTTAAAATCGGATATACAAGAATATGCATATTCACTCAATTATATACAAGGAATACTTTACATTTTTTTTTAATAAAAAATTTTCAGGTAGTGTTTTGTATAAAGTAATTAACGAAAATTTTAAGGACTAAATCTGTATATGCAACATAATATTTTATTTTGCTGATGTCATCATCAAAGTGCTAAATATTAAGGTTGACTAATTTAAAGGGTATTAGTAGCTTCTTCCAACTAGAGGGGATACTAATAGCTTTATCAAATTTCAAGGAGATTGGTGTAATTAACTCAATAATTAATTAAGTATTAGATATTTATTTTTTATAATGGGTTGAAATTGATTTGAATAGAATCAATAAGAAGTAAGAAGAATACTTATTCAATTTTTTTGCCCATTTTCTGATCATTGATTAATATAAAAAATTTGATCCTTCTGGATTTCAATTAGTTTCAAATATTTATTTTGTCCATTTAGTAATTCTCTTATTCGGTTTGATTAACATTTCTTTTGTATATAGTTCATATATTTTGGTTTAATTTAATTTTATTTTGTTTACCTTGAAAGTGGGAAAATAAATCATTAACTTGCAAAGGGAAGGAAAGTTTTTAGGGAAACACAATAACTAAGATAATAACTGCAATAATTTAGAAATGTCCAAGTTTGTAGTTTAACTAGGGGTGGTAAAAGTACCCACCACTGACAGTGACCCACTCTATTTAACACTTGCAGGGGAAGAAAATCTCCCCCTTCAGTTGAACAGGCCAGCCCGCCACCCGCCCTATTTACTAACATAATTATTTAAATATATTATTTATATATAATATATATTAATAAATATATGATTTATATGATTATATATATGAGTAATGATTGAGATAGTGAAAAATTATAATAACTTTATATAGTCACTAACGTGACAACCATGAAAAGACAAAATTATCCCTCATTATTTATGTTTTGTAATGAGGATAAATGGATGATTTTGTCTTTTCATGATTGCCACATCAGTCACTATATAAAATCACTATAATTTGTCACTATCTCTATCATTACTCTATATATATTATGTTATTAATATTAGTTAGAATACTAATTTATTATTAATATCATTTGAATTATTATTAGCTTATATTTATATTAAAATTATATTAATAAAAATTTTAACCATCATACCCCAATATATGTAATATTTACTATCAAATTGCTATTATTTCTTTATTAATTATGAATTATTATTTATTCACTCTCATATTTTTTGTTGTAACATATTACAAGTACTCATAATAGTATAACATATTATTATACTATTGTTAGTTTGATATATATAATATCCTATAGATGTTAAATTTATGTAAAAGAATATGAATTAAAATGTTAGAATAAGTGTTTCACAACTAATATAGCTGAATTAAAATAAATAAAAATTAAGGATCCTTTTCATTTTATACGTTATTAGTTATTAATAATCTACTTACTCACTATAAGTGACTTGATATAATGTTATAAATACTATAATTTAAGTTTTGTTATGTTTAATAAAAGAAATTAAAACAATGAAGTAAAATTATTTTAATGTTTTGATATTTTTATTTGCAAAATAATGAAGTAAAATAAATTAATAAACCAACTATTTAGTTAAAATTTTATAATATTTTGAAATTTTTATTTCTCTATAGCGATTTTAAAAATATTTCAATTAGGCCTTTTAATAATTGTAAGTAATAACCAAAATTATTTTTCATAATACTATAACATCCTAATAATATAATGTTTTTTCCCCAAAAGATTGCAATAATTGTATAAGTAACATTAGTTTACTAATTAGGAATGTAATTGAAAGAAATTATAATTTTTTAGATAAAAGCACAAAAAAAACTTATAGAATGTATATAATATTAAGTATAATTATTAGCCAAATAATAATTATCGAAATTTATAGAATATAAATTATACCTGCGAATTCCCAATTTGCAACAACTTTTATTTTTCTGAAGAAGATCCTGTCTCACCAAGCCCTTTTGGCCTTCCCTCTTTTTGAAAACTCAAATTTCACCGCCACCGTCCTCGCCCCCATCAACATATACCCGTCTTTGTTGCTGCCACCCTCCACTAATACCAAAACCCCAAGCCCTTGATTTGTTGAAGGCCCAAATCCCGAACCCTTGTTTCTCACTCGCCCCCTTTGCCTGTCGTGCTTGTTACTTTTTATTTTAGCCACCAACTATTATTCAGACAGCCGAAGTTGAGCCTTGAAACTCAAGGTAGATATGATTTCTTTTTATTATCTTTGGTCCCCCAGTGGCTCAGTTACTATGAATTAGTAGTAAGACTCATTTACTTTGAATTATCTTTGGTTATCCAACAACATCCACTAAAAAAAATTCCAATCTTCCTTCACGCAAGTTTTAGTTTGTTCTGGCTACAGGCCATCCATCTTCTGATACAGCCAGCTAAATGATTCGAAGGAGAAAGCCTTACATCCCATAAATGTACCTATCATTGGCTTTCTGCAAAGGTCCTCTCTCTTCCAAGAATATTTATCAATATATTATTAATGCACCAATAAAGATTGATGACCATCCCTTTTTTCCCCTTACTTTTACATTTAGCCTAGCCTTGGAATTTGAATTGATGACAATTTTGAACATAATGGAAAACTAAGCATTTCTTTTTGCTTCTCTTTTTTGGTTGCATGTTCAATCAATTTGTTAAAGCAAGCACAACAAATTTTTTGTTAGTTGGATTGGATAAAGAGGAATAGAATCTCTTTTAATTTTGTGTATTTCGTGCTTGAACTTTTATTGATTGTTCGAGTACAGTAACTTTACTAGCACTAGCAAACACAAAATTGATCATTATTTCTTTATTGATATTCTTTCGACCATGTCCTTTATATTTTATGCAAATGTGGGGTGGGGGGAGGGTAATGTATTAAAATCAATACGAATATATGCTTGTCCAAACATACATATCACCTTGCAAGAATTTATATATTAACAGGGATCTAAGTCGTTAATTTTATCTTCCATATGCTTAATTGATTTCGTAAGTATGTGATATCAAGTGCCATGCATCACTTCCCTTGCACTGTTTACTATGATATTTATAGTTCTATGCGATATATGCCAATTTTTTTCCATCACACATGCAAGCTCGTATGTTTTTTTCCCTCTTTAAAAGCCTCACTACTTTACGAGAATGGTTCAAGACAACTTTTTTGCTAGAAACTGAGATTTTTTAGTGTTATGACATTTTTTTTAGCATTATGACAATTTGCATTTTTGAAATTTTCAGAAAATAATGAATGCAAGTGGAGATGTTAATGCATCTGATCAAGGTGATAACTCACAAACTTCTTAAACTTCACAAAGTCAACAAACTCCACAAAGTCTAGAACCACTTAAATTAGAAGAGTCATAAGGTACTTCAATTGAAGGTGATGGGGGAGAAAGAAAACTCACTTCACCGATTTGGTGACACTTTAACAAACAAAAGCTTGATGGGAAGTGGCATGGTGTATGCAACTATTGCTTAAAATGGTACTTGAGAAGTACTAAGGGCATCCACAGCAGCCCCAAAAAAGGCCAGCCTAAGACCATGCCATATCAGCGCCACATCAGCACCACATCAGCTTTGAACGGTCTTTACTATTCAGACAACCATCATCAAAAAAAGTGCCCACGCTCATTAATAGCCTTTACTATTCATGCAATAAATTTCTTTCTTCTCTACCTTCTTTTACACTATTTATATAATATATTTAATACTTCTTATTTAAATTAATAATTCTAAAATATTATTTATTTTTCATTTATAAAATTCAATATATATTAATAATACAACTTATAATTTTAATTCGTTAATACAATTAATACTTAAAAAATTAATGAAAAATAATTTTCATTACATTGAAATTAAATTTTAATAATATATTTAAAATATGAAAATCAATACTCTCAATTAAATATGAAATACTTTAAAAAATTAATAGAAAATAAATTTACATTACATTAAAATTGAAATTTAATAATATACTTGAAACATTCGAATAAATACGATAAATTAAACATAAAATTTTTACTAGCGCATGTAATTTTTTATGACTCAGATGAATAGTTAAGGCCAGGCCTTGAAATGGCTTGGCCTTCACTATTTTAAATTGTATTATTTAAAATTTATTTATTTTGCATTTATCAAATTCAATATATATTAATAATACAACTTATAAATTGTGCTTATCATATATTAAATAATTGAAAACATGAAAATGGAAAATAATTTTACATTACGTTAAAATTAAAATTTCTTAATACACTTAAAACATGAAAGCAAAGACTCGTAATTAAACATAAAATACTTAAACATTAAACATTCAACTCTAAAACATAATAAACTATAGAAATCTTCCGTGATTATATGTCATTTCCACCAAAACGCTGCCATATGTGCTCAATCAAGTCATTTTTCAACGCATTGTGGACATTTCTGTTGCGAAGTTGATCCCTATTAATAAAAAACTTCTCATGTCTGGAAATGTTCCTGTTGGGAATTGCAATGTAGTATTATCTTCTCCTGCTCTGTTGCTACTTTCTGGTTGCTCCACAATGAATGCTGAAAGATCAACGTAATGTTGATAGTTAATTCGTTCATCCTCGACAATCATGTTGTGCATTATAATACATGCATTCATGATACGGTACAAAATATCCTTATCCCATGGTAGTGCCGGATTTTTAATTATATGCCAACGTGCTTGTAGCACTCCAAACGCCCTCTCAACGTCTTTACGAGCAGCTTCTTGACATTGGGAAAACAGTTTATGTTTATTTGATTGTGGGACTGGGATTGATTGGATGAATGCCGCCCATTTTGGATATATACCATCTGTTAGGTAGTATCCCATGTCGTATTGATGACCATTAACCGTATATTGAACAGCCGGTGCCATACCATTCAAGACATCATTAAACATAGGGGAACGATAAAGAACATTAAGATCATTACACGAACCTGGAGTACCAAAAAATGCATGCCAAATCCATAAGTCTTGGGAAGCTACAGCCTCGAGTATCAATGTAGCTACACCATCACGCCCTTGATACATGCCTTTTAATGCCGTTGGACAATTTTTCCATTCCCAATGCATGCAGTCAATGCTTCCAATCATGCCCGGAAATCCACGGTTTTCTCCAATATGCAATAGCCTTCGCATATCGACTGGGGTTGGCCTCCTCAGGTATTCAGCACCGAACACATCAATAACGCCTTGACAAAAATGGAAAATGCACTGTCTAGACGTACTTGCACCAATGCGCAAGTACTCATCAATTGAATCTGCAGAACTTCTGTAGGCTAACATTCGTAATGCAGCAGTGCATTTTTGTAAAGGTGTGAACCCCATTCTACCAGTTGCATCAGGACGTTGTTGAAAGTAGTGAATATTTTGTAGCCCTTCCACTATACGTAAGAAGAGACTTTTATCCATTCTGAAACGAATTCTAAATTGCCTGTCGTCATAGATAGGACGTTCGGCAAAATAATCATTCCAAAGGCGGTTATGACCAGCTTCCCGATCCCGATCAGGACGACGATCAGGATCTTCGTTTCGTCTATGCCTTCGTCTGCTCCTCAATGGTCGTTCTGTATTTTCCACATTCACACTATATGCATTCATCATTTGAAAATATGTTTCTTCGAACATGCGATCCATTTCTGCATCGAACCAATCGGGTTCGTCAAATGCATGATACCGATTTCGTGAGGAAGACATTCTTAGTGTTTTTGAGTTCAAAGCTTTTTTTGATATGATGCAAAATAATAAAATCTATATGGTTTATATAGACATTTTCATATTGGTCATACATGCATTCATGATTTGACAATACATGAATTATTTGTACCGATTTTTTTGATTATGGAGTATGATTTGACAACGCATGAATTATTTGTACCGATTTTTTCGATTATGGAAATTGATTTGACAACACATGAATTATTTGTACCGATTTTTTCGATTATGGAGATTGATATGACAACACATGAATTATTTGTACCATTTTTTTTGATAATGGAGTATGATTTGAAAACACACTTATAATTTGTACCGATTTCTTGATAATTGAGCATTGATGTTGAAAACACATGAATTATTTGTACCGATTTCTCAAAAATTGATCATGATGTTGACATTGCATGAATTATTTGTACCAATTTCTTGAAAATCGAGCATGATTTTTAATTTGAACTCAAATTTTACTATATTTAATAATTAACATAATAAAAAATAAATTGTTTCTTTAATTCTTATATAAAATTCAAAATTATAAATTTAGCCTTATTTATCAATTAATTACAAAAAATTCTTTTTCATTTAGACAAACCTGATTATTTCTTTAATTTTGTAATTATTTATGTTGTTTAACTATGAATACATATAATTTTTAATAATCACATTCAATAATTTTATACAATATTATAGTCAAATTAATTGTTTTAAAATTTTTGTAATTATTAAATATGTATAAATAATTTTACATAATATTAAAATAAAAATTTAATATTATTAAACTTAAATTTAAAATTAATAGAAATATTAATAATTTTATATTAAAATTTATAAAATATTAATAAGTATATTATAATTTTTAATTATATTATATTTAAGAAAATCATATATTGCACCAAAAATAGTCAAAGTGCATGTCATTTTGTAGAGGAAAATATTTTCTATACGTTGGAAATTTTTAAAAAAAAAAAAAAAAGGAGGCCAAAAGGGGGTTGCAAACCAGGGGGAGGTTTGCAACCTCCCTTTGACGTGGCGTCAGTCTGCGCGCCTGTCAGCCAACGCTTTTTTTTTTTTAAACTTTGTTATGAAACGACGTCGTTTGGCGTCAAATGGACGCCAAAAGACGACGTTTTGTCATGCCAGTTTGGCAAAAAAAAAAAAACGACCTCGGTCGTTGGCGCAAATTAAGGAACGAACGGTCAGACGACCGTTCGTTCCTTCTCAACCGCCACATCAACATTTTATGCTGATGTGGCGATTGCTACAACGACCCCATTTTGGGGCTGGTGTCGTTGCTCTAAACATGGAATAAATGCTTTGCATGATCATGTTAAAAGGTGTGCTAAAAGGCTTAAACAAGACATTAAGCAAATGCTAGTACCAAGTGAAATCAAAAGAGAGGATGAAAAGCAAGATTTGCATAATATTTCTTCAATCAAGGAGCTATCGTCATGAGTTTGCAATTGTGATTATATTGCATGAATATCCTCTATCCATCGTTGTACATGTTGGTTTTCAAAAATTTTGTAATCAATTATAGCCTTGCTTTAAAATTTTTTCAAGAAATACAATTAAGGGAGATATTTTTAGAATTTATAATATGGAGAAAGAAACGAAGAATAGGATGTTAGATAATCATGATAGTAGGAATGTCACTACAATTGATATGTGGACTTGTGTAACTCAAGAAGTCGTTTCATGGTAAACTTGACTTTGCAACATTTATAGACAAATTAGAAAAACATATGTCTTTTAGGAGCACGTCTTCCAGAGGAGGCAACAGCCTACGCTACGTTTACGATTGGAACAGCAAGAAGTATCAGCGTAAGTATTATCCATCCGGCAAGAATGGCGTCTAAGAGATCCTCCTTTTTCTCCATTTCTCACAAGAACCTGAGCTCAAAGGTCCCGAGGGTTGCTTTGAGGACATTTTCAGCATCTTTGGAGATTTTAGAGACATCTACATTCAGTGGCGTCTAAAAGGGCAAAGGACATATGCATTCGTCCGATTCTAGTCGGTGGAGATGAGGAGAGCGATCAAGTTTGGAAATCGACGATGGATCAATGGAGTCACTATTTACATCAAAGAAGCTGGGTTGCGGACAGGTCGGATTTTCAGAGCATGGAAACCCACCTCATAGAAAATCTTCACCGATCAATAGAGAATCTACGAGAGACGGAGGTCAGTATAGAGATGTTGTCCAACCAGCTGGTGAAAATCTGAAAATCTAAAGCTTAACTGCAGTATTGAGGCTGACTATTCCTCTGAGGCCATTCCTGAACCATCGGAAGAGATGGTCCCTGACTCGCTTGAAGAGGGGCAACATGGCGAACAGTTGGAGTTGTTACCTGAGGAGCTTAGCAGGATAGTGTCAAACGACCCTACCAGCAACCCAACCAAAGAAGGATGTAAAAAACCTAAAGTTTGGAAAAATGATTGCTGTATATTGATACAAAATACAACGTATTATGTCTTACATTTATAATGTACAACCTATACTAATTAAGGTATGAAGATAATTACAGTTTACAAAAGATATACATGAAATATTCTATCTGATACATTTTGATAAGAAATGATTTATCCTTAACACTCCCCCTCAAGCTGGAGATTTGTATAAGTCAAATACTCCAAGCTTGGAAAGAAGGTACCAATGCTGTCCACTGCTCAAAGCTTTAGTTAGGATATCGGCTGGCTGCTCTTTGGTAGATATGTGGCGTGTCGCTATGATTCCTTGCTGAATCTTCTCTCTGACATAATGACACTCCACCTCAATATGTTTGGTGCGCTCATGAAAAATTGGATTGGCCGCTATTTTCTCTGCAGCTTCATTGTCACAATAGAGTAATGCAGGTTCGTTGATATGAACACCAAAATCTCGTAGTAGTCCCATGACCCATACTACTTCACTGGTTGTAACTTGCATGGCTCGATATTCTGCCTCGGCTGAAGAAAGTGATACAGTGGGTTGTTTCTTTGTACGCCAAGATATCAAGGAGTTGCCAAGCATGATGCAGAAACCGGTGGTGGATCTCCTTGTCATTGGACATGTGCTATAATCAATCACAAAAGGCTCGTAACTCAAATTTTGATGATGACGGGAATAGAAGACCTAGACCTGGGCAACTCTTCAGATATTTAACAACTTTCAAGGCGGCTTCCATGTGGGATTGCTTCGGCTTGTGCATGAATTGACTAAGAAGTTGAACTGAAAAAGTAATGTCAGGTCTGGTGAGATTCAAATATATAAGTCTGCCAACCAATCTCTGATATGCTGAAGGATCTTCAAGGAGCGGGTCAGTGACTTGCTCATTGGAACCAGCGTCATATTCAATACTGGTGTACTTCTTGTTTTGTTCCATAGGGGTGGTTGAAGGTTTCGAACCTGCCAATCCTGCCTCAGATATCAACTCCAATATGTACTTACGCTGACTTATGGAAATACCATTTGGAGACCGAGCGATTTCAAGACCAAGGAAGAATTTTGATGGGCCAAGATCCTTCATAAAAAATGTGGCATGGAGATAGGTTTTGAGATCATTGATGCCAGCTTGACTGTTGCCTGTAATTAGTATATCATCAACATATATAAGCAAAGCAACAAATTCGGTACCCTGAGTTTTGGTGAATAAGGAGTAATCATGGTGGGATTGATGAAAGCCATGTTGTAGGAGAGCATTTGTGAACTTGGAATTCCATTGACGGGATGCTTGCTTTAACCCGTATAAGGATTTCCGCAATCGACATACCAAAGACTCCCCCTGAGGGCGAAATCCTGGAGGAAGATCCATATAGACTTCCTCGGAAAGGTCACCATGGAGAAATGCATTTTGAACATCCATCTGAAAAAGAGGCCAAGCATGGATAGCGGCAATGGCAAGAAAGAGACGAACAGTCACATGTTTAGCAGTAGGAGAAAAGGTGTCTTGATAATCAACCCCTTCTCGCTGATTGAAACCTTTGGCCACGAGGCGGGCTTTATACCGCTCAAGAGAACCATCAGCATGATATTTGACCTTGTAAACCCATTTACATCCTATTGGACGACGACCAGGAGGCAAAGGAACCACATCCCAAGTATGATTGGCTTGAAGGGCCTGGAGTTCAGTTTCCATGGCGGTAACCCAATGTGGATTAGTGACAGCGTCTTGGAAAGTGCTAGGTTCAGTAATGGATGAAATGGAAGCAATGAAGTGTTGATGGGAAGGGTGACAATGAGCCAAAGAAATGTAATTGGAAATGGGATACAAAGAGGTACAAGATGCTGAGGGTAAGGTAGGGCAGAGGTAATCAGAACTCCAAATCGGGGGGCGAGAAAGTCATGCTGAACGGCGGAGAGATAATTTGGGGTCAGGACTTTGTGGCTCGGAAGGGGCCGTAGATTCAGTATCAGAGGATGTAACAGGTGTAGGCGCGGAGGTAGGTGTGGGAGAGTCAGCGGAAGAGGCTGGTGGCGCTGTAGGAAAAATCGACGAAGAAGCATACTCATCGGACCATACCTTTGGAGATGGGAATCGGAAGCCGCCGGGGATGACACGGAAGGAGAAAGTGAAAAAGGAAAAACATTTTCTTGAAAAATGACATCCCGACTAACAAAAAATTTCCCCGAAGCAGGGTCATAGAGGCGATAGCTTTTCTGGGTAGGAGGATAACCCATGAAAACACATGGAGTTGCACGAGGACTAAATTTGTCACGGGCACCTAAGGTAGTGGCATAACACCGACATCCAAAGACACGAAGATGATCTAGGATAGGTGGTTTGTGATATAATAATTCAAACGGGGTGAGGCCATGAATGGAGCTAGAAGGTAAACGATTAATGATGTAAGTAGCAGTGAGAATGCAGCCACCCCAAAAATGAGATGGGATGTGTGCCTGAAACATTAAGGCACGTGCAACATCTAATAAATGACGATGTTTGCGTTCAACTACTCCATTTTGTTGGGGAGTGTAAACACAAGAGCTCTCATGAATAATACCTTGACTATCAAGAAAAGAGCGACACTCGAGAAAAAATTCGCCCATTATCTGATCGAATGCGACGGACAAGGGAACCAAATTGTGTAAACACCATAGAGATAAAATATTGAATTTTTGAAAAAACTTGAGATTTTGAAAATAAAAGAAATGTCCATGTGGCACGGGAAAAATCGTCGACAATGGTGAGAAAATAGCGGGAACCATCGTGAGTGGGGGTCCTATGAGGACCCCAAACATCCATATGGACTAATTCAAAAATGGAAGTGGTATGACTTGTCCGTGGAGGGAAAGTGGTGCGAGTTTGTTTGGCCAAAGGACAAATTGAACAAGAAAAAAATGGGGGGCACGACACGGATTGACCAGGAGTGGTGTAAGTTTTTAAAGAAGAATGACCAAGACGACGATGCCAAATGTCATAACTAACATTATTGCAATTAACAAAATTACAATGCAAAATTGATTTTGGAATGCAATCAGCATTCTTTATTGAAAGTAAAAAATCCTTAAAGACTAATTGAAAAGATTCAGGAATGGAGGAACAAAGAAAATATAATCCCCGACTAGCCCTGCCGAGCCCGATCAGATCCCCAGTCGTACGGTCCTGAAATACACAAAATTCATCGAAAAAAATGGCCACACAATTATTATCTTTAGTGAGCTTGCGGATGGATAATAAATTATGTTTAAAATTTGGTGCATATAGGACATGTGTGAGATGTAGCTGAGGATAGGGGCGATATTGGCCAATGTGTGTCACAGGGCTGGTGGATTGATCGGGTAATGTAATAAAAATGGGTGTTGTGCAAGGGAAATATGAATCCAATAAAGATATATTACAAGTGATGTGGTCACTTGCACCTGAGTCGAGAATCCAAACAGAAGAAAGGGCATTAAAAGGAAAAATACCTGAAAAATTGGCCGTGGTGTCAGAAGTCCCCATTTGATTCAGGAGGGTGACCAATTTTTGCTGTTGATCCGTAGTAAGATGAAGGCCGGAGGAGCCGCCATATATATTACCCGGGGTAGGAGTCGCGGATCCCATAATACCTACACTGGAATAATGAGATGAATTAGTACCATAAGAATTAAGTGAAGGCCCAAATCCAGGAGGAGGAGCTGGCCCATTAGTAGCAACATTGTGAGCCAAGGGCCCAGAGTTGGAATTCCTTTTTTTAGAGCCATTGCGTTGCTTGGGCTTCCAATTTGGTGGATAGCCCACTAGGAGAAAGCAGGCCTCACGAACATGGCCCAATTTTTGACAATAAGTACAAAATGGGCGCTGCTGCCCATTAGGCCCATTAGACCCCAATTGCCCATTAGGCCCCAATCGCCCATTAGGCCCAATTGCATTAGGCATTGAGTGGGTATTTCGACCCAAAGAGATGGGTGCTTGCTTTGGCCCAAAACGACAAAGAAGACCAGCTCACGCAATTGATTGATTTTGACATTGCTACAAATGAATCGGTTGTTGCAGCCTCCTTATTTGCAGAGAAGCCATAATTTTCCATGGTGGCGGACTGATGGCCTTCAACGGCGGTTCGTTGGTGTAAATCCTCCTTGGCTAAGGCGTGAAGCCGCTCAAGAGATAGGAAGTCATCTCGAGCAAGCACATTCGTGCGGAGAGTGCGAAATTCATCAGGAAGAGCCAACAAAAACTTCATGGCCCGATCTGTATTTTCATGCAACCGTAGCTGGTCATTCACTCGACACTCGCAGCGGCCACAAACGCAGCGAATAGGAGGCTGATGGACATCCAAATCCGTCCATAAGTCTTGGAGCCGAAGATAAAAAGCTGTAAGTTGAGCGCTAGAAGCGCCGGCAGAAAGCTTAGCCTCACTGATGGCTTGCTTGATGGAAAAAATTTGTGAACCTGAGACACGGCCGAAACTTTCTTGGAGGGTATGCCATATAGCAGAAACCGTAGGGAGCCGAGAAACCATGGCTTCCAATGAAGGGTCGACCGAATGTGTGAGCCAAGTCTTGGCAGCGGCGTGACATTGGTCCCATTTTTCTGCAGCGGCGTCGTCTTCAGCAGGGCGAGCGAGAGTGCCGGTGAGAAAACCGAGCTTATTTCGCGCCAAGAAAACGGTCTTCACTTGGTTGCTCCATATTTGCCAATTGCCTTCACCCGTAAGCTTGGTGGATACAATGCTTCCGGTTTGGAGATCGGTGGCAGACAAGGAATACGGGTCTCTTGGTGGTACAGGAAGGACGGCGGTGGTATTGGATGTGGTGACTGCAGTTTCGGCCATGAGGTGCGACGGGTTGCAGCGGAGAAGAAGAAGCTGTGGCAGGGTTTGTAGTTTCCGAAGGTTGCAGGGGTATTTTAGGAATGCTAAGGCTAAAAAATGATATTAGGGTTCTGTTATTCTAAATAAAAGGGAATAAAAAATAGAAAGAAATAAGAATACAGCACCAAACTTGCAAATGAAGGTTTTGTGAGATTGAAAAAAAAATTTGGAGCAGAAGCAATTCAGATCGTTGCTCTGATACCATGTAAAAAACCTAAAGTTTGGAAAAATGATTGCTGTATATTGATACAAAATACAACGTATTATGTCTTACATTTATAATGTACAACCTATACTAATTAAGGTATGAAGATAATTACAGTTTACAAAAGATATACATGAAATATTCTATCTGATACATTTTGATAAGAAATGATTTATCCTTAACAAAGGAACAGACTTCTCTTTCTTGGTGCAGCATGGAGACGACGATAATGGCAGGAAGATACGAGTGCTGCAAGATGATTTTTTTTGGGTAATGCCCAACGGTTCCAGTGGTGATCCAAGCCAAGAAGGGAATGACCTCACCCTCTTGGAACAAGCGGGGGTAGAAATGTCGGCGCATAAAGGGAAATTGTCAACTGCTATGAAGCTAATAAACGAGGTGGTGCAGTTTGAGTACGTAGGTGGTAGAATAGCAGAAGAACACGTGTTACGAGTGCAGGTATCGGTCTCACACCTTTGAAGCTTCTTTGGAAGCACGGTCGTGGATGCAGGGGTGTCGGACAAGCTCTTTGATGCTATTTGCCGATTTGCCGCAGAGAAAGGTGGCGGCGGTGGGGATCGGATGTTCTTACGCTTTATGGGTCGAATGCGGGCTATGGACCGAATGTAGCACTCTCCAATAATGGGTCACTAACAAGGCCTGGTGAAGTTGGGCTCCAAGTGGGCGCTCCAACCTAGTAAGTTTGTGAATCTTCACCAAGTTGTGGGCCAAGGATTAATTGGCCCGTGGCAAAAATGCAGCTGGACAAGAGCATAAGCCAAAGGCCCACTAAGCTTTGTTATTGGAAGATCTGGACGGTGGTTCAACCCTCTCCAAGCTTGAGATAGCTGGCCGGTTAGCCCACCCAAGAAAGCGAAAGCATGAAACGGAAATCGGCTTCAGGCGTAAGCAGAGCAAATAGAGACCCCAGGGAACTGGAGGATTTCACTCTTTCGGATGAAGATATTTCACATCACAATAATATTCTAAGGGAGGCGATATCAACGTGGGAAGTATGCTCTCAACTGGGGATAGTTTTCAAGCTCCAACATGAAGCAATGGTTGATCATTTTGCCAAAATGGAGAAGGAGCATCAAGAAGGAAAAACAGGTTAGTTCATTTCCTGCTTTCCTGTTACGAGTTTATGCTAGTTAAATGAGGATCTTCTCTTGGAATGTAAGGGGTTTGGGTGCTAGGGAGAAAAAAAGGGCTATCCGAAAATTGGTTTTAAGAAAAAATTTTGAGATGGGTTTCTTCCAAGAATCAAAGGTGGAACATCTTGACAGTTGTGGAGTAGGCCAAATATGGGGAGGAAATGATTATAATTTTGAGTGGGTTCTCTCTTCTGGCCCTTCGGGTGGTTTAATTGCTGTTTGGAATGATGATTTTTTTCATTGTGCCAAGACTGTTGTAGAGCAGAGATACATAATGTTAAGAGGTAAATTGAAGGGAATAGATTTTGAGTGTGCTTTACATCATGTATGCTCCAAATTGTGATAATCAAAGAAGTGCCCTTTAGAATGAGTTGTCAAATAGAGCAACAAATTGGCAAATGCCGTGGTGCTCCGGAGGTGATTTTAATGTCACGAGATCGCCAGATGAAAGAAGTGGGCACTTAGGTAATCAGTCAACCATGAAGGATCGAGTTTGATAGAGCTTAATTTATATATATCTTTTATTAATAATTTCTATTATATTTGGTTAATTTTATGATGAATTTAATGGATTTAGTTACTTTATGTATTGTAGATGTTGAAAGTAGGTTTTTGAAGAAAAGTGTGTTTAAAAGCTGAATTTCGTGGAGCAAAAACCAAAAGACCATAAGTGCTTAGGCGTGGGCACTACTAAGGCACTGAAGTCTGAGCAAATTTTAGGCAATCACTTGCTCTGTAAAAGCAAATCGTAGAGGCCCAACAAGAGAAACATAAGAGGAATACAAGAGCAACCACCACAAGACATCTCTTTCCTCTCCCATTCTTCTTTCATTCTTTCTTTTTCTCTCTTTTACTTTGTTTTTCATCAATCATGTCAAGCAACTAAATTCATCTTCTAGTTGAAGGATAATTGAAGGATGGTTCTACAACAATTGTGAGACTTATTGTTTTTAATGTTCTTATGAATTCATGGGTATTTGTTTATTTCTTGAAATTTATTATTTATGATTGTGTTGTTGAATTAGTTAATTGGTACCATTATTTGATTGACAATATAATCTATTGCTAATTAGAACATCAGGGTTTGATTGTTTTAGTGAAGTAGCAATTGACATGATTATTACTTGGTAAGTGATTCAATTTTGTCAAAGGATAAACAATCTAATTAAAACAACCATGGTATGAGTTTGTTTGTTAGAATTGGGTTTCTCTAAATCTTAATGCTGTGGGTAAATTGAATTTTATGTTGGTACCTAGATTATTTACCAACAAGAGAAGTGAGTAATAAAGGTCTCTTAATTGCCAACAAAATAAGGAGAAATTGGTTGCTTGGTGGTACTAAGTGACTATAACTAATTTATTTGTGGATTTATGAGATTAAGCTTGTGTCAATGACCAATTGAATAAGCCAATCCTGAAATTACTCCTTTAATTAGAGCTTGTTAATTATTGAATTTTACTAGTTTAAATTCTGCATTAATTATTATATTTAGTCTTAATTTGTTATTTTGCAATTTTTTGCACTTTTAGTAATGTCCTAAAACAACCCCCAAATTATTTTGTTGAGAGATAAATCCACCATTCCCTGAGGAGATGACCCAACTCACGCTATACTTCGGAAGGTTTGAAAGTTGAAATTTATTTTTGGTGGTTTAACGACACACCAAAGTTCAATGATTTTATTGAAAATTTGCAGCTTGTAGACTTATCTTTGTTAGACGGGCAGTTCACCTGGGCCAATAATTGTTTTTCTCCTATTAGAAGTATGCTGGACATATTTCTATTTTCAAGTGAATTTTTTGAAAATTTTCCATCGTTGGTCCAAAGAGTGCTGTCGAGGTCGCTGTCCAACCACCATCCCATTTCCCTGGACACAAAGGAGGTGAATTAGGGCTCTGGACCTTTCAAGTTCTTCAACCACTGGCTAGACAAAGAAGGCTTCAACATTATGGTTCATAATGAATGGAAGTCTATTGCAACTCATTCTAGGAATAATGCTGGTATTTGGCTAAAGCTTAAGAGGCTTAAGCCCCTTATCAAACAATGGAAACTTTAGAATGGCGAGGTTGATCCCAACTATGTCCAAGGATTAGAGGAGGAGATTGATAGGCTGGAAAGGTTGGATGCAGCAAACGCGTTACCGGCCGATCAAAGATTCGAGCTTGCAAATAAGCGGGCCTAGCTATGGAATGTGTATAGGGCAGAGAAGAGAGATTGGTTGCAGAAGTCCAGAGCTAAATGGCTTCAGGAAGGAGATTGAAATACCAAATATTTTCATCTACTGGCTTCCTCAAGGAGAAGGACCAATCTCATTAGTAATTTGGTATTTGAGGGTAGGAGGGTGTCGCAACCAAAAGAGCTGAATGATGCAGTGGCTAAGTATTACTCCGACTTCTACAATAAGGTGTCGACTGTTGGTGTTTTGGAATTAGACTGTCAATTCAAAAGCATCTCAGACGAACAAAGGGACAATCTCGAAGTTTTATTTTCAGAAACCGAAGTATGGGAAGCAATCAAACAGTATGATAGCAATAAGGTGCCTGGGCCCGACGGGTTTAATATGACTTCTTCAAGCATCATTGGAGCTCAGTCAAAACCGATGTAATGACTTTCCTAGAAGGCTTCTTTGAGCATGAGACCTTTGATAAGGCAATAAACTTTTCCTTTATCACCTTGGTTCCAAAGACAGAAAAATCCCGTTCATTTAAAAGTCTATAGGCCTATTGGTCTTGTTGGGAGCATATATAAAATTTTGGCCAAAGTTTTAGCAGTTAGATTGAAAGGGGTGATGAATGAGGTGATTGGAAGCAATCAGTTTGCGTTCCTTAAAAACAGGCAATTGTCTAATTGTTTCTTAATTGCCAATGAAGCCGTTGATTATCTCAGGAAACATTGCAGGAGTGGTTTGTTGTTGAAGGTGGACTTTGAAAAAACGTTTCAAAATGTTGGCTAGGATTTTCTGGATTATGTCATGATAAAGATGAATTTCAGAAGAAAGTGAAAGAGTTGGATCCGTTTCTGTGTGGCCACTGTATCATTGTCAATTTTGATCAATGGTTCCCCCACTAAGCAGTTTGGTATCAAAAGAGGTCTCCGCCAGGGCTGTCCCCTCTCTCCAATGCTCTTTAATATCATGGCTAAAGCATTCAGTGTTCTTATGCAAAAAGGAGAAACCTCGAGGCTGTTCGAGGGATTAAGCATTGATCAAGGAAGCTTTAGGTTAGCCCATTTACAATATGCGGATAATACTCTTGTGTTCTTTAAACCGGAATTCGAAAGTCTCTTGAATGTGAAAAGAACTCTAAGACGTTTTGAGGCGCTGTCTAGTTTGAGGATCAACTTGAACAAAAGCAGTTTGATTGGTATTGGCGTGGATGCGGATCTCTTGAATGGTTGGGCTGAATACTTATCATGTAAGGATGAAACCTTCCTGGTCAAATATCTTAGCCTTCCTCTAGGGGCTAACTCAGTGACCCAAAGCATCTAGAGGCCTATTTTGGATAAAATGAGATCAAAGCTTGCAAGCTGGCAAATGAGGTTCCTTTCCATGGGTGGCCAAGTGACACTAATCAATTCTGTCTTGTCGAGTTTGCCAATCCTTTTCATGTCTGTCTTTAAACTACCTTGTGGGATAAAAAATGACATGAAAAAATTGATACAGAGATTTCTCTAGGGCCGTTCGGAACATCAACGGAAATTGCACTATGTGGACTAGAATACAGTGAATGCTCCAAAGTGGCTAGGAAGACTTGGAGTGATTAATTTTCACTTGAAAAACTCAGCCTTGCTATCAAAAAGGTTATGGAGGTTTGGCAACGAGGTAAATTCATTATGGAGGAATTTTTTTGTGGAAAAATATAGGCTTGACAAGAGGTGACTCCTCCCAACCCCTGGTAACAATAGATTTGTTTCGTATTCATGGAATGCTATAACTGCTCCACTTATTCCATCTAACAAACTCCATGGGTTTGTATCATCTGTAATGAGGGCGATGCTCGGGAAAGGAGACAATATCATTTTCTGGCATGATGAATGATAGAAAGTATGATTCTAAAAGTGTACTTTCCTCGCATCTTTGCTTTGTCTGTAAATAAGGATGGATTTGTGGCCAAGTTCGGAAATTGGAGGCATGGTCAATGAGAATGGAGGATTAATCTCTGTGGGAATGCTCTTGATTGGGAAAACCTGCAGTGGAAAGACTTGTTATGTATCTTGCATGAGCAATATCCTAGTCGTCACTCCCAAGATCGGATCATTTGGTGAGGGGTCCCGAATGGTACGTATTCCACTTCTTCTTTCTACAAATCTGTGCTGCTACCTCAAAGGCAAAGTGATGTTATCTGGAACCTTGTGTGGAATGGGTATGGTCCACCGAAAGTGGAAGTTTTTGCCTGGCAACTAATCCATCAAAAGCTTCCCGTTAGAAGTTGTCTACTTAGGAGGGGCATTATTCGAGTAGAGCATGCAGTGTGTCCATTCTGTAATACTGTGTCGGAAACTGTCCTACCTTTGTTCTTCGATTGTTGGAGTAGCTGGGTGGTGTGGACGAGGTGTTTGGAAACTTGGGGTGTCACCTGGTCTGCTCTGGAAATCCTTCCATCTTCTTGATGAGCTGGCAACGGTCCTCCCTGGATCTTCAAATAAGACAGCCTTGGATCATACTGTTTTATGCCATTACTTGGTCAATTTGGCTGTGTAGGAACCAAGTCACTTTTAAAAATAAGAGCTTTGATTTTGAGCATCTAATGGATTTGATTATCATTAGGTTCACAACTTGGTTTAAGGCAAAATGGCCATCTTCATCAGTATTCTTTACAATCTTATTCTGGGAGCCGAAAAGCTCAGAAGTGAGGTAGGTGCACAAATGAAGAAAGGAAAGTACATCTACTCTCAGCCTCAACCTGGCAGAATGAAGTTTAATGTCGATGGCTCAGCAATTGGAAAACCAAGTAAGGTCGGGATTAGGGGAATTTTGAGAGATGATTTGAGAAAAACAAAGGCCGTGTTCTCTAAACATGTTGGAATTTTGGATTCGAATCAGGCCTAGTTCTATGCTATCCGTGAGGCTTTTAGAGTATTTTCTGAATCTATTTGCAAGAGCTCTCATGTACTTGTAATCGAAAGTGACTCCGTTAATGCAATCAGTTGGCTCAAGAATCCAGAGAACGCCCCCTGGCACCTAAAAAACATCTCAAACCACATAGACTTGCTGAAGGATAAAATCAAGCACTGAGAGGGACATCATATTTCAAGAGACATTAACAATGTGGCCGATAAGTTGGCACAGTTAATAGTGTCCAGAGTGCAAGATTTGTTGGTGATCATTGAGCAATGAGTGTTTGTGTCTGCTATTTCCTATTTTCGATTTGTCTATAGGCCGAGTAGGACTGCTACTTGTACTTTTGGCTATTGACTCCTACTTTGTAAAATTTGCTCTATCTTTTTAATAATAAACCTTGCCTTCTTGGCTTGTCAAAAAAAAAAAAGAAAAAAAAGAAGATGTTTCATGGCTATCACCGCACACTTTATTGATGACTAATGGACATTACAGAGTCAATTTTTTAGGTAAATGTTTAAAGCATAAAGTTTAATTAATTTTCAATTGTTTTCTTTATGCATAATTTTAACATTATCTTTGTTTTTTATTATTATTGGGATTGACTATAGTCTTATCTATTATTTTAATGGGACGATTCTGTTTAAATAATCTGGACCATTAGATTTTATTCAGCAATTAGATGTAAATAAGGTTTATCAAATAGGAAAAAGTAGAAATAACACGTCTTTAACACTGGTAACCCTTTTCGGTGACAATTAAGTAATATTGAGACAAGAAATTTGTCTTTAAATATAGTTTTATCATCACAAAGAAAACAAAATATACTTATAGAATATTATTTTTTTTCTTTTAATATAAAACCTGCTATTATATTTGAAGATGACGGCAGAGGATTTCAAACATTGAACAAGATGGAGGAGGTTTTACACATCTTCTCTTGGTGCATTTTCTTCTTCTTCCATAACTTAAAGGTGAGACTTTGTAAGCCATAATTTTAGGTTTGATCATTGCAAGATTGGATCATAGCACATTAGAAATTGGCATCATATGCAATTAGAGTTCTTTTGATTCAAATTTGGGTGGCTTAAAAAACATGTTTATGGTTTACAGTTGACGCTTGGTCAGGTTGTCGAAGCCCCCAAAATTAATTCAGATTTTCAAACTAACTACAATTGATTTGTTGTAGTAGTGGACCAGTTCGAATCCCACAGGGAGCTATATGTTGAGGGGAGTTCTTAGCACTTGAGATGAAAATGAAATAAAAGAAGAAGTTTAGTACCAAAAATAAAAGAAAATTATAAAAAAATTACTAGAACTATGTAAAAGAATTACTTCAGTCTTACCAAGCTCCGATCCAAGGAAGTGTAGTTGTACCGAATATATCTAGATCATAGGATTGTAAAGACACTTTTTCATTCAAGCATTTAATCGAAAATTTCGCAGGATAGCCATGACAAAATTTTGAGTTTTCCTATTCTATTTGTTTGAACCTAGCATTCACAACAAACCTTACTAACAAATGACTGGGGGCAATAGCGTTCCATATCATTTGATAGTAGCACTAAGAACCTTGAAAATAGTTAAAACAAAAGCCAACAATTGAGATAGCTGCAATTGAAAATCTTTGTATCATTAATTCCCTTTAAATCATAAATGCATGATTACTGTCACTTTACACTCGCAAAAAGATTTAAGTGTTACGTGTACTAATTGTTCCAGACAATTACGGATCAAGAACAAATAGATAGCTATAGGAAGAAAAATGAAAATAAGTTGTCAATTTATTTATCATTCAAAATTCATACAAATAGAATGCAAGAACTGATGATTACTTGAATGCAAAAGATTATGAAACTATGAACAAAACCTCACTAAATATATTGGCATTAACACCCCTTGGAACGGAATGAAAGTAATCTAGCCACTCATGATGGCAAAACTATTCTAACTTTATTCTAAAATGAAAGAAAAGTACAAAAGAAAGGAAGAATTCTGTAGAAAATTAAAGGAAAGACTTATGTCTTCCAAATTCACTAGCCCTCCTATTTATAGCCTTCTTTTCTAACAACCTCCCTAAAGACTTCCTAAAATCTCTCCAACAAATCTAAGTCTTTAAATCTTAAATTCCTAACCAACCATCCTATCCTATCTAATCCTATCAATTGTCTTCAAATCCATTCTAACTTGAATTACAAAAGTTGAAATCAAAAGACAAATTTAAATCTTGAAATTCAAGTTATCAGCTCATCGGTTCTTTCTCTCAACTTAAGACGTGGTCACGTGCATTTCTTTGAGTTTCACCTCCAAGACTTCATCCTTTAAGGCGTGGGCAAGCTTAATCCAAAATAGTCTTCTGTTTTGGCTCCAAAAGTGCTTCTCCAAAAATCATCTAAATCTCCATTAAATTCCATCTTTTCGCCTTAGTCCATCAACTTTACTCCCTGGGACAAAAACACTTTAAATTAGCCAATTTCATACCAAATAAAGCATTAACATCATAGTTTTGCTCCTATTAAATGGTAACAAATTAAATCCCATCAAATACCCCCACACCTAAACTATGCTTGTCCTCAAGCATATGATAGATCAATATCTTCCTCTCTATTCCCTTCCCTTTTTCATACCATTCACAAATAACCCAAAATCACTACACATTAGAAATCAAGAATGAAATGACAATTCAAAGGATAAGTATTCATGACCCGATTTTCTAAACAAAACACATGCATCTCATTAATTGTTATTTTATCAAATTCAAATATACAACATTTGATAACCTCTCACAGGTTGCACTCTATCTACTCAAAGTGTTTAGGGATTCATTTAGCACTCAAATCAAACATAGCATGTCATTACCATATGCTTGCTTATATATCATATCTCCACCACTAATGAATATGAATTTATGCAAAAATCAAAGGGACTTAAAAGGGTTGTAACAGGGCTTAGGTTAAGGTAGTGTTGCGAATTTTACACGCAAGTGCACGTGATCGTTAACAAGTAATATAGAGTGAATATAATTTATCGTTCCCACAGAGACTAATGAATTATTAAATACCGAAATTAAAATAGTTCTAACTTTATTTGAAGAAAAAAAATATTTTATGGATAAGCTAAATTAAAAGTAATTTTAAAACTTAATTAAAACTAAAATTAAAAACTAAACAAAGCAAGTTAATAGATTAAGTTGACGAAAGATCTAGGGTTTTCGATTTCACCATAACTAATCCATCCTAATATTAATCTATTTCTATAATCTAATTTAAAGTCCTGGTTGATAGTCGAGATTCCCTAATTTATTTACTAGTCCCTCCCGAGATCTAATAAAAATCCTCCTAATTGCTAATTCACTATATTCCTATGTGAATTACAACAATTATGAAGTCATTAATTTCTATGGATTCTCATATAGCGACTACACAAACCATGCTGGTATATTCCTATCCTACATGCAGTTTATGGCATTTATCTCAATGAACTTGACACATAACTCCCCTTCCAGTTCGTTATGTTTAACAAATCATCTAATTAGTGATCAAGTAATTAGAAGCATTAAGCACAAAGATAAATACTCAACCACGTAAAATTAAATCAAATTATATTAATAGAAAAATATTAAGACTTCATAGTTAGGCTACATCTAAACCCTAGAAAAGAATTTAGTTCATATTAATATAAAAGAATATCACCAAAAATTTAAACATGATTGAAAAGAAAAATAATAGAAAAATCCAAACAAAAACCGTAGATGATAATACTTAGCAACAAAATTTCATAACAAAATACAAAACTTAAATTACTAAAATTTCTAAATAAAACTAAAAACTAAAACAATAAAAGAAAGCTAAAATTGATAACTAAAATAAACTAAAGAAAACAAGAAGAAGACAAAAACAGTAGAAAATATGTGAGAAAAATTTCGCATGGTTTGTTTTGTACGCAGTAGCTTCCAAAGGAAACAACAATTTATGCTAGCTTTACACCCAAGTCAAGTCTTGGCAGCTGAGTTTTTATCACAAACCAATGAAGCAACAAGAACAAAATAAAAAAACTGAAGAAAACAAAGAAAAGATTGCTGCAGAAAAGAAAGAAGAAACCCGAAGAAGCTGCTGAAGTTTGCGTGAAAAGGAAGAAGGCTGAAGTTCTTCTTGAACCCGTGAGCTTCAACTGAAATTTTGTTGAAGAAAAATCCGAGATGAAGTACAACTGAAATTTCTAAAGAAAAACCAACGAGAACTACTGAAAAATTTCTAAGGAAAGAAAGGAAACTACTCCTAAACTAAGGAAGAAAGGAAAAGAAATATGCTGCTCGGCTCAAATGGGATTATTTCCTCCGTTCCAAGCTTTGCTATTTATAGGCAAGGCTTTAAGACATTTGGTTGTGGCCACTTTCTTTTATCTTTTCTTTATGCCATTCCTCACGTTCTTCACCATTCTCTCTTGTGTCTTCTTTTTCCTTTTGTTAATGCTTCTTGCTGCCTTTTCTTTTTGTACAGATTTCCTTTTCTTGTTTGGCTTTCTATGTTCAGCCGGGTGTTGTGTTGTTGTCTTCCATGTGCTTGTCATCTTTTACAGCAAAGAAAGCAGCCCAAACTTTGCTTTCCAAATGTCATTCTTGCTGCCCATGTGAGAATGCATTTTAGAGACACTTTCTTCAGAAAAAGAAGAGAATGGCAGCTGGTTTCCTTATGCTTTCATGTGCGGCTTTTTCCTTTGCAGCTGGGTTGTTTCTTTTCTTTCGGCTGCGGCTATATTTGGATGCTTTGAGTGTTTGTCACATGGATTCCATCGGTGTTGGGGCTTTTCTTTTGTTTCCTTTGGCCGATTCTTTTTGTTTCCCAATTGTAGTTGAGCTTTGTTTCCTTTTGTGTGCTAGCTCGGCTGTTTTCTTGTTGCTTGTTTCTCTCTATGTTGCTGCCCGATTTTTCTTTCTTCTTTCTTTCTGCTGCTTTTCTTTTTCTCCTTTTGCTACTCCCTCTTGTGTCTTCTTTTGGCCTTCTATCTTGTTACTTCAGAAAATATGAACACGAGTCACAAAAAGAACAAATATCTCCAATGTATTTGCATCAGAAAATTGTTTGCATAAGCAACTGCCTGGTATATGGATCTTGAAAATTCTAGTCTATCCCCATCGGGAATCCACAAACCAAACCAAAGCTGAAGAATAATCTTATAAAGAGCATCGGTGTTCCTGTTTGGTAAGCAGAACCTCAGGTAGTCGCTTAAGACTTGTAAACTTCTTCAATGTAACACAAAGGGTCAAGATAATATGTTACGTAACTGGAGACATCGTGAGAGCAAGAGCAAGACTGTAACAGTAGTCTTATGCCAAAGAAGCGCCCCAAGTTCATCAAGTTTTGCCATAAGAACTTTTGAAAATGACAAAAATCATTAGTTAATCCTTTGATCTTCAAATTAGAAGAAAAATTCAAGATTAAGCTCAAAAGTTCTAAAACTATTAGAAAACTTAGAAATCATAAAATCAAAGGATAATTTGGCCAAAATATGTAAAAACAAATTAAAATACAAGCCAATTTCTAACAAAAATTAATAAGAAACCCTATATAAAATAGAGTTATCAGGTAGGTAAACAAAAGGGAAATTTAGGCTAAACAAATCAAGATATGTAGGAACTTTCTTACAAGATTTAAAAGCACACAAGTAATATTTTTAGAACCACTTTTTTATTCTCCTCTTCTTTTTTTTTCTTTTTCTTCTTTTTTCGGAATATAGTTGGGCATTTTGTAAACAATGGAGCACATTTACTTTGTCCAAACCTTTCAGGGAATTCTTTTCACTTTTTCTCATCAGTTTTTTCTTTCTTTTTTCTTCTTTTTTTTGTTCTGTTTTTTTTTTTCAAGTGGTTCTTTTCTTTGGAATCCATAAAAATTTAGTCATGCAACTCATTCCTACATATCCTTGACAAAGGGTTCAACAATGGTAAATAACAAACAACAGGTTAAGGCTAATGATGTAGTGTTATCACAAAGAAAAGCTTAGGCTCAAGATTGGTTGACTAGGGTATATACAATGGAATGGCCCTTTAGAAAGTTAAAATTGGCTAGTCCTAAACGCCCTTATCATTTCAAAGCAAAAACCCACAATGTGATCTTGACATGCACAACAAAGCAAGTTCTAGAATAAACATATCATATTTGTCCACACTTAACACAGAAATATGTGAGCAAGAAAAAGAAAATGCTCATAGGCTCAAATACTCACAATGGTTCAATGTTCAAACATTGTATATCCTTATTCAATTCCATCATCAAAAGCAATGAGATGCTTAAATAAAATTTTCAAAACAAAGCTAATCATACTCTCCCTTTTCATGCTTTCCAACTCAATCACTAATGCATGTTAACCAAGAGTTATTCTAAACAAGTATCAAAGAGTTAGGGATTTCAAGGAAGTCATTCAAATTTTTAAACATGCTTTGAGGGATTTTGCAAAAAAATTGAGCAAAATAATTCAAAATTCACAAAAACTAATCTCAAAAGCACAAGAGCACCCCCACATCTAAATCATACATTGTCCCCAATGTATGAAGAATAGGCACACAATTCAGAAAAAGTAGTGAAAATAGAAAGACAAGGGGGCAAAATAACTTCCCTGAATTGCAAACATATGAGACAAGACATCCAAGGGAAAGGAGGGTACGCTATCTTTTCATGTGGTAGAGAGTGTCAACATAAATTGAAAATCAAAAATACTTCTTCTCAAGGATGGGTACCTACAAATCATAGAAGAAGGTAATCAATAATAAGGCAAATGACACTCCCAAACTTAATCTTGGAAACTCAAATAGAAATTATAGTAGTAAAATAGGATAAAAAAGAACTTAGGATAGAGACATAATAAGTTCACAAAGATAAAGCGATGTAATCCAAATAAAAGTCACTCTATAGCCCTAATCACTTTCTTTGTTTAGATGACCATAAAGGGTTTGAAAGATACTGAGTTAATAGAAGTTCAACACACCAAAGCACCAAGAAAAAGTGTGAAAGTGTGGTTGAAATAAAATAAAATGAGACTAGGCAAAAGAAAAAAAAAATTGAATAGAAACAAAATCTCTATCACATGATAACATGGTGCACTACATGCTACTATGTGAAAGTTGAAAAACACTGCAATGAAAATGCACAAAACCATGCCATAGTTGGCCACACTACAACATGCTTTCTTTTAAAACACATTCTCAATGAAGTTCATACAATGCAAATCACTATTTTTTTAATTTTTCTTACCTATGTTACTATTTTTTAGCACATATATTTCAACCCATTCTTTCCAAACTAGAAACTAAAATTAATTGAACTCATCAACCCATTCAAAAACTCTACAATTAGTCCCTTATTCAATCACAAAAATTAACTACAAGTACTGCCCAACATTCAGGTCAATCTCAAATGCCACAGAATGAAATCGAAGAAGCAATAAACCTTGTATGGCACAGGATAGTAGCAAAAAAGTAACCAGGAATTTGGAGAATAAGATAGGATAGTACCCGCATATGCTAAAACTGAAAAAAATAAAACAGAAACTAATAGAAAAATAAATCTGGTGAAGAAATAGAGTAGGAGCGGTGGCTAGAGATCCCGTGGCAGCTCACAAAAATTTCATCTCTTGCAGTCTTAAACCTTTCACAAAATCAACATGGAGGACACATCCCAAGACTTGGGGAAAAGCCGAAAAATCACAACCAATATTATTCACAGGAGAAAAAGAAAATGAATCTGAGTTCTTCACTGGATTTAGTTGGAAGGAAACCAGTGGCCATGGGATATGCATGTGGATTGTTACCAGGACTGGCTGCAGATGCATAATATTCTTAACTGGGAAACCGAAGTGGTTGTGGTGTGATGTGACTGAGCAAATGTGGGGAGAAGACTGCTGTAGAGAGGAAGGTGGAGAAAAGTGCAGCGGCAGTGGCCGTGGAGATGTGGGTTGAGCCGTGGTGGTCCGATGTGGGTGACGTGACTGAACTGCGATAGACTAACGATGGCCTAGCGACAGCCTTGTATTACCAAAGAGCCGGAGAACTGCAACTGGAAAGAAGTAAACAACAGCATCCCCAAAATATGGTGGTGGCTGAGCAATGGAGGCGGTTGGATTGGTGGCGGTGTTGCAACTATTTCTGCCAGGTTGTGGTGCGGCGGAGATGGCTGAACTAGACTTGGAATTTGTGGCAAGAGAGTCAGCTGAAAATTGGAAGAAGAAGAAAAGAATTAGATTATTAAAATAAAAGGGAAAAGAGTCGGCTGCAATTTTGGAGAAGAAGAGAAGAATTGGGTTGTTAAAAACCCTTATTGTGAAAAAAAAATTTCAAATTTTTTTAAAACTTTTTTTGTTTGTTTTTGTTTTTGGTTTTGGTTTTTTTTTTTTTTTTTGGTAAGAAAAACAAAAGACCAAATAAAATAAGGCATGGACATGCCTAAGGAAAAGGGATCTTTGGATGAACATTGTTAATAAAAATCCAGAAGACTATAGATATTAAGGCGTGGGCACACCTAAAGTGTTAAAGTCTTCTGTTTTTCCTTCATAAAACTATCATTCTTATGGCGTGGGCACGCCTAAGGGGCTCTAGTCTTTTGTTTTTTTCTTTTTTCTTTTTTATTTTTTTTTTTTTGCAAAACTTCATGAATGAAAATAAACCCTGCATTGCAAAAACAATTAAAATCATTAGTTATATAAAGAAAAGAAAGAAGAGGAAAAAAAAACACAATAAAATTACGGAGAAGAAAAAAAAAATTCTTTGGGTTGCCTCCCAAAAGCGCAATTGTTTAAAGTCGTTATGCTCGACCATTCTTTCTCTCAAGTTATTAAATTTTTACAAGTTGTTTGGACCACACCTGCATTTTCTTTATTGATTTTGGATGGCTTGGCAAGGGGTTCAATTTTAACTTAGGAGCCTGCAAAACGGAAGACAATAATTGCTCATGAGAAATATGAAATAAATCCTTCAAATTTAAAGGATTTGCAGGAATTTCCAAGGCATATTCTTCACTTATATCCTCATCCCCTTCTAACTTTGCACTCAGGGTTGCAGAAAAATCATCATTCTCTTCATCAAAAACATCTTGCACAATAGCATCCACAATGTCAATAGAACACAAAGAATGAGTGTCAACTGGATGTTTCATTGCTTCAAAAATTTTGAACTTGACAATTTGTTCATCAAATTTTATAGAAATGGTGCACTCATCTAGATCCATGTTAGTCTTAGTTGTCATCATAAAAGGTCTCCCCAACAAAAGAGTGGCTGATTCTCCCATGTCATCATCCTCAGTTTTCAAGATATAAAATTCAGCTGGAAAAATCAATTTATTGATTGAACTAAGACATCTTCCACAACTCCTTCAGGATATGCAGTAGACCTATTAGCAAGTTTAATAATTACCCTTGTTGGTTTCATTTGTCCCAAATTTAGAGCACCATATATAGAATATGGCATAACATTAATAGATGCTCCTAAATCTAGCATGGCATGTTTAATCATTTTATTTCCAATTACACAAGGAATTGAAATCATCCCCGGACCCACACACTTATCGTAATTTTTAAAATTATCATGGATGCATTTTGCCCAACATTGATGGTTTCATCACCTTTTAGCCTTCTTTTATTGGTGCATAATTCCTTCAAAAACTTTGCATACCTGGGGATTTGCATGATTGCATCTATCAAGGGAATGTTTATTTCTACCTTTTTGAATGTCTCCAAAATTCCTTGCTCATAATCCTCTCTTTTTGACCTTGCTAACCTGCTTGGAAAGGGTGCGACATTAGTATTTGAATCATTAGATAATAAAGGATCAGATCTTACTACTTTTGAGCTTTCTTCTTCATTATCCTTGGTCTCCTCAACAATTTTCTTTGGGAAAGTGGGTGTGGGTTGAAGTTCCTTACCACTTCTCAACATCATTGCATTGACACTTTCCCTTGGATTTACCACTGTTTGAGAAGGTAATCCTTTTGAGACTATTTGCTTTAATTCATTCATTTCTGCAGCTAATTGAGACACTTGATTCTCCAAATTACTAATACTAGCTCCAGTCTCCTGTTGGAATTTCTGCACATTGTGTTGAAATTGTTGCGTGTTAGTAACCAACGATCTTACAATATCTTCTAAAGGCATACCTGAATTTGATGATTGCATTGGTGGTGGTGGTTGTGTTGGCCTGTTTTGGCTTGCAAATTGATATCTTGGCTGCCCACCTGAGTTCCCATAACTAAGATTTGGATGACCCCTCCAACCAGGATTATAATAGTTTGAATAAGGATCATATTTCTTTTGGGGTTGATTGGGATATCCTCCAATTGCATTTGCTTGTTGCGTCATGTCTTCTTGCAAGGTTGGGCACAAATCTGTAGGATGTCCAGGAATCGAGCAAACTCCACACACCTTTGCATTTTGCAATTGTCCTACAGCCATTTGACGAACTAGAGTAGTTAGATCAGAAATTTTGTCTTGAATACTAGAAGTACTTACCTCATGAATCCTTTTAGTAGTCCCTTCAAATCTTGAACCAAATTGTTGCGAATTCTCTGCCATGTTAGAGATTAATTGCCTTGCTGCAATTGGTGTTTTGTTCACCAAGGCTCCTCCGCTAGCTGCATCAACCATGCTGCGATCCATCGGTAATAATCCCTCATAAAAGTATTGGATCAAAAGCTGGTCTGAAATTTGGTGGTGTGGGCAACTTGCACACAATTGGTTAAATCTTTCCCAATATTCATATAATGATTCTCCACCAAGTTGTCTAATACCACATATCTCCTTCCTAATATTTGCAGCTCGTGAGGCCGGAAAAAATTTCTCCAAGAACAACCTTTTCATTTCCTCCCAAGTTGTAATGGAACCTGCAGGAAGATAATAAAGCCAATCTTTCGCCTTATCTCCCAAGGAGAAAGGGAAAGCTCTCAAATTAACTTGTTCCTCCGTCACTCCTTGTGGTTTCACACTAGAGCAAACCACATGGAATTCCTTAAGATGTTTGTGTGGATCTTCACCTACATTTCCACGAAAAATAGGTAACAAATGAATAAGTCCATATTTTAATTCAAATGCTACATCCAAATTTGGAAATTGTATGCAAAGAGGTTGTTGATTCAAAACTGGAACAATAAGCTCTCTCAATGTACGATCTCTTGCAGCCATTCTTTCTTCCTCAAGTGGTGTTGAATTAAATTGTAGCCTCCTTCTTGTTTCCTTCCTTAGTCGACGTGCTTTCTTCTCAATTTCTGAAATGAAAACAAGATCACCTTTGTGAGAAGCATGGGTCATGCAATAAAAATCACAATGCTAAAAAAAAAAAAAAAAGCTCCTCGGCAACGGCGCCAAATTTTTGGTCGGGTTGTCGAAGCCCCCAAAATTAATTCAGATCTTCAAACTAACTACAATTGATTTGTAGTAGTAGTGGACCAGTTCGAATCTCACAGGGAGCTATGTGTTGAGGGGGGTTCTTAGCACTTGAGATGAAAAGGAAATAAAAGAAGAAGTTTAGTACCAAAAATAAAAGAAAATTATAAAAGAAATTACTAGAAATATGTAAAAGAATTACTTCAGTCTTACCAAGCTCCGATCCAAGGAAGTGTAGTTGTACCGAATATATCTAGATCATAGGATTCTAAAGACACTTTTTCATTCAAGCATTTAACCGAAAATTTCGCAAGATAGCCATGACAAAATTTTGAGTTTTCCTATTGTTCGGTGAATTGCAAGTGTACAATATCAACAAGTAATATAGTAGTGAGTAGAGTATCGTTCCCACGAGGATTGTTTTAATTTAACCAATTACTTACCAAATTGATTAATTCAACAACAAGCTAGCCAATAAAACAAAACTTTCATGCAATTTTAACTAAACTTAACAAAGAATGAAAATTTATAACAATAAGAAAATATTAAAAATTTACCAATTTAACAAAGATGTTAGAGATTTCGATTTCACTTAATCAATCCTAATTAACTCTCTTGACTTGTCATGCAATTAACTTAAATTCCAAATTATGATGGTGAAATTTCCCTAATGTAAATTAATAGCCGACATCGGTCTAATAACCCTATTTAGATTAAAATCAACTCACACTTGGTCTAGGTGAATTTAGATTTCTAAATGCATTAGGAACTATGGAAATTTCGGATTCAATCTAAGTAGCCATTACTTAGTTTTACTACGAAACCACATGAACAACCTAGATTATTACGGTCTAAATTGAATTCATGATTTAATATCACATGAGCACATGCATGTTATCTCCTCTCGGTATCAAACAAGCATCAACAATCAATTAAGTGGTGATCAATCACCTAAAAGCATTAAGAACATGATATTAAACTCATAATTGAAATATAAATTGCATGAACAAGTCTTAAGAATTAATTATTCATGATTAAGATCCATCTAATCTCTAACAAAAGAAATTAGAACATAATGAAATTTAAACTAACAATAAAAATAGACATAATTAAAATTAAACAATATTCTAAAAATTAAAACAACTATTATTCAATAAATAAACACAAAACTATAAAATAGTTAATCCTTGAAAATAAAGCACAACTAGAAGTTCATAACAAAAGAAGAAATAAAACTACTAAAATTAAAGACAAGAAAAAGAAAACTAAAATTGCTAAACTTTAACTAAGTAAAGAAAAACAAGAAAAGACAAAATTGAAGACTTAAGTCAATGAACAAAATTATGCATGGTTCTTTTATTTTGTTCTGCCCGAAGCTTCCACAAGAAAAAAAAAACTTTAGATGTTAACTTTGAAACCAAGTCAAGCTTGGTGGCTGAGTTTCTATCACAAACTACTGAAACAACAAGAACAAAACAGAATGACGGGAAAAATAAGAAACAAGAGGACGACTGAATTTCTGCTAAGAAAAGAAGAAAAACTGCTGCTGGAATTTCTGAACAAAACCCGAAATTGCTGCTGTGTTGTTTCACCCGTAAGCTTCTAAACAAAACAGAATTTCAGCTGCTCCAACTCAAGTCCAAGTTTGGCAACTACAAAAGATAAACTAACTAAACTAACTAACCAAACAAAATGAAAGACTGAAATTGTCGGGCAAAGTAAGAAGAAGGTGACTGAAATTTGATGCAGAAAACCGAGAATAAGAATAGCTGAAATTTGCTGAAGAAAATACGAAGAGTATGAAGCTGAAATTCTGCTAAAGATTATTGAAAACACCAACTGGAATTTGTATAATAAAAACCACATGAACATCAACTGGAAAAGCTGAAGAAAAACCGTGAGAAGCTAGAAGAAAACCGTGAGCAGGAAATAGAAAACCGTAAGCATGAAATGCAATTCTGCTGAACTACTGAAAAGAAAAGAAAAGAAAACAATGAAGAAAGCTAGCTGGTCTAAACTACTGCAGAAAAGAAAGACAAGAAAAATAACTTGGCTAAACTAAATCTAAACTAAAGAAAACAAGAAAAACAAAGGAAAGGAAATGCTGCTCTAAAGAATGGATGAAAATGGGATGATCTTCCTCCGTTCCAAGCTGTGCTATTTATAGGCAAGGCTTTGTCCAGATTTTTTTCTTTTCTTTGTTCAGCCACAAACATGTGTTGTGATCTTCCATGTGCTTGTCATCTTTTACAGCAAAGAAAACAGCCCAAGCTTTGCTTTTCACATGTCATTCTTGCTGCCCGATCTCTTTTTTTCTTCTTTCCTTCGGCTGTTTTCCTTCGGCCAGCCCAGCTTTCTTTCTTTCTTTTCTTCTTTTGCCTTTCTTTTGCCCATGTGAGACTGCATTTTGGAGAGACTTTCTTGCTGTCCTCATGCAATTCTTTCTTCAGAAAAAGAAAAGAATGGCAGCTGGTTTTTCCCTTTTGCATGTGCGCTGTTTCTTTCTTTCTTTTGTGTGTTGCTCGGCTGTCTCTTTTTCTTTTGCTTCTTTGTTGTCCGATTTGTTGCTTGGTTATCAGATTTATGATCAAATGGATGTAAAGCTAGTGTAGGTTGCTGCCTTTTCTTTTTGTGTGCAAGCTCGGCTGTTTCCTTGTTGCTTGTTTCCCAATTGTGCGGCCGAAGTTTTGATAAGCTTTCTTTGATCAAGTAAATTGGTTTTGTTTGTGTGGGGCTGAAAACTCAAACCAATTTTTTCTCAGTTCAATTGTTTTCTCCTTGAATTGTCTGACTTGGACTTTTGGCTGCCTTCTCCCTTGTGCGGCTTCTTGGCTATAAAGTAATAAAATAGTCCTTAGAAAATTGGTTAGTTCTTTGATCTACAATTTTGGAGAAAATTTAAGATTGAACTTAAAAGTTCGAAAAATATTAGAAAACTTAGAAATCATAAAATCAAAGGATAATTTGGCCAAAATATGTAAAAACAAATTAAAACACTAGCCAATTTCTAACCAAAATGAATAAGAAAACCCTATATAAAATAGAGTTATCACCTATTCTATTTGTTTGAACCTAGCATTCACAACAAACCTTACTAACAAATGACTGAGGGCGATAGCATTCCATATCATTTGATAGTAGCACTAAGAACCTTGAAAACAGTTAAAAAAAAAACCAACAATTGAGATAGCTGCAATTGAAAATCTTTATATCATTAATTCCCTTTAAATCATAAATGCATGATTACTGTCACTTTACACACGCAAAAAGATTTAAGTGCTACGTGTACTAATTGTTCCAGACAATTACGGATCAAGAACAAATAGATAGCTATAGGAAGAAAAATGAAAATAAGTTGTCAATTTATTTATCATTCAAAATCCATAAAAATAGAATGCAAGAACTAATGATTACTTGAATGCAAAAGATTATGAAACTATGAACAAAACCTAACTAAATATATTGGCATTAACACCCCTTGGAACGGAATGAAAGTAATCTAGCCACTCATGGTGGCAAAACTATTCTAACTTTATTCTGAAAAGAAAGAAAAGTACAAAAGAAATGAAGAATTCTGCAGAAAATTAAAGGAATGACTTATGTCTTCCAAATTCACTAGCCCTCCTATTTATAGCCTTCTTTTCTAACAACCTCCCTAAAGACTTCCTAAAATCTCTCCAACAAATCTAAGTCTTTAAATCTTAAATTCCTAACCAACCATCCTATCCTATCTAATCCTATCAATTGTCTTCAAATCCATTCTAACTTGAATTACAAAAGTTGAAATCAAAAGACAAATTCAAATCTTGAAATTCAAGTTATCAGCTCATCGGTTCTTTCTCTCAACTTAAGACGTGGTCACGTGCATTTCTTTGAGTTTCACCTCCAAGACTTCATCCTTTAAGGCGTGGGCAAGCTTAATCCAAAATAGTCTTCTGTTTTGGCTCCAAAAGTGCTTCTCCAAAAATCATCTAAATCTCCATTAAATTCCATCTTTTCGCCTTAGTCCATCAACTTTACTCCCTGGGACAAAAACACTTTAAATTAGCCAATTTCATACCAAATAAAGCATTAACATCATAGTTTTGCTCCTATTAAATGGTAACAAATTAAATCCTATCAACGCTATCTTTTGGGTTTTCTTCATCTTTGTTGGAAGATGATTTGTTCTTAAGTCACTTAATCTACACAAAAATTGCATACTTTCATTTGTAAATAAACTAAGATTTAATTTACTGGCTCTAAGATGAGCCATTGCTCGATTGTGTATTGTTACTCATTTTTACTCATTGCTATTCTTTTGTGCTTGTAATAATTAAAAATTCATGTCACGCTAAGCTATTTCCTTCACTTTAAGATGGTAGAATCATGGTAGCTGTAAAATGTCAGCATTGGATGCAATGATTAACAATTACGTACTAAGTTGCTACCATTGCCACAAATTTTGTTAAGTTTCTATATTGTACAAGTATAATTGGACCTACCTCATTGACCAATTTCCTAAACCATAAAGAAGAAAAAGTTAAGGTTCAAGGGTTAATGAAAGTTATTGATGAATGATGATTATCTTGTCTGTTGTGAGTCCGTAACTATCAAGTTTGTATAGCCCAATGAGTGTACCTTTTTATCCCCCTTTCTTATTTCATTCAAGCATATCTTATTACATTTATTTAGGAGCTGGAAAAAGGCCACTTGAAAGAGCACAACTTGGAGTTGCTTAATTAAAATGGTGGCAATAACATATTTTGTTTACTTTTCTCTCTAAGGTACATGGTGGCATAAAATGAAGGTCATCATGGGTGTCATTATAATATGGGCTAATTACATCGTCCTTTCTTAAGGTGTGGTCTTATTATGAATCGATCATTGACCTTTGTGAAATTTACATTCAACACCCTTGACCTGATAAAAGGATAATATGACCCCTTTTAATGGCCGGAATAGTGACATCCTTTGCTGTAAGTGTGGAAAAAAATCGCGACTTGCCTATTATACTCTTAAAATGCTAATAAACAATCAATGGCTACATTTGATAGACCAAAATGTCCTGCCATAAAAAAAAAAAAAATTTGGACAAAGAGGACCCATAAAATCCAACTTGTAGGGTTCATGTCTAGTGGTAAAAATCGACAGGCAAAAGCAAAGGTTTCAAGGTTGTAGTGTGTAGGGGAAATTGATCTACATCTTCTACCTAAATAAGAAGGTAAACATGCTTACCCAATTGAATATCAGTGATGGAAATCTCAAAAGATTATGCTTTTTTTTTTTTTGGCACAAGGATGGCTTTCTCCTTTAGCAACAACTGTGAAATTGACTATGTATAGACCAAGAGCATAACATGTGGTTAGTGTGGAAGGTGAGCCACCATGATGGTTTCTAGGTCAGTAAAAAATCTTGACATATTGTATTACAACTACCACTGTGTGGTCAGTGTCAAAATGCATATACTGTGATGGTTTGAGAATATCTGAAAATGAGCTACTCTTTTCCAGTAATAGAGCAAGGATGATTGGAGCAGAGAAGAGCAATGGAAGCAACAAACAATTGACTTGCATTGGAGTATCATGGGCATTAGTGAACTTGAATATGCTTCTATTGGCTGCATATATTTTGGGTTTACTTATTCAACTAGCTAGATGATGACTGAAACTTGGAGTTGGCATTAGAGTTTTTTTGATATGAGCCTGTATTATGCAATGGATTCAGTACATGGATGGATGTTTGTGTATTATGGTTATGGGGGTTTGAATTAGTTCTTAGAGATAATTACCAATACCCCCTGAGTTTTAGGTTTATTACTAATCGAACTCCATAATTCATCAAAACTACCAATACCGGCCTAGATTTTAAAAATCTGTAACAACTGAGTCCAAACTAATAGATTCCATTTGGAACTATAGAGAATTCTGATTTTTTTTTCATATTAGGACAAAATTACCCTTCTTCAAACTGAGCCTCCAAAACACAGCTTCAAAACCAAGCTTCAAGAACCAATCTGTTCAAAACCAAGAGCATCACCAAGCTTCAGAACCAATCTACTCATTTTCCAGTCCAGTAAAGCAAGTTTCATCCCAAAAGAATTTGAACAAATTGAAACATACATGACATTTACAACAACACCTACATGCTTGCTTACTGTTTGGAGAATTTAACTGTTGCATAGAATGCTAAAATTTCAGCAACTGAGGAGGCTTGTCCAGAGTACTTTCAATGGATCCATGAAGATTTAAGACCATGGAAGGACACTAGTATTTCAAGGGAAATGGTAGAGAGAGGTAAAGTCATGGCACAAAACCAAGTTCTGATTTTTATTTTTTGTGAGGGAAAAAGGGAGGAAACTTTTATAATAAATGTACAATGTAATGTTCTTTCAAAAAATTTTAAGTGATTAACTGATATTAGTAAAAAGAGAAGGATTTTCTAGGACAATTATCTATATGTGCTGTGGGTTGTTGTTATCTGGGTATAATGGTAATATAGATGATTGTGTGTATGCTCTGGATGAAGATTGTAGGACGAAAGTCTGGACGTATCAAAAGGACAACAAAGATGGGATTTTGGATTCATTTCAACCTAATGACCAACTTAAGAAAAAATAAAAAAGGCATATCTTTTGTTAGGAGAAGGAGAGATGTTTTCAACTCCCTTGGTCCTGGTTTTGATATTGGTTTAGCCATGGTTCTTTCATTTGGAAGCCTTTTTACTGTCCCATACAAGGGCTCTGAATCACACATTGATATCCATGAGGCTCTAGGTGATTGACGAATACAGTCGTTAATCAAGAAGATTGAGTTTTTTCCTTTTGTCCCTGAAATTTTAAAGGCTGGGGAAAATTTTGCTCTTTAGAAAATTGTGGCTCATTTTCTTTGTGCAAAATTAAGGTTATTGGATAGGCAATTCAAGAACCATTGGAAATCAACCTTTATAGTCTTGAAGCAAAAGTTAGAGTCTCTGAGTCTCTGTTGTGGCTTATGTTGATGTTGATAAACAAGATGTTGATGATAAAGTGAAAGATGGTGCAATGGAAAGTGATGATGTTGCTTTGGAGACTATTCTTGTTGAGCAGAAGGTGCCTGATTTGGATTTGGTGTTGGATGAGGACCTGGCATTGGCTGAAATTGCTCAAGGTTTGGAACTGGATTTTGAGCTGAATACTCTCCTTATGGGAGAGAAGGAGTTTGGACAGCCTCTAGAGGACTTTGTCATCGAGGATTTTGAAGACATAACAATTTGTGGATTTGAAGATTATCAGACATACTTTCAAGAGAGATGTCTTGTTGAAGAATGAACTTTTATTCTCATCGTGTCATGTATGGAGTCCTTTGGGTTTTTCTGTGCTATTAGAGCTATCCAAGGGCTTCAGAGAGTTGTACTCATGTAGGAGGAAGATGTGGAATTCCTCTCTACTGATGATTATGGACATGGGAGTTCTGCTAGTTTGTTATTTCTTGATTTCTTCTTATTTGTTCTCCTCTCCAATTCTTTCATCCTAATCTTGTCAGTATTAGTTGGGCATGCTTTTCTTGCTTGCTGCATCAATCTCCAGTTGAATTGGTTAGAGCAGAACTAATTTAGTATCTCCTCTGCTTTTTTGTTGGGTTTTTTTGTCATTTTACCCATTGAATCTGTTAAATCTAACAGAAGTTAAATCTAGGGGGTATTGATAGTTTTGACAAACAATGGGGTTCGATTGGTAATAAACCTAAATCTCGAGAGGGTATTGGTAATTATCCCTAGTTCTTATTAGTAGTAATGGATTTTCATTCAATGAAATTGTCTGCATCTACTCATTTTGGAATAGTTGTCGTTATCAACCTATGTTTTGGCTCATGAGCCTGATTATTACAATATATTTCATTGCCTAAGTAAGAAAATGGACATCAAATTTTTGAATTTAGAAAGATAATTGCAATCCACATAAGAAAATCCAATGCATTCTTTATAAGAAAATCCAAATTCAACAAAAACAATCCACAGAAAAAACCATCTCACAGAACACTCAAAAGAGTCTCCCAAATAATTCCATCACAAAAGAGTGTTGTTCCTCTAATGTTTTAGCTAGCCATAATCACACACACAACCAAAAGACTATATGTCCATGAACAGACCAACTATTAAAAGAGCATCCCAAAATAGTTCCAATAGTTCCAACACAATGAGTGTTGCTCCTTTACTGAATCAACTAGTAACAATCATATATACACACAACCAAAATATGATAACAATCAAGAAAACAGTAATTTAGTCTAAGTCTAAAGTGGCAAAGCCATTATACGTTCACCATTCTAGATTCCATATGTCGGCATCATAGAAGTTTAGGCCATGGTGAATAAACTTATAGAATTCTTTGGTCCTGGATGATGTGGCTTGACTTGCAATGGTGCTAGGTATAGTTTCTTAGAAAGGGTACAAAACATAGGTTGACATTTATCAGCAAAATTTTGATCTGCCTTGGCCTTCCTTGCTGAAACTATTTTCCTTGGCCTCTTTTTGTACTATACATCAAATAGAGAGGCATTTTCCAAGTTCATAATATCTCGAGGCAAAACTCTATTTACAAATTTCGTAGCAAATTGAGGGGGATTTTTAATTCAAAGGGTAGTGAGGAATTAAGTCTGATTTACATAATGCTAATATGAACTTTGATAAAGATAACAAAACATTTGTACTTGAGAATTTTGTGCATTCACATTAGCTTCATTATGAGATTGCTGTCCCAAATTAGGTGATGTTTATTGATCTCCTCTCTTACCAATGCCATTGTCACCTAATTGAACATGCAAGACAACCATAAATTGGCATATATCATAATGAAGTAGCCATTAGAAGCATAACTATAAACACAAGCCAACTAATGTTCACTTGATTTTTGGATTTTTTTTCCTTCCACTTTATCAACTTTATTAGTTAGCAGTTGTGGATCTATATCCTCACGACTAGCTTGGGTTGGACTCTTGAATTGCAACATTATTTCAGTGGCATGCTCACCTAGCTCCACCTTCAAACAAAGGCATATATTAATGTCTACACACTTTTAACTTTGAACCATTTGACTTGATAACAAAATAACCAAATAAACGAAAGTGGAAGCCAACTGATAATCACCTGAGCTTTATGCTTTTGTGCCATTGTAGGGCCACTTGTACAAGTCTGCTTATTATGTTCATACTGCATGCATCTCCTGCACCTGAATGTTGTTGACCTTTTTTTGTCTAACAGTAACAGCTTCATCGTCCTCATCTCTTCTATTTAGCTTTGGTCTACCACATCTCCTTCTATTTTTAGGAGGCAACACTTCTAGAACTTCATTTTCTGCAAATTGAGGCCAAATAGTGATGTCTGGGATGGGATTAATCATATTAGCATACGTTCTTAAGTACATTTCCTAGGGTGAACAATTATCACAATAATCCTCCAGCTTCTACTTCCTATCAAGTAGCATTACTATGGCATGTATGCATGGAATCCCTCTCAAGTTCCAAACCGTGTAGTCACACGACCTTTCTTTTGTATTGATAATGTCAAAGACATTTCCACCTTTCACTTGGTACGTAGTTCCACTACGATATACAAAGATTAGGTATCTACACTTTTGGGCAATAGTCCTTAGCTATTTTCCCACTCTAGGCACTATATCCTTTTCCCATTGACAACCTCCAGCATATCTCTTATGAATTTTGCCCATTAACTTGGTACGCAAACCCTCCATCAAAGTAAGAATGGACATCTCCTTCAAATCCCCCACCCAACTATAAAAAGATTCACTAGAATTGTTAGTTATGTAGTTGCTTTTAAGATCATGGGGGAAAGTGTGCCTTGCCCACATTTCAGCTCTTATGTTCTCTAACCATGCATGGGCTTCAGGATTTAACTATTTTATTTATCTATAGCTTTGTTGAAACCCTACTCAGTGTATGATCTAGTAGCTACCCAAAATAATTTTATGAGAATTAAAGAGGGAATTTGGTTATGAAATTTGAAAAAATATGTCTACAACACTTTTGGTTGATGGCATGAGGTACTTTACAGGTTATAGCCTCTATCAACCCCTGAAAATATATAAGACACACTTGAAATATATTAGACCAGTACAAAAGATCATAAATAGATATAATATAGACAATATAGAGGTTTTACCTTCTGTATCAGTTATAAAAGTCCATCGTTTGTTGGCAGAAAAACCATCTAGCATTTCAAACAGCCATTGAAAAAAAAAACATCCATCTTTCTTTGTTTCCACTCTCAACTACTATAAATGAAGTAGGGAACAAGCCATTATTTCCATCCATCCTAATGGCCGATAACAAAACACCTCCAAAAGAACCCTTCAAACGACAACCATCAAACCCTATATAGCATAAACATCCATCTAGAAACCATTTTTTAAGTGCATTTAGGCCTAAGAAAAACCTTTGAATAGAAGGAATTGTAGCACCAAGGGACGTGTGAAAGTGAATTTTGGCTATTCTTCTAGGGTTTGTTTTAAGGACAATTAGGCAGTACTTGGGACGCAACCTATATGACGCTCCATGATTGCCATCAACCATTTCAAGTGCTTTAGTCTTAGCCCTCCACACCTATATTTTAGTTGGATTAATCCCAAATTTCAATAACTCCTATCTAATCACTTGATGGGATTCCTGGAGCTGTTCAAACTAGTCGCCAAGCTTTCAATCTGCTGTGACATATTGTTGGGGCCAATGACGAAAGCTAGGTCCAAACAGCTTCAAGAAACCATTAAATGGTCTAATATTTGACATTCAAGCCTATCAAGCATGCGGTCAAGACTTCCAAGTCATTAATTTCTTGCAAGTCCAAATTGAAGAGCACTAGTCTTGCCTTGGCCAAATTCTAGTGTAAATGGTAAGCCAAGTTATTTAGTTATTTTATTAGCATTAATTTTATTAATAGGGCCGAAAATAAGCTTTAAGAAGCTGCCCTTGATTATTTTATTTTGGCTAAAATTTAGTCTTTATTTGAGTAGCCAAATTTTGTAAACTTGAAGAAAGCCTTAAAGGGCCAAACCTCCAAGTCCAATTGTCATTAAGGTTTTTATTTCCTCTTTATTTTAAGGAATCTTTCCCTCCCCTTTAGTTATAGAGTAGGATTAGAATTTTAGTTATTACCTTTTTAAGACATCCTTGTACCCTATAAATAGGCTATTCGGCCATAAACATGAAAACACATGAATTTTGAGAATTTTGATATTACGTCTATGAAAGTTTGAGTGAATCAATCTCTTCGTTCTTTCAAAGAACAAGGACTTATCAAACTTGACCAGTTTGTGGTGCCTTTGATTCTTATCAATCTAGTAGAATCCTAGATTGTGGCAAACCTTCATCCATCGGTCCAAAATTCCACTAGTTCTAGCAATTTCGCAAGTTAAGTCTTGGGTCATGTTTCACTTGTTGCATATTGTCAGCTCCCTATAGGCATGAGGTGTGCATCATCACTTCTATCTTCACATGTCTATCTGCCCTCACAAGATCCTCTTTTTTTTTAGCCATCCATTTTGTAGAGGTCGTGACTCTATCAAGGGCATTATAAGAATGTTTTAGATTACATGTCTTAATTTTAAATGTAGTACCATTAGGAAGTACTGAAGCATACGCTCTCCATTCACAATGGTTGTCACTACCCACAACAGTAACTCTAGATTTTTCATTTTTAACCCTAATTAATGTGAACCCCCATAGAATGGAATACTCATACAACACTCTATGAAACTAGAAACTAGAAACATCCTCAAACATCATTCCAACCATCAGCTTGAACTTCTCACCTTTTGGAATCTTGAATTCTTGTGCATTTAGGCATTATCCAAGTATATCATTCTCAAGTTCACTTTCTAATCATTCCAAGGCTCAACTTCATCATCTGACTCATAGTCAGATAGTGTATCACAAGCATAGTTTATAGGATTGGGATTCTATACATAATCAATTTAGGGCAGTAGGATCGAATCATAGGATCATAAGATCCTAGAAAAATTGAGAAAATATAATTTATAAATTATTTTTAGTGGAATTATTAATAAATATATGAATAGATATGTAGAAAATTCATGTATAGTTTATAATTAAATTATCTTACTTCAATTTTTATTTCTTATAACATTTTATATGATTTTCTCAATATTTCAGTTGTTGTCGCGATCAAAAGGTATTTATGTCTAATTTATTTATTTATTGTTAAAAGATAATAAAAGAATGATTAAACTAATTAAGTTATTTATATAATGATAAATCTTAATTTTACTTAGATATGAAAGTTTTTTTTTTTTGATTAAATTTAACTTTATTTATTCACATAATAAATATAAGTTCGTAATTAGAATCATGATTGTTTTAGTAAATTTGGATCATAAAATCGTAGGATCAATGGGATCGAATCGAAATTATGAAAACTATGATCACCCATATTATTAGAGTTATCATGGGTTTCATCATATACATAATTGTTAAACAATTCATCATCAACATTTGCATTCTGAGTGCATACAAGTCATCCTCATTGTCACCAACCTATACATAGCTTATAGGTGCCTTACCTTTATCAATGGTACCGATTTCTTTTGACACAAATAGTCTTTTACTTCTCCTTTTAGTACACATGGGTTTAGTCCACATTTTTTTGTGCAATTTTTTTTTTCTTCCCATGTGGACAACTACTAGAAGAAATATTTTTCTTGTTGGCAACTTGACTTTCAACAACAAAATGTGGCACATTTAACACCACAGTGCTATTAGTATCACTAACATATTACCTAATCAAGCAATCACAAAAATTCAATTTGAACATTTCTAGCATATGACTTTCTAAACATATAAGCTTTCTATCTTTACTACCAAGCACATCAGAGGCAATGAAAAGATTTATGTTTTTCCATTTATCAGTTTCATTGAAAAAAATTTCAATAATATTTGAAAGCAAAAAAATGTAATAATATTTATCAAGATAAATATTAGTTATGGAAAAAATACCATTTCCATAGTGAAATTCAATCATGTACACACTATAATCCTGCAAAAATAATGTGATTGAATATTTCAAAATTTTTATAGACACGCCTCATAAAAAAAAACCATAAAAATAACATAAGGCAATATTTTCATTTTTAGCAGTCATATTATTGCTAAATAAAAAAAGGATTGAAGGTTTTTTATGCTGATTACAAAAATATCAACTATTTCAAAAAATTTCAACTTATAAACCCTAAAATTCAACTGTAAATACTCATGCATAATTACATGAAATTATAAACAACTATAACTTCAAAAACATGTTTTATTAGCACTCAATTTTGTGTTTTTATAGACATATATTCAAAAATGGAAATATTTAAAAAATACCCAAATATATGCAAGTCTAAAAGTTTTCAAATCCACATTCTATGACTATCACACCGCATGGTGATAGAAGATTTAGGTTTTAAAAGATCATGTTCACTAAAAGTGACATAAATATGGACATGAAAGCCAGGAAAAAAGTCACGGGGTCTTACCATTTCAATAGCATTTTGTGACACAATTTCTGCCTAAAATACCTTGCTTCAATCACTCCATGCTTCTCCAATTCATATAGGCAAGGATTCTTTTCATGTTAATCGGTGAAATTGCTCGAATTTTACTTCACACACTAGCTAAATGTGGTGATTTGGTAGTTTGTGTTCAGATGACTTTGATCTGATTAGGGGAGACCAAAAGTGAATTTTGTTGTTTTATGCATGAATGGGTTTTTTGTATTTTCACAAATCTTGCATTTTTCTTCTTTTTTTTTCCTAGTTTCTGCTCTTTTTCTCCCCTAGTTTTTTGGTCTTTTCACTAATTCCGACATTTGATTTCTTTGGACATGTGATAAAGAGGGTTGAATGTAAATTTCACAAAGGTCAAGGATCGATTCGTAATAAGACCAAACTACAGGGGAGGGGGATGTAATTAATCCTTATAATATTTATGGTTTTAATATGGGATTGTAGAATCGTAAGATTGTAATTTTTTTTACTAATTATTAATCACTTTTAAAAGAAGTAGTAATCAATATGTGGATAAATATGTAAAGAATTCATGTATAGTTTATATTAAATATTTTCACTCAAATTTGTGTAACTTATTACATTTTATATGATTCTGTCAATATTTGAGTTGGTGTCATTATTGAAGGGTAATTATGTCTAATTAATTTATTTATGATTAAAAGTTAGTAAAAATATAACTAAGCTTCGTCGTTTTGTAGTGCAAACACTGATAAGAATTTTGTGGCATTTGCTTTACGCAAGTGTATTTTTTTATCTACATATGTGAAAAACTCAATTTACAAATTGCTTTATTAATTGTATTGGGGGTATAATATTGTTTTTGGGTAGTACAATATTAATAAATTGACGGTTCAATGTGAGTAATTGGAAAGTACATTCTTCATTAATGATGATACAATGCATTTTCCCATCACTTTAGAGTTCAGACAACGATCTTAATTTTATGGCATTTGCATTTTTGTAAGTGTATATATTCATCTATGTGTTTGTAAAATTCAATTTACACCTTAATTTATTAAGTATCATGGCGATGCAATAATTTGTTTTCCTGTAGTACAATGTTAATTATTTTACTGTACAATATGAATAACTAAAAAGTATATTTTTACAATGGTACAATCCATTTTTTTCATCAATTTGGAGTGCAGACACCAGTTAAAATTTTGTGAGATTTACATTCACACAAGTATATTTATTTATCTAGATATCAACAAAACTAAATTTACAAATTATTTAATTAATTGTCATGGTGATACAATATTTTGCTCAGGTGGTACATTGTTAATAATTTGATGGTACAATGTGAATAATTGGAAGCACAAATCTGACAGTACAATGTGACAATAATAAATGCATTTTTTTGTCAGTTTGGAGTGTAGTCACCGGTCAAAATTTTGTGATATTTCATTGGCCCAAATGTATTTATTCATCTATATATTTGTAAAACTCGATTTTCAACTTATTTTATTAATTTTCATGCTAGTATAATAATTTTTATCGAGTAGTAAATATTAGTTATTTGATGATACAATATGAATAATTGGAAAGTACAATCTTAATTAATGATGCTACAATACATTTTTCTGTCACTTCACAGTGCAGACACCGATAAGAATGTTGTGGTGTTTGCATTTATGCAAGTGTATTTTTTCATATACTTATGTACAAAACTTAATTTACGAATTACTTTATTAATTTTCATTGTGGTACAATACTTTTCTCAAGTGGTACAATGTCAATAATTTGATGAGACAATGCGAATAATCAGAAAATACAACATTCATTAATGATGGTACAAAACATTTTTTCATCACTTTGGAGTGCAAACATCGATCAGAATTTTGTTGTATTTACATTTACGCAAGTGTATTTATTCTTCTATATATGCGCAAAACATAATTTACAATGTAATTTATTAAGTATTGTGGTGGTATAATATTTTTTCTCCTATAGCACAATGTTAATTATTTGATGGTACGATGTTAATAACTAAAAATTACATTCCTAATTAATAATGGTACACGCATTTTTCGTCACTTTAGAATGCAAACTCCAATTAAAAATTTTGGCATTTGCTTCTATGCGGATGTATTTCTTCATTTATATATGTGCGAAATTCAATTTACGACTTAATTTATTAATTGTTGTGGTGGTACAATATTTTTTTTTCATGTTCTACAATGTTAGTTATTTGACAGTACAATGTAAGCGATTAGAAAGTACATTTTCAATTAATGATGGTACAATGTATTTTTCCGTCACTTTGGAGTGTAGGCATCAATCTAAATTTTGTGGCATTTACATTTACACAAGTTTATTTATTCATTTATATATGAGCAAAAGTAAATTTACTAATTATTTTATTAATTGTCGTGGTGGTACATTATTTTTTGTTCAGCGGTACAATATTAATTGTTTAATGATATAATGTGAATAACTAGAAAGTACATTCTTAATTAATTATAGTACAAAGCATTTTTTTATCACTTTGGAGGGTAGACATTGATAAGACTTTGTGGCATTTTCATTTACACAAGTTTATTTATTCACCTAAATATGTGGAAAATTCAATTTACGAATTAATTTATTAATTGTCATGGTATAATACTTTTCCTTAATGGTTCAATATTAATTATTTGACAATATAATGTGGCTAATTGGAAATTATATTCTTCATTAATTCTAGTATGATATATTTTTCCATCGCTTTAGAGCGTAGACATTGATAAGAATTTTGTGACATTCTTAATTAGTGATCTACTTTGGATTGTGTAATTTAATAATTTTCATAATGGTGCAAAAAAAAAATTGTAATAATCCTAATAATTACAAATATTTTTTTGTACAATTTCAATTAAAAATTTAATTTCTTTAATAGTATTAATCTTTGACTTTGATATTATTCGGATTGTTCCTGATAATGTGTAATTCTTGAATTTTATTTGTAACAAACTGAATTTAGTAAACAAATACTTAAATTTTTGGTGATTTAATCTAAAAAATTAATAGGTAGTAAAAATAATTAATTTAATAAGTACTCTATGTAAATTGGATTTATTAAATATTGATAACCTATAATAGTTGATTACCAATTATAATAGATTTGTTACGATGTTATTATACCTATCTAAATATATTACATGTCACTTCTTAATTGGTTAAAAGATGACGGAACCATCCTATCAAAAACAAGGTAGGGACTATAGAATTCTACATTATTATTATTATAGAAGTTTATCTATTTTTTCTACTCCATACGATAAGGAGGTTTTGAGTGATGTGTCAAGCAATGCATTGATGGATTGAAATATTGACCATAAGATTTCTACCATCACTTTAGATAATTGTTCTACAAATGATACCATGATTGAATGTCTGATTGATAAACTTGATGCAGGTAATTTTTGGGAGGTTTGGTGCTTCATATGTGTTGTGCTACTCGTATCTTGAATTTGACTGTAAAGGATGGGTTACGTGTTATTGGAAGTGCAATTGAAAGAATTTGTGATCGTGCAGTCTTTTGGATTGCTTCTCCTTCTAGGGTTGAGAAATATGAGGAAATTACTCATCAATAAAAAACTATATTTAGATTGTAAAAAATTGTTGGAATTCAACTTTTTTGATGTTATAAACTGCTTGCCTGTAGAAAGATGTATTTTCATAGCATAAATTGAGTGAAAAAAAATACTACATTTGCTTGCTAGTTGATGATAATTGGGGTTGTTGCTAATGAAATATCTGACAAGTTGGAGGTATTTTATGAAACACCTCTACTATTCTCTCCCACTAAAATTCCTACTTCTAATGTGTTTAATAAATATGTGACAAGTTTTACAAAAAGTGTTTGAGATTAAGCTTTCTTTGGATAAATAGGTGAAAAGTTTAGATTTATTAGTTAAAGGAATGGCTGAGAGTTGTTGGGTAAATATAAAAAATATTGGAATGAGTGTAATGGCATACTTGGGTTGGCTGCAGTTTTGGATCCTAGGTTTAAAATGAATTTGATGAAGTTTTACTTTTCTCTAATTTATGGTGATGAAGCTTCTTTAAAAATTGAAGAAATTAAGTTGAAGTGTTCCACCTTGTTGAATGCTTATGAATCTCGATCTATTAGTAGAGATGATGTGAATGTGGAAAATACATACTTGAATTCATCCTCTTGCACTGCTTCTAGTTCTAGTAAAAAGGGAAAAAAATTTGGCTGATTTTGATAAATTTGTGGCTTCAAAGAGAAGTAAATCAATTTTCAAGTCAGAACTAAATTTTTACTTGGAGGAAAATATGATACCGAGAGTTTCAACTTTTGATGTGCTTGGTTGTGGAAAACATAAGAGATTACGTATCCCATCTTACAAACAATTGCTAGGGATATTTTAGCTATTCCTGTCTCAACTATGGCATCCGAATTTGCATTTAGCACTGGTGGGAGATTAATTATCCTCATCAGAGTAAATTTCATAAAGATACCTTGGAAGCTTTAATGTGTACTTGGTCGTGGCCATAGAATGAAACAAGTTGTAAGTATAACATTGAATGTTGAATTGAAATTTTAGTACTTCATTAGATAAAATTATTATTTTAGAAATATGTTTTTTTTTTTTTTTTTTGGTTGTAGCTACTTACTCTGCAGAAGATTGAGATTGGTGTGTAACAATACTTGCAAAAGAAAAATGATTTTCATGAGTGTGGTGTATCATAATGATAATTATTATTTGTTCTATTAATCCGAAATATATTTGGCATTGGTATGTTATAGACTTTTTTGGTTATATTTTATTTGTATGATTGGATTTAGACTTTAAAATTTTGCTAGTTGTTACATTGGGATTGTTAATTTTTTTAATTAGATTTTGAACTGATTTTTTATTATTATATTATTTAAAATATTAAAATTTTAATATATATATATATATATATATATATATATATATTTTATTTAAAATGGGCCTGTTGAGTACCAGGGGGGCAATAGGGTGGGACGGGGTGAGTAGCGGGGCGAGTGTCTGGTGGGGTTCTTCCAACCCCAAACTCTCCCTGTTGCCATCTCTAAGTTCAACTAGATTTACCAAGATTTGATTTGAATTAATATATCATCCTAACTTTCAAGAAAATATTCTAATCTATCGGCAAATAATAAATGCCCTGACTCATGGGGAGGTGATTACAATATATCAAATTTACTAGAGGATCTACCCATCTATCTCTCTTTATATATTGAAATTGAATTTAAGAATCATGTGAGAGGATCTTGTAGTTTATCACCAAAGGGAGAACATGTGGGGGAGGGGGAAGGGATCTCAAGGAGGATGTGCTCCAAAATTGCATTGCAATCGATTAGTCACAACTTTGGAATTAGGTTCCAGTATTAATTTGTTAAAACCTTTTTCCTTAGCAATTTGAAAACCTGCTCTAATGGTTTATAGTTTAGCTACTGAATTGGTAGTTTTTCAAATTCTTTCATAGAATCTACAAATCGGAAAAAACTCCACCAATACCTACAACTCTAGAATGTTTCCTTTAACCACTGCATCCATATTTAATTTTGTAAGCCCTGTTGAAGAAAACACCCAATGAATCAATTTGGGGTTATTATGATCATGACAACCTTTTGAGAAGACAAAGTGAATCTCGTTGGCATATTCCATAACTAATTTGGCAGTAATTGTAGTAGGTTTTGTTAGGTTTTGAAAACAATTCAAATTTCTATCCTTCGAAATATGCTATAATATAAAAGGGAACAAAATACTCCACAATGTATTCAATGACGAGACCGTATCCCTGACCTTATTTTAAATTGTATCTAATCAGAGAAAAAAAAACATCAACATTAAGGTCTTGATATACTGAATATGGAAGAAATAATACCCAAACCAATTTGGCTTTAGGACAATCCTTAAATATATATATATATATAAAGTGTGTGAGATCCTCCTTCGTAAGATTACATCCTGAACAAGATGGATCAATAGAGATTTTTTTAATCACTTTAATTTTATTTGCGAGAAGTTTACCATGCTTCATGCATGGTTCACAGAAATCCTTTGATTATTTATGGTAATTTCAATTTCCAAATCTACTTCCATTTATCTCAAATTGGTCCATTATTAAATATATTGTGATGTGCATCTTTTGTTGCAAACTTACCTAGTTATTCCTATACCAAATAGTTCTATCATGCAAATTTACAGTTTTGGAGATAGGAATAGATATTTAGCACTAATTACCACAAGTGGGAGCACTAATTACGATATCAGCACCATGTAAGGCAATTATCTTTTTGGTTCTTGTAATGACATTGAAAATCAAAAGATAAATCAAGAATTGCAAAATAGTTTCCAATTGTTGCCGGATATCAAAGCAAAATTACCACTATTTCTTCATTCTTGTAGAAATCAGGAAAAGCTTTTTGTTTCTTGAGTAGTTACTGTCAGCTGATAATGTTCAACCAAACTAAGCAAGCAACCTTAAGGTTTTTGTGTTGTTCACTAGGTTTCCAAGTTCCGTGGAGATGAATAATGGGTGCACAAGTAATAATTCTTAAGAAAAGCACAGATAACAATATCACTAAGGAGATTTCAGCAACAATGTAACAGGGACTCATAGATTTAAATCCCCAAAAGATAGAATTGACATTAATGACGGAATTTCTCTACATAATTTAAAACTAAAGCTATGTATGAATATAGATTTGTGCTTAAGAAAACAAGGTATGAACCTCAATATGTAGACTTCTTGAGGAAATTCACTTCGAACGTTTGCTAGTTTAAATATTCTAGAAAAAATTCAAAAAAAAAAAAAACAGTCGCCATTACAGTATGAGAAAACAAATCACTTTTGCAAAAGTATGGTGTCACTCATAAGGTAGCCACTACTTACCATCCCCAAAGTAGTGGTCAAACTGAAATATCAAATAGGGAACTCAAAAGTATATTGGAAAAGACTATGAATATTCATAGGACGGATTGGGCAAAGAAACTTCATGATGCATTATGGGCTTATAGAACTACTCATAAAACTCCTACTGGTATGTCACCTTTTCGACTTTTGTATGGTAAGACATGTCATTTACCTTTTGTACTTGAGCATAGAGCATGCTGGGCTTTGCAATCTCTTAACTTTGATATGCAGACAGTAGGAGAGAGAAGGTTGTTGCGGTTGGATGAATTAGAAGAGCTCCGCAATGAAGCTTACGATAATGCACGGATTTACAAAGAAAAAACAAAGAAATGGCATTATAAACATATCTTGAGGAAGGAGTGTCATGTTGGAGAAAAAGTTTTGTTATATAACTCCAGTCTTCGTTCGTTTCCAGGAAAATTGAAGTCTAGATGGACCGGACCTTACACCATCACAAAAGTGTTCCCTTATGGTGCTATGGAGATCACTAATGAAAAGGAGGGAACACTTAAAGTCAATGGACAAAGGCTTAAGAATTATAATGGAGGAGATTTTGATATCACTCATCCTTCATTACCCTGATTCCACCGACTTAGAAAAACAGGAAAGTTCGGCTGCAAACTATAAAGCAAAAGCTAATTGGGAGGCAACCCATGTTTTTTTACCTTTATTTCTTTTATTTTGTTTGTTTTTTCTTATTTAAAAAAAAAATTGTGGCGTGAAACTTTGTCTCTAATTTTTGCTGCACCAGTCAAAAGAAGAATTCGGTTCAAGGCTTTTCCATTGGAGTTTTGTGCTGAAAATTTACAGGAAAGTTTAAGATTTCACCAGATTCCTATCCACGAAATTTCAGAATTTTTTGAGCTGTTTTGGTATATGAACAAAATTCATCTTCAAAGCTGCTCAAAATAGGGCAGTATCTTAACCCTTCATTTTTCTTATGTTCTCTTTGGTTGCTTACTTTTGCTTTCTCCTCACAGCATTGGGGGTGGGGTACATGTAATTTTGTACTGGATTTCTATCCAAATTTTTGCTAGTTTTCAATTTTATAGGGTTAAAAAGAAAGTCCTTCCAAGTAAGCTCGACATTTTGATTTTTTTTTTTTCGAAATTCCTTACTTTTTTTATACTCATTTATAATAATTTTGAGTTATATGCATTAGTGATTTGGGTTGGAATGTATGAATGAGGCAAGTATGATTAGTCTTTGTTGTGAAAATGTTTAAAGCATCTTGTTGATTTTGATGATTGAATTGAATGAAAATATGCAATATTTGATATACTAAACCCTTTGTTAGTATTTGAACCTAAGAGCATTTTCTTTTTCTTGCTCACATATTTCTTTGTTGAGTGTTAACAAATATGGTATGTGCATTCTAGAACTTGCTTTGTTATGCATGTTGAGATTACATTGTGGATTCATGCTTTGAAATGATAAGGGCATTTAGGATTAGCTAATTTAAACTTTCCTAAAAAGCCATCCGATTATTATATAACCAATTTTGAGCCTTAGCTTTTCTTTGTGATAACACCACATCGTTAGCCTTAAACTATTGCTTTTGTTTACCATTGTTGAACCCTTTGTCAAGAGTATATAGGAATGAATTACGTGATAAAATTTCTATTGATTCCAAAGAAAAGAACCACTGAAAAAATGATGAATAAAAAGTGTGAAAAAAAAAGAGAAGTGAAAAGTATTCCTTACAAAGATTGGACAAAGTAAATCCATTTTGTACAAGATGGTCCAATTACATGATAAAGTGCAAAAAGGGGATGCATGTTATTTGGAATAAGAAAGTAATTCTAATGTGCTATTCTTGTTGTTTTTGAGTTATGCAAGAAAGTTCCTACATAAGTTGATATAATGTAAAAAATTTCCTTTTTTTTTACCTACCTTTACCTCAGCCTCGTTACAACTATTTTCAAGACCTTTGATTTTTGCATGGAATCATATTTATTAGTGGTGGAGATGTGATATATAAGCAAGACTAGGTTAATCACATGCTATGTTTGATTTGAGTGCTGAATAATCCCCTAAACAGTTTAAGTGATTAGGGTGCAACGTGTGAGAGGTTATCAAAATTTGTGCCTTTGATTTCGACGAAATTGTTGGAATTAATGAGATGTGTACTTTTTTTAGATTAAAAAGGGATATGAATACTTGTTCTTTGGATTATTATTCCAATCTAGATCTTTAATGTGTAATTATTTTGAGTTATTGGTGGATGGGTTGAAAAGGGTATGGAATGAAAAGAAAGATGCTGATCTAATGCAAGCTTGAGGACATGCTTTGATCTAAGTTGGGGGTAATTTGATAACCCTATTTTATATAGGGTATTCTTATTAATCTTGGTTAGACATTGGCTTATGTTTTGATTTGTTTTTACCTATTTTGGCCAAATTTTCCTTTCATTTTATGAGCACAGAGTTATCTGATATTTTTTTAACTTTTGAGTTCAATCTTGGATTTTCTTCTAATTTGAAGATCAAAGGACTAACCACTTATCTTGCAAAAATATACAGGGACTATTTTTTCACTTTGTCAAAAGCCAAATGGTAAAAAAAAAAAAAGGCAAAAGAAGAAGCTGCGGGCAAAGGAGAAAAAGACAAGAAAGAAACCGCACAAGAATGAGACACAAAACCAGCTACCAGGAAATACACTTCAAACCGAAAAAAAATTTCACTCGGTCCAAAGCAGATGCACAACAAAAGACAAAGAAGACTCCTTTAGCTACAAGAAAATACAAGCCGTGCTGCACAACAACACAAGGAAACAAAGGTCAGCTACAAAAAGGAAACAAAAGCTGAGCACAATTAGAAAACAAAAGAGCTGGAAGCAACAAGGACATAGAAGATTACTGCAATTTGGTAACAGAATACAACTGCAATTTGGAGAACACAAGGAAACAAAGGTCAGCTACAAAAAGGAAACAAAAGCTGAGCACAATTAGAAAACAAAAGAGCTGGAAGCAACAAGGACATGGAAGATTACCGCAATTTGGAGACAAAAAAAAAAAAAGAAAAAAGAAAAAAAGAAAAAAAAAAGGAAACAAAATTTGGCCGGAATTGGAAGACAAGAAGGAGGCAGCCGCTTGGGAGAAAACTATAAAACTCAACCAAAGAAGACAAAGAGGGTGTACAGAATTTTAAATAGCAGCAGCCATTCCTTTCTTAGACCCATGTTTTCGTCTTTCTTCTATTCGTCTTGTCTTTAGTTTTGGCTTTTAGTTTCTTCTTATATAAAAATTCTAGCAGCCGTCATCCGTTTTCCCTTCTAACCTCACGTCCTTTTCTTCTGTTTTTTTTTTTTTTTGTTTTAGTTTTTCTTTAAGAAGAAAACAGAAGCATACGACTCTTCTTGGTAGAATTTCAGCAGCCTTTTTTTTTTTGGTTCTTGGAACACACGTTCCTTTGTTTTTATTTTTCATTAGTTTAGCAATTCATTCCCACATTCATTCGGGAAAGAGACACTAGAGCAGCCAGCTTCTGTTTTCCTTTGTGTTTCGCGGAGAAGAAAACAATAACAGCATCACGTCCCTCACATTCTCTTTTACATCCTTCACGGTTTTTATTTTGTTTAGTTTAGTAAACTTAGTAGTTTTGATTTCTTGTGTTGTGTTATGAAACTTTGGGTTGTGTTTTATTTTCAATTACCAAATAATTTAGATTTTTTATGTTTATTGAATAATATTTACTTTAATTTTAAGAATTTATTTTAATTTTAATTATGTCTATTTTTATTCTTGTTATTAGTGTAAATTTTATTATGTTCTAATTTTCTTCTATTAGAGTTTAGATGGATCTTAATCATGAATAATTGATTCTCAGGACTTGTTCATGCATCCCATATTTCAATTATGAGTTTAATATCATGCTCTTAATGCTTTTAGGTGATTGGCCACCACCAAATTGATTTTTATGGTTGTTTGATACCGTGTGGAGATGACATGCATGTGCTCATGTGATATTAGACCGTGAATTCAATTTAGACGGTAATAATCTAGGTTGTTCATGTGGTTTCGGAAGTTAAACTAAGTCATGGCTACTTAGATTGAATCCAGGAATTTTCATAGTTCCTAATGCATTTAAAAATCTAAATTCATCTAGATCAAGTATGAGTTGATTTTAATCTAAATAGGGTTATTAAACCGATGTCGGCTATTAATCTACATTATAGAAATTTCAACATCATAAATTGGAATTTAATTTAATTGCATGACAAGTCAAGAGAGTTAATTAGGATTAATTAGGTGAAATCAAAGCCTCTAACATCTTAATTGATTTGGTAAATTTTTAGTATTTTTCATTGTTATAAAATTTTCCTTCTTTGTTAGTTTATTTCAATCATCATAAAATAATTTGATTGGTTAGTTAGTTTTGTTTTTGAATTAATCACGTTTATAAGTAATTGGTTAGATTTGATTCAATCCTCATGAGAACGATACTCTACTCACCTCTTTATTACTTGTTGATATTGTACGCTTGCAATTAAACGAAGAAGTTTTTGGCGCCGTTGCCAGGGATTGAATTTAATAATTTTTTCCAATTGCTATTGATATTGATTAATTCTTGGTATAGACTAGCCATTTAATTTTTATTTATTTTTCTTGGTTTGAGTTTCGGATTCTTGTCAAAGGAATTCGAAAGTTGCATGAATTTGAGAAGTCGAGAAGGAGAATGGAAGAATTTGATCCAAAGCCCGAAAAAACACTTCTAAGGAGATTGAAAGAGCAAGAGTTAGTCTTTGACACGAATTTAATAGCTGACCAATGAGAGCATCTCCCAATTCAACCTCAAAGGAGAACTTTGATGGACTATTCAACCTCGACAGTTCAAGATTCCACTTCAGGCAGAAGAAGGCCTGCAATTCAAGCCAACAATTTTGAGTTCAAGCCATCTTTGATCCAAATGCTTCAAAATGTTGTTCAATTCAATGGCTTGCCGAATAAAGATCCTAACCTCCATATTGAAGCTTTTCTTGAAATTTGTGATATAATTAAATATAACGAAGGTCACAATGATGCTATTAGACTTAGGCTATTTCCATTCTCTTTATGTGATAAAGCTAAGTTGTGGTTATCTTCTCTTCCTGCAGGCTCTATCATCACTTGGGAGGATATGGCACAAGAGTTCTTAAGTCGGTATTTTCCCCTTGCCAAGTCAACAAAAATAAGGAATGATATCACCACATTCATACAAAATGATGGAGAATCCCCATTACTTTAATAACTTTGATGCCAATATTAATGTCTACTCTATGTTATTATTGATGTCATATACAATATAGAAATGAGGAAGGATCGAGTGAGGCTTGTGTTATACTGGGATGGAGAAATAATTAGTGGTTCGAAGACTCCCAACACAGTGATAGTCCAAAACAGTTTATTGTTGTTGATCATAATATTAGCTTGGCTGAACTTTTGGGAATTTTGCATTGGGTGACTGGAATGGATGGAAGTCAAGTTAGGATAAAGTTAATGTGTCATTATCCTATTAGCATCACACTTCATTCGATCACATACATACATGTTCTAGTGGATGATGATGCTACGTTGAGGGAGATGTTGTGTATTCCTACGATATTTCTTGCTCGTAATGCCGTTGAATTGTATATAAGTCATGAATCCATTTCAGATTAGTTTCGTTCTAAGAACAATATTTCATTTGTTCCTCAAACAATTGTTGGGTCATTCACACAACTTCTACATAGTAGAGGGGGAGAGGGGGAGAGAGGCTTCTTAATGATCAATGGTTTTCTTATGATGCTTTAATATCGAATGATGTTTCTTTGCAACGAGCTATGGTAGTATCGGACCCTTCTTTTGTTCACGAGGGTCCAAGTCATGCCTCTTTTAATGAGAGACCAAGCGGTGGCAATTTTAATGAAGGGCCAAGTCGTGCAACCCTAGACGAGGAACTTCCTATTCCCAAGCCAATTGGCCAAGCAGTAACTAGGTTGATACTTGAGAGCACAAGTCAAGATGTGAGCATTCACGGTGATCCCATAGATGATTGGTTAGACAATGGTGGTGAATCATCCGATGATAGTGAAGAGGAAGAGAACGTGGGTGGTGGCCAACAGGAATGAGAGACTTTGAATCCACCGATTGATATTACAATGAATAACGTTGTCATTGATATTCCCTTTTATTCGGATATTGAAGATGCAAAGTTTTCTATAATAAACAAATTCGATGACTATAGATGACCCGTTTGGGTTGATGATCAGACTTCGGAGTTAGAGGTTGGAATGGTATTTTAGACCAAAGAAGGAGTGCAACAAACAGTTAAATGTTAGTCTATTCGTGCACACAGGTACTTCAAAGTGTATGAAAGTACTTCTACTAGCTGGTTTGTCTAATGTCTTTATTATGTTTACAAGAATTATTTATAGAGGATTCGAGTGAAGTTGAAAAAGAAACATAGCTTTTGGGAGATCACAAAAATGCACCTGAAACACACATGCTTCTTGGAGATACAACCAAATGACCACCCAAATTTAGATCATGGTATGGTTGGACGGATGGTAAGGAACAATATTAAGGAAAATCTTCATACAAAGTCCTCGATATAGTTGAAGATGTGCACTCTTTTGGGGTGAATATATCATACAAGAAGGCTTGGTTGGGCAGAAGGAAAGCTATTGAAATGGTGTATGGTAATTGGGAGACGTCGTACACCATATTTCCGAAGGTCTTACCAATCATGTAATTCCGACACAATTGTCGAGTGGTGTAACACCGAATATAGTATTTGAGATTACAACATTTTTAATTTCGTATTTTGGGCATTTAAGCCTTGTATTGATGGTTTTCATCACTGTTATCCCGTAATTAGTATTAATGAAATGTTTTAATACAGAAAATACAAGGTGATGAAAATATGAGAGCCAAGGCTGAAACAATCAACCATCCAGCTGAGACAACTCAACCAAATCTGAGAGAGACAAATCTAAGAGTACAAGTTGGATGTTTAGTTGAGAATTCGTCCACAATATGTCCACAACTTGCTCTATTGAAAGGAATTGATGGTCATACGACTAGGTCACGAATTAAGAGAATGCAAGCTGCCTTAATATCTCTTATAATTGAATTAATTGAAACTCAAGTCAATGCAGCAAGGAAAGCAAGGAAGATTTCCGATCCTAGTGATTCATATGTCATTCTACTTAGTTTCATCGATGAACGATCAAGAATGAAGGATCGAGTAAGATCCTTAGGCCACTTCTTATCACAATCCAATTTTGAATTTGGAAGGTTCTAATTTGGCAAGAAGCAAAACAAGTTCAGCTGCCATTCCCTTCTCTAATCCAAACCACACGTGGATTCAACTTTAGGTAATATTGTATTATTTCCTCTTCATAATCAATAGACCAGCCATGATGATTAAAGGAGCTTCCAAATCCAATTCAAGAGTGGAGAAACAAAAGCTTAGCGGAACACAAGAGAGGAATTCTGTTTAGCGAGAAGCACAAGTTCATCAATCGAAACTGGATTTGGATTAGTTTTAGGCAACTTATTGTTTTATTTCCTTTTCTTAGAATACCAGTCCTTTAGTACGTGTTTTTTTAGGAAGTTAGTTTCTTAAAAGGCAAGGAGTTCTAATCTTTTTAGAGAATGGATTTCTCCTTGGCCAAGCCTTGTTAGCATCTATAAATAAGGCCATTGGTCACACAAAGAAAACACAACTTTGATCAATACAAACTTGAGAGCTTTTAGCTTTTCTTTGAGTTCTAGTTTAGAACTTGTTTTGAGTCTTTGAAGGTAGCTTCTTAGGTTCATGTTTAAGCTACTTTGTTGAGTTTCTTTCCCTCAACAATCTGAGTGTGCTTCTTGGTTCTAAGGAAACAATCCAACTCACATCCAGGTTTCGGTTTGTTCCTTTGGGTGTCAAATAGACAAGAGCAAGGTTCTTCTTTAATCTTGGAGTTGGTGTCTTGCTAAAGAAAGAGCTAGTTCAACCTAGAGGACGATATTAGGACCAACACTCTAGTATAGGTTCGAATTTTAATCTTTGGTTTAAGATTCATATCACAAGGAAAAAATCCTTATTTCGGTCGATGATGATGCAACTAGGTATATTCTTCCTCTAACTTTTGTCATTGTTGATGAGGAAAGTTTGACTAATTGGTCCTGGTTTTTGTATAACTTATCTCGTCATGTGATTTGTGGTCAGCAAGACGTTTGTTTGATTTCTGATCGAATGAGAGGAATATTGCGAGCCATTGAGAACAACTCTGCATTACAACCACCAATAGTCCAGCACGGGTATTGCGTTCACCATGTTAAAGCTAATTTTAGTGGGTGATTAAAAAATAATGCTTTGCAGGAATTAATGCACCACGCTGCTTGCTCACACAATAATGAAAATTTGCTCAATTAATGGAATCAATCATAGAATTGGATGAAGACGCCCATAAATGGATGGTGGATATCCCTCTCGATAAATAGGCATTGTGCTTTGATGGTAGGGTTCGATATGGCATACTAACAACGAATCGATCCGAATTATTCAACAAGATGTTGAAATGTGCGAGGAAGTTGCTGATAACAGCTTGTGTGCATGCGACTTTTTATCGCCTAATTAAATACATTGATTCGCACCTCAACAAAGCCCACAAACATATTGTTGATCAAAATCTTGGCCGCCAAACATGCTTGAAAAGTTCCTTAGGAATGAGCAAAAATCTAAATATCACCAAATCACGCCCTTTACATGGGAAGAAGAATTATATCAAGTCACTACAGGGATACGTGGTGACAAAGGAGGCAACGTGCATACAGTACATCTTAACAACCGTAGATGCACTTGTGGCAAGTTTAAAATTTACAAGATTCCTTACTCCCATGCACAAAAGTTTGCGCTCAAATGGGAAAGGTCACTTTGGCCCCAGTAGATAGGGCGTACAATGTGCAAAAAATGGTAGAAACATATTCAAACCATTTTTACCCCATGCCCCACGAGAATTATTGGCCCCCTGCACCTTTTCATCTGGTGGTCAATAGTGTGATGGTCAATGATCGACCCGGCTGTCCAAGATCTACCCGTATAAGGATTGAAATGGATCGAACACAATAGAAGAGGTGTAAGGCATGTGAAGCAATTGGACATAATAGGAAATCATGCCCTAACTTGGAGAGACTTAGGGATAGGCTAGCCATGCATTCGTTAAGGCCAAACATGGAGAGACAGCTGGATAGTAGTATTGTATGCTATTGTTTTATCTAATATTTATTTGCAGGATTAGTTGTAATATTTGTATCTCTCATGTTGTTTATTAGTTTATGTAATATTTGATATCACGTACCAATATTTATGTAATAATTGAATGGTGATTTTTCATGTGCAAAAGGGACCCAATGTTTGTTTTCGCTAATACTTTATGCAATCGTAATTGTATTTGAAAAAAATATGGTAAAATCATATTTAATATGTTTAGGTTGTGGAGTTAGAAGAAACTTCATCTAGGTTTGCAAATTTAACTCTAGGCCCGCAACAACCGGAAATACTACGTTACAGTCCAATCATTGATCAAACTCGTTCGGAACCACCCTGAAATTGAGCCGTTGAAAGTGCATAGGTCAGATATCGAGTTTTGGAATGGTACCCCACTCAACATTAGAGTTCAAGATATATTTTACCAAATGGGCTTTTATGATATATACATGGCAGGATGTACACATGTAGATCATTTGTTGATCACTGCATTAGTTGAGAAATGGTGACAAGAAACGCACACATTCCACCTTCCAATCGGTGAAACCACCGTGACATTACAAGATGTTATGGTACTTTGGGGTTTACCGGTCGACGGAGATGTGGTTGTTGGTCCTGATCTGAGTCATACGGTAGAGGAGTGAAAGAATCTATGTTATGAGTTATTGGGTTCCATGTCAGTCCCTATACATTTTGATGGAGATCGATTGAAATTGAGGAGTATCTCTATGCATTTGCAGGCGTGTCCTCTACTACTCGAGACCACAGATGATGAGGTTTTAAAGCATGTTAGATGTCGGATCATGCAAATTATAGGGTCTACTATGGGGAACAAGAAAAGCACAAAAATCAAATTGATGTATCTACTTCTATTGAAGGATGTAGAAATTGCATCGAGATATAGTTGGAGCATCGTTATACTATATAGGGCACTATGTCAGGCAACAGTGAGAGAAACGGCCGGTATATGTGGCCCACTAAGCTTATAGCAGGTGTAAATGTGGGAGAGACTACCGAAAATCAGACTGCAACACTGTAATATAAGAGAACAACCAATCTTGGGCTACCATGGCATGCCTATCGGTTTTCAAGCATGCATGTACGTTTTTCCCCCATTTTCTTTTCAATGGCACAGTTGTTTTATTCTAAATTGTGTTTCATATTCTATATTATCTTCCCCAAATCGTTGTAGATGGAACATGGGTTTGAGTTTCGCAGATGTCAGTTCTCATGTGTTGCGCATATATCGAGATTGTTTAGACTATATGTCAAATGATGATGTAAGTAATATAGAATTAATTCTTTTAAATTTTTGGCTCGTTAAAACTAAGTTTAGTTCAAAAACTAATTATTATTAACTTTCTTTAGTTCACAGTTTATCTGGCAACTATATTTAGTGAAAAATTTGTACCGGCTTCCAGATTATTGCTTACGAGGCCATGATATTTGGTGTGCAACTGTGCCTCTGCTCAACTTTGATGTTGTTCAACTATATTTACCTGAGCGAATTATGCGGCAGTTCGGCTATATTCAGACCATTCCTGCTACCGTTGACACGGATTTGAGGTTGCATAGACTTGATTAGCGGGGTAGGAATGAAGTAAATTGGAACATGCGAAGGGAGAGAATTGTGCATGGATTGCCTTCAACTAGCCCCATGCAATATTTCTCAGAATATATGGTATGGTACCATCGGATTACTAGGACTTTGGTAGGTAATCCCGTGCATCGTCCTGCCCAAGATGTCGACCCAACTACATCAATTGTCAAGTATTGGGTATGTATATGATTTCTAAATTTTCAATATTTAACATAGTATTCAACTTTTTAGTGTTAGCGTTTTTTTATTTGCAGGGTGAATATTGGGAGCAAGTGTATGATTTGACACGTGATGCTTTCACCAATTTAGAGATAGATCCGATAGCAGTTATGTCAAATGTACATGACTTTTTTCTCGTGCATTGACGATAGTTGGGGAGAGTTGCCGGATGCAGATGACACATTCAATCTTTGAAGACCAAGGTGAATCTGCATCCACTATATCCAATCGTGTATCTACATCTGGTTGTCCATCTACATCCAATCGTCCATTGACATCCCGCCATCATAATGTTGATGATGATGATCAGATATTTAGTACTAGTTTGTTTCCTCAATCTGGTGAGCCATATGAGAAGACACTTGAAATTGAACATTCATCGTAGTTAGACACTAGAACGTCATCTCAAGTGCCTCCGCATAATTTGGTCTATGAGCGTCGAATGTGTCCTCGTCCACAATCACATATGGATTAATCCTTTCCTTTTGATCTAAACTCATCGGAGATGCAAGGGTTCAAAAGCCAATCCAATGTAAACCCACAGCCCCAATCCCAACCTCCTAGGCGATAGCCCCGTAGAAATATTAGACAGTCTCACTATGGAACATGATTTTTTTTTTTGTAACTTGTTCAAATTTAGAACTTTTTCCTATTTTAGTTTGTTTTCCTACAACGTTCGCACATTTAACTTCTTATTCAATTTGAATGGTGAAAATTCAAGCTAATTAACTAAATTTTGTTTTTCCAAATGGATTTCATAACATGAGATGCACTGTATAGGAAAACAACTTCAAAGTTGATTTCCTAAATATGGCATTTTGAATGGGCTAAGGTGGAATGCATCAAGATTAGGGTGATGGGGGGATAGGCTGCACATGGCACTCCTAAATCCTAAACCCTAAATAATATTTAAGACCAAAATCATAATAAGTATGTACGAAATATTAATATGTCTTATTACAAAATAAAAATATATAATTATATTTTTGAATTTAAAATTTTCTTATGCATTTCCAAATATATAAATTAAAATCATTTGTAATAATACACAATAAATTACTACAAAAATATTGTTCAAAATTTAATTATTTTTTATTTTTTTAATAAAATATGGTACAAAACTAATTAAGTAGTTAAAAAAATAAATTTTTTTAAAATTAAAAAAAATACATTGAAGTTGATATCCACAATATCAATTTTAGGATTATAGGAACTCCCCCTAAATTATCAATATTTATTTAATTCTTTTTAAAAAAAACAATATTCTGCCAAATAACTCAAAAGATAGTAGTTTGACGATAAGAACCTTTATCGTATTTCAAAATAAGTCGCTGGAGAACTTCTCAAATGAAGCTTTGGAATTTTCATGCTTTAATTATTTTTCATTAGAAGAATGTACAAAGGGTTACGTGTAGGCCTGCGACTTTGCACATGCAATTTTGCTAGTTTATTCGGGTTACTTACTAGTCTTCCTAGGGGAAAAACAAATATACATCTGTCATACTCATATTATTAGTGTGGTAAACAATCATAAAAAAATAATTACTTTTTTTTTTTTATCTCCTGGACATGCATATCAATTTGGCGATTAGAGATTTTATATCGTAAATGTTTCAGGTTATATTATCTTATATGTGGTGGCAAATATATAGAATATTTTGATTCTTTTACTGTATGGAATATCCTAATTCTTTTACGTAATACTCAAATCAATAGCTTCTATATTATATGTAAAGTTTTTTTTTTCCCATTTAACAAACGGAAGTCAAAAAAAATCCTCTATGCATACAATGTGTAGATTTGTTAACATTTTACTCTGATATCACGTGTTAGAAATTATCACAAAATATTTTTAACACAAAATACAAAAAGATCACAATAGTCACTAATGTATTCAAACCTAATTTGAATTTAAAATTTAAAATTAATTGAATTTGATTCTATCTTATTTATTTATCTCTTTTCTAAACTAATATATGACTGTTTTACCTATCTATGGAATTGACGAGGAAGAATTGGGAAAAAAATGGCAATCAAACATTAATTTTTTTATGACTACAATATAAGATCGAAACTCTAGACTATATCTAACGCTCGCTCTTATACAGTTTGAATGTTGAATAATGTTTGCTCATCCTTCTAAACATTTTCCTTTGAGTTTTCTTGCGTTAATTCTTCTATTCGTGTTTTAGATCAACTCAATCCATTTGTCTTTGCAAACAACAAGAGAGACAATAGAATAGTGTTAATAGGAAGTAGTGATAGTATGTTGTCCAATTTCTTTGTGATTTAAAAGATGTTTCAATCCAATTGCTATCATTGTGAGGTTTTCAGTTTTTTTTTTCTTACTTTCAATCAGAATACTTGTTGATTCTTATTTTTACTTTCTATGGATGATTTGTGTTAGTCAATCTGACAATTTGATTTAGCACTTTTCATTCTACTGTTATCCATTAGTCCGATGATCTGTAATTGTCATGGATGAGTGGAGCAAATAGCAATTAGATTGATTGCACTATGCATCTAGGGGAATCAATGGGACAAGATTGTGTAATTGCACCTATCTCAATTATACAATTTTGGCTTAATTATTCCAAAGAGATTAATACTATCATTAATTGATATGGAATGCTATAGTGCCCAGTAAGTTGCTAATAAGTTTTGAATTCAAATGCTGGGTTTGGTCAAATATTTTAAGGAATGGGAAGATTTGTTATGGCTATCCTAACAAATTTTCAGTTAAATACTTGAATTGACAAGGTATACATATCAGTGACTCATGATCGGTGCTACAATTGTGAGGTTCAATCTAAACTCTTGGATCAAAAGTTTTTCATTCTACATTTCTTTCTTGTTTATTTATTTGTTTAGTAGATCATTTTAATTGTTGGTAGTGTTTAGTATATTAGCTTAAAACTTCAAAACCCCTTTAATTACCTTCACTGCAATTAAAAAATTCAATCGCTAGTTCAATTAGGATTCGATCTGATTCACTACTATTACAAAATTAGTTTATAACCACTAAAGCGCTAGTGTGATTAATTTTGTGGGCCTTGACAAACCCTTTAAACATGAAAACATAGTCACTAATATGTTCAAACCTAATTTGGACTTTAAAATTTTAAATCAATTGAATTTGATTCTATCTTATTTATTAATCTCTCTTTAAAACCAATTATGACTGTTGTACCTATTGTGGAATTGACAAGGAAGAATTGGGAAAAAAATGACAATCAAACATTAATTGTTTTATGACTACAAACATAAGACCGAAACTCTAATTGTTTTATGACTACAAACATAAGGCCGAAAGTCTAGATTATATCTATCGCTCGCTCTTATACAGTTTGAATGTTGGATAATGTTTGCTTATCCTTCTAAACATTTTCCTTTGTGTTTTCTTGCATTAATTCTTCTATTCATGTTTCAGATCAATTAGCTGCTCATTCCTTGTGTGCATTTTGTTATCAAATTCCACAAATCTTGTGAAATTTGATGTTTATTATTTTCATCCAAAATAATTTGAATAACATGCGAGAACTGGTAGACTAGTTGCACCCGGTAAGGTTTGAATTCTACGATGACATGTAGAATTTTTTTACTTTTAAGTAGTTAAGTCAAGGTAAAAGATGATAGTTTGACGATAAGATCTTTTATCGTATTACAAAATAAGTGGCTGGAGAACTTCTCAATTGAAGTTTCGGAATTTTCATGCTTTAATAAGTTTTCATTAGAAGATTGTACAAAGGGTTACGTGTAGGCTTGCGACTTCGCACATGCAATGTTTGCTAGTTTATTCGCGTTACTTACTAGTCTTTATAGGAGAAAAAGAAATATACATCTACCATACTCATATTATTAGTGTGGTGACGCAACATAAAAACTATAATTACTTTGTTTTTTTTTAACCTCCTGCACATGCATATCAATTTGGCGATTAGAGATTTTATATCCTAAATGTGTCAGGTTATATTATCTTATATGTCGTGGCAATTATATAGAATATTTTGATTCTTTTACTAGATGGAATATTCTAATTCTTTTACCTAATACTCAAATCAACAGCTTCTATATTATAGATAAAGGCTTTGTTTTTCCATTTAACAAACGGAAGTGAAAAAAATCCTTTATATTTTATTTGAGTAATGATACTTTTAGTAAAAATTTATAATGATTGATGTAATATATTTTTTTAAAAAAACATCATTTATTATTTTATACGTTTCAAAGAGTGTAGTAGATAATTTTGTCTTTTTTTAATTGTGGCTCATTAAGACTAATGGAGATGAGTATTATGAACAGTATGATGGTTGGTCAAATTCCGTAAAATATAAAGAAATTAAATAATGACACTAGTTAATACATATAAATACCCATATTATTTTTAAAAAATAAAATATATTAAAAATAAATCTTATCCGTGCCGGGTCTTTCTCCAGATCTATCACAAATAATGGTCAGAATTAAGAAGGTGACCAGGCTGAAGAATCTCCAACAAGTCGTCCATGGCGGCTACATTTAGTACATTATGAAGGAAAGGGTTATGCGCGAATGACTGAAATTTCCATGCATCAATATTTGTTGAGTACAAGCAAAGCATTTTGCAAGATATTGTGGTCAAGATTTGCTAAATTTAAGAGTTTTGCTTATGCATATATACTAGTGTAGCATTCTCATGCAAGGCATAAGATATTCAGTAATTTTATTAATTATTTGTTAAATGCATATTGTTAAAAGTTTAGGGACAACAAATATTAAAAAATGGTAAAGAGAAAATTTCAAATAATTAAAATTAATAAAAGTATGAAATAATACTTGTTGAATAAAAGTATATGAATTCATATATTGTTATAAGAAAAGTATTTTAAAATAAAAATATTAAATAATTATTAAATTTTGTGGGATATAATGTAAAATTCTAAATCATAAAATTTTTGTATTTAAATTATAAGACTAATTATAAGTTTGACTTTTATCATAATTCTATCTTATATATTTCACTACAATCTTTCAAAATTCTATATATAGATAAAGTGAATGATTAATTCTTAGAAATAAAAGTATCAAGCAATTAAAAAATCATAAAACAAAAGACTAAAAATCTTATAAATATATATAAAATATATCCTACAAAATTTACAATTCACAGTGCCCAAAACTCAAAACACAATAAAGACAAGCCAAATTAGGGGGAAAACTAGATAAAGTCCTTAAAGAAAAAAAAAAGAAAGAGTAAAAAGAAAAAAGTACACAATAATATTTTAATTAATAATGTAGATATTATTATCAAAATTCTTCTAATTATGAAAAAACATACCAATGAAAATTAAATTATTAAAAGAAATAAGAATTTTAATCATATTCAAATTACTAAAAACTAATGGATAAAAAATAGATAATTTTTTTAAGAGTTGGTAAGATTTAGAATTTTAACCATCTTTAAATTACTAAATATTGATATTAATATTAATATTACAGGACAATAAAAAGATAATTTCATCCTTAATATTTATAATAATTACATTGGAACTGACTGACAAACTTTTTTTTTATATATAATAGTGATATATTGGACTCTTAATTTGGGAATTTTGAGATTGTATCAATTTGAATGTGGTCTAATCATATTTTTTATATATATAAAAAAAATCAATTCGCCCAATTGGCTAAAGGATTAATGGAGTTGCTTATAAACCTAGTTGATCACAATCCATGGACATTTACCATAATCTACATAGATTATTCACAACAAAAGTCAAATGGACATATTAGTTAACAATCCTACATGTTGAAACAATTATCTTCGTTATTCTTTCAATGGGGTACTTTTAGCCCGAAAACTGCTCATTCAATCTATTGTGCGCAAAGTGCATAGTTACTCAACTCAAATTAATGTATGATGCAGAGATCAGCTTATAGTTGTAAAGTAACTTTAATGTAATAGAATAAGGTAATTATAGTTTTAGTGAAAAATTATAATGAAAAATTATAATAAGAAATGTTAAAGGATAAAAAGAAAAATGCATTTTTTTATTTTTTATATTTTGTAAAAAGTGCAATAAATGATTTTGTTTTTTATCGTTATCACATAAGTTATTATGGCTTTTTACTATAATTTTTTAATATTAATCATTGCTCAATAGAATATATAGACGCAAACTCATGTCAATTCACCAGCAAAGCTACAACTAATAAAAAAGTACAATTCAATCCATAACCAAACAATTGACGAATAGAAACCAGTAATGAAATTTTAGAGTTTAATTACACATTCGATATGGCATATTATAAACTAATATTCTATACATTTACTGTACCACATTAAATGGTGCAATAAACAATTATAAGAGACCATTTATTAACATATATGGGGCAAAAATAAAATTTTATATAATTTATTTAATATACTAAAAATAAGAATATAATTGATGCTTATATATATAGCATATATTATATATATTTTGCGTATTGCAAATAGTCAAGGAGAACCAGTCATAGGAAAGAACTACCACCAAAATGACATCATGGGAATGAAGAATTATAGGCCACGTTGTCAAACCAGGAATAGCACGGCCAACCAACCCGATTCAATTGTGAACTGAGCATAGATTCGGTCTGAATTTGTATAAAAATCCTAATTTTAAAAAAAATGGTCAATTTTTGATTTGACCAGTCAAGACTGGGGTTGACCTGAATTTGGCTAGATTTTTTACTCTTTTTTAAAATTAAATTTTAATTTTTAAAAATTAAAATTTGACTCCAGATTTATATAAAACTTATTTTTTAATGCTTTTTATGTGAATATTTTAAATTTTCACCAATAAAGTTTTTTTAATTTTTTAAAATTTAATATCTCAAAATTATAAAAGAGATTTTCTAGAATTTTTAGCATAGTTTTTTTACTTAAAACATGTTTTATACTATTTTTCATGAAAGCATTTAATTATATATTTAGAATTTCACGTAATTTATGCTTAATTTAAATTTACTACATTAAAAAAAGTTAAATAACTTATTTTTACTATATTTGTTTGCTAAAGTTAATATTTTTATGATTACTTTATATTTATTATATTATAATAATGTCTTTTAGGTTTTTTACTATCAATTTGACCAGTTAACTCTTAACTCCTTCACTTGATCCATTTGCATTCCGATCTGATTTTTACAACATTGATTATAGGGATTCACCATTCATCTATGAGAAAATCCTCAATATTTGGCTCAATCCCTGGAATCTCTTCCCCGTGTTTATATAACTTTGGTTTGCTTATTAAAACTTAGCTCTTTGCTCACTTTTTGAGCTTCTCTCAGAAAAAGTGGAAATGCAAAAAAATTATTGGAAAAAGTGAAAAAGTCATTCTTTGGGTTTCTGAAGCCATTTATACGTAATCAAAAGCAAAGAATTGGATTAATGAATGAAAAAGTGAAAAAGTTATTCTGTGGGTTTTCTTATGCTATTTATAATTAATCGAAATCAAAGAATTCCATTAATGAAGCAACAATTTTTATTTTTATTTCTTATGTTTTGTCTTCTGAAAAATACTCATGGTGCATGACTTCAACTCCCATTCTAATAAATGTTACAAATTTATCCAAACAATAAAGATAACAATAGTTCTTTCAAACTCTAAAGTTCATTTGATAAGTAAAACAAACCTTAAAAAAATGAGAAATAATTTACCCAGATTAGTTTGTACCAACTAAATTCAAAGTCCCTATATATCATTATACATTAATGAACAATAATTTATTTTAACGCTTCTTAGAAGGGTCCACTGGAAAAAATTTAGCACACCTATGAATAAATATTTTTTTTTTCCACAAAACTCTTGTGCATTTTTTTCCAAAGATCGATAATTATATTAACTTTTGAAAGTTAACCTGTACAATAAATGTCCTCCCACTATAGGACTCTTCTTAGCTCTAAGTACGGCTAAGACAAACTGACCTTAAAGTCACTAGATCAATCCACCTCCCACAAAAAACAAAACAGTCCAAAAATAAGCGAGAACATCCAAAGGAATAAATCCCTAGATTCAACCATCAGCTCTCACCCTGTAATGTTCCAGCCACTATACAACACCCCCCTCTACTTACAAGTAAGCCACTGATCAATCGCATGATCCTAGCTCCCCTCTATTTGCGTCCAAGAACTCTATCCAAGCATTTCTTGCCATATCCACGATTTGCTTTGGCTCCCACCATTCTTGCTGAAAAACCCAAACATTCCGACCCTTCCACAGCGTCCACAAAATGTAGGCTGTAAATTGAGCCTGGGCCAGCCAACTATTATCACTTCGCCTAGAGCACAAATCTTGCCACCATTGTTGAAATGTAACCTGTAGCCGTCCAGGCTGATCCCAGGCTACTCGTGCCAGGTTCCAAACCAACTTGGCACGAGAACACTTGAACAGCATATGCTCTAATGTCTCCTCGGCCTCTCCACACACTGGACAAGAAGGCTCCGTCAATACTTTCCTGTGGTACAACGTGGCATTGAGAGGCAAAATATTGTGACAACATCTCCATAAGAAATGCTTCACCTTACCCGTCACTTTCAGCTTCCAAGTGGCCAACCACATACGATGCCTTCGCTCTCTTGAATTACTGCATTCTGGTTGTTGCTCTGCCAGTTGTCCCTCCTGCTGCATTCGATGGTAAGCTGACCGGACTGAATATGCCTGAGGATGGATACCTGCCTCATTACCTGGAATTAGACGCCTAGCCCCCATCCAACCCTTCTTCCATATACTCATGTCGAAGTTGACTCTTAAGTGCATTCCAAACCGTCCAATCCCTACCCCCACCATCCCCACCCATAGCCTCCATTTGAGCTTGAAGAACTTTGATTCGTCGGGCAGAATTAGTCCCTAAATTAAAGCTCCACTTCAGTAACTCCAGCCGACATTCGGTAATCTTGGAGCTTAACACAAATTGTCTCGTCCCCCACTGTTCCCTGTTCCACGCCGCCACCACTCGTTGTTGGAGATCCGACTTTTTAATCCATCGTTTATCAAATGTAAACCTTCTACCAGCCCGTTGCTGCATAGGATCCGGCTCCAAGAGAAGGAAGGAATGATCGGAAGCTTGCTTGGCACAATGAGATACCCTAGCATGTGGAAAACGCAACCGCCACAACGATGAAGCAAAAAATCGATCCAACCGTTCCTCCACAAAACCCTCTCCAACCCTATTATTACTCCAAGTATAGGGACTACCAACATACCCAAGATCCACCATCTCTAGTTGTCGGACAAAGCTGTTAAACGCAACACAACTATGTTCCGTTCTAAGCCGGCCCCCCCTCTTTTCCAGTGGTGACACAATGTCATTAAAATACCCCCCCATAATCCACCAATCGCCCCATTTGGGCCTCTCATTAGCTAAATAGCTCCACTGAAGTGCCCTAGTCGCATAATCAGTACTAGCGTAAACGAAAACCGCCCACCCTATCCTCGAATCATCCTCCAGTTGAAATTGTAACTGTACACAAAATGAAGTAGTAATTACATTCAAAACCACAACTTGAGGCTCCCAACATACTAACAACCCCCCTCGGGTGCCCTCAGGCTCAACAAGCCTCCATCTATCTTCAAATTTCAATTGCCGAACAACCCTCTCGACAAACATCGACTTTTGTTTATTTCAGAAATAAAAAGTACCTCTGGGTGCTGGGACATGATAGATTCCCTCAACTGGGAAATTGTGAATGCTGCACCCAAGCCTCGACAATTCCACACCCCAATCTTCATTGAGGTGCTTGGGACCGATGAAGGCTAGTCCCTTTCACCCCATGAAGATCCTCTTCATGGCGAAGTAACTTCACATTTGGAACCTCAACATATCCTAACTCCAACTCCTCCCGCTCCCAATCTCGCTTCGCACCAATTTGAATACTCCCAGTAGACAACTCCTGCACTCCTACAGGATCCGAAAACAGTCTACGCCCTACCCTCCTCCACTTGTTAACTTTCGGAATACAAAGTGGAACAATAGATGAAGAAGTTGGCATAATATGATGATCCAAAGGTTGCAAACTAACCGAAGCAGGCTTCAATATGTCGTGGCCCAAAGGATGGAAAGCAACCGAATCCGTATGCTGCATTTCATGCTCGAAAGAGTGCAACCCAGCCGAAGCAGCCAGCTGCAAATCATGCTCCACTGAAACCAGGCCCACAGAAGACTCCACAATATTCTCTGCTGCACACGACAAAGCAGGTAGCTGCAATTTCGTGATAGCATCAAGAATAGATGAAGCAGGCAGCTGATGTGGGAAAGCTGCACACGACAAATCAGGTAGCTGCAATTTCTTGATATCATCAATAAGAGATGAAGCAGGCAGCTGATGTGGGAGATCCGTAGCAACATTTGACAAAGCATGCAGCTGCGTGGGATCAGAACCCATTGACAAACCAGGCTACTGAGGTTGCAACAGCGCCTTTCCAGGAACTGCAGTATCCATTGCTTCAATTTGTACCTGCTGCGACTCCCCCGGCTGGCGAGAGGAAACCTCGAAACAAGGCTCTTGCAACTCAGCTTTCTTCATTGCCAATTCGTGTAAAGAATGAGGCAACATCGGATCCGAAAGCCTCGCCTCTCTTACATTCGAGCTGGGAAAATTCAGATATCGTCCACCTCTGTTCCTCACCACCGTCCGCACCTCCATATCAAGGCCTCCATGCAAACCAAACCCCGCACGCAACCAAGTTCCAAATTGCCCCACTGGCCGTGCATGATCAATCTGCTCCGCACGCCTTCTTACACACGAACTCTCCTCATGACCCACACAACCGCAAGAGACACAGAAAGCAGCAAGGAATTCATATTGAAACAGAGCCCATCGAGAAAAATTTTGGAAACAAACCTTCATACCACGAAGTAATGGTTGATCCAAATCCAGCGTTACCAGCAGCCGCAAATGTCTGCCATGTGCACTACCACCTTCAGGAAGGAAGACCTCATGCAACTCAGGAAAAAGACTCCCAATCCGATGCCCTGTTTCCATAGTAATCCAGTGAGAAGGCAAGTTCCACACTTGCACCCAAATTTCCACCCGCCGAAAGGCCAAATCCACACTAGTAGCACTTGGCTCCCACTCCCTCAACACCAGATATTGCCGATCATAGGTCCAACCCCTTCCAACTAGTACCCTTCGTTTATCCTCCACGGATGCAAAAACGAATTGAAAGAAGTTCACCCCCAACTCCCGAACAACCAAAGGAGAACTAACCTGCCAAAGCGCCTTCATAGTACCCCGCAATCCCATAAAATTAGCTCGGCGCTCGCCATAAATTCTCCCCAACAAGCTCCGCTGACCCTCCTCCTGTCCAGCTTGAACATCTGTGGTGAGGAGCTCAACCCCCTCCCTCTCTGCTGAAGAGAGCTGGAGGTTGTCTACCAACGCTGCTACCTCCAATTCCCAAGTGGCAGCGCCACCCAACGACATCATGCAACCACCAAGAACCACCCACCAAGTTTAGACACCCCACTCCCTCACACACCGACTCACCAAAAGCAAACTTAACGTTGAAGAAAGCTAAAAGACTCACACACCGACTCACAAGCAGAAAACTTAACGAGGAAGAAAACTAAAAAACTCTCACCCAAATCGCACCCAAATCGCACATAGTGATAAGCTCCGCTCACGTGCGTACTTTTTTCCCTAGTCTTTTTCTTGTGCATTCAAAAATAAGTTAATGGTAAAAGATAACTCCAACTTTGCTCCGATTGCAACATACTTTCTAGCAACTTTTAAATGAAGTAACTATCCACCTCAATAATAATTGTCGCAATTAAGTCAAAATTAAGTCCTACCCTTGAAATTAAAATAGGAAATTACCAAACCAAAGAAAACAAAAAGAGAAAAAACAGCTTGTACTTCCAAATTGACGAATATATATATATATATATATATATATATATATATATATATGTATATATATATATTTTAATTTTTACCTCGAGTAATTGCTCATAAAGGCATACTAGGTTTCTAAATTCATCCGGAGAGTACAAATGTTTCATTATTTCTAGTAAGAGTGTAAAATTACTTTACTATTTTAAACATTTTGTCGATGATCTTTCTTCTGTTGTATTATGCCTTATTTTCAAATTGAAATGGGATTGGATAATTTATCTAATATTCTAATTTGGTGTTTTTTATAGTTCAATTAGGATTTGGAACCTTTATATAATCCTACTGTGTTTTGCAATACTAATATAAATGAGATTAGGATTGAATCTCTATCAGATTAGAATTGGGTCTCTACTTGGTGTTTATAAATATAGATATAGTTGAGGTCTTTTTCATAGAGAAATTGAGAGAGAATTCAAAGAAAGCTTTAAAAGCTTTTGTGAAAGGTGGGGTGTTTCTAAGGGTTTGGGAAATCCGTGTAATCTCCGCGTTTGTTATTACTATCATCATCATCTTTGTCGTGGACGTAGGCTTTAATTGTCGAGCTGAACCACGTTAACTTGTATGTCTCAATTTATTCCTTGTTCTTACTTTTCGATTCTTGAACAATCTTGGGAATAATCACTACAAAGTGGTATCAGAGCCGGAAATTTGGCCTACTCAGGGAAGGAAGTGGTTCCTCTTTTGGTTGGACCGGGGCTTAGTGGGTAACTCATGGACAAGTAGGTTTAATACCAGTTTACTACTTGCATGGGTACTAAATGGGTCTACAGTGAAGAGATGGGCCTACTAGAGTAGGGATTGGGCTTGTAGGGAAGTGGGCTTTAATGTGTTAGTGTATCCATGAAGGAGGAGGTTTGTTGTGTTCATGGATACTATCCCACATTGAAAAATTAAGAGAAACTAGAGCACTTAATAAGTAGCAAGGACCCAGAACCCACAAACTTAAACTTTTGGGTTCAAGGAGGCTCCTACTGCTTATTGGGTCACTTTAGTTGGGCTCCCTATGTTAAACTAGTATCAGAGCTTGGGTTAGTTTAAGATGGCTACCGTCAAATATGACATTGAAAAGTTTGATGGGAAGAATGATTTCGGACTGTGGAAGATGAAGATGTATGCTTCTTTGTGTAAAGAAGGTATTTAGAGGGCATTAAAGGATAAAGAACATTTACCTCAAACAATGACAAACCATGAGAATGATGAATTCTTAGAGAAGGCATACGGCTCAATTGTTTTGTCATTGGTGGATAATGTCTTAAGAGAAGTTGCTGGAGAAACAACACCTGCAAGACTTTGGTTAAAGTTTGAGAATCTCTACATGACAAAGTCTTTCACGAATCAGTCGTATTTGAAACAACGGTTATACAACCTGAAAATGAAGGAAGGTACACTCATTGATACACATATAGATGTGTTCAATAAAGTTATTTTAGACTTGAATAATATCGATGTGAAAATAGAAGATGAGGATCAAGCCCTTATTCTTCTGTGTTCTTTACCAAAGTCCTACGATCACTTGGTTACCACTTTATTGTATGGACGTGACTCAATTTCCATAGAGGATGTAAAAGCATCGTTGAACTCTAATGAGTTACGAAAGTCAGTTATCGAACAAGGTGATACAGTTAGTGCGGAAGGATTAGTTATTCGAGGTAGAGAGAAAGAAATAGGAAACGGGGGTAAAAGAAGATCCCGATCAAAATCTAAATCCAAGAAAAATGACAAGTGCTATAACTGTGGGCATAAAGGGCATTATAAAAGAAATTGTCCAGATGTCCAAGGGAAGAAGATAGTGAGCTCTACAGGAAATGTTGGAATTGCTGAAGGTGAGTCAGAGGGTGCAGATGTTCTCACTGCTACTGTTGGTTACTCGGGTTCAGAGTGGATTCTTAATTGAGGTTACAATTTTCACATGAGTCCACGGAGGGACTGGTTTACTACTAATCAATCTATTGATGGTGGTAAAGTTCTCACGGGCAATAATATTGCTTGTGAAGTGGTTGGAATAGGTACAGTAAGAATTAAGATGCATGATGGTATGGTGAGGACTTTGACAGATGTTAGACATGTACCTGACTTAAAGAAAAATTTGATTTTTTTAGGAACACTTGACGCAATTGGCTGCCACTACAAGGGTGGAGGTGGAGTTCTGAGTATCTTTAGAGGTGCACTAATGGTTATAAAAGAAATTAGACAGTTTGGTCTCTACATTTTACAAGGTAGCACCGTGACAGGTGTTGCAACTGTTTCCTCTTCTAGTTCGAATAATAACATGGATATTACCCAAATTGTGGCATATGTGATTAGGGCATATGAGCGAAAAAGGGATGTCTGAATTAAGCAAACGGGGTTTGCTTGGTGGGCTAGTGATAGAGAAGTTGGATTTCTTTGAGCATTACATATTTGGCAAGCAACACATGGTAAAATTTAGCACTGGAATTCACCAAACCAAAAGTACGTTGGATTATATTCATTCTGATCTTTGGGGCCCTTCTCAAGTTCCTTCAAAGGGTGGTGTAAGATACATGTTAACATTCATTGATGATTATTCAAGGAAGATATGGGTGTATTTTCTTAAACACAAAGATGAAGTCTTTGTGGCGTTCAAGCGTTGGAAGACCATGATTGAAAAACAGACTAGCAAGAAGATTAAGCGCTTTAGAACGGATAATGACATGGAATTCTGTAAAGATGAATTCAATGAGTTCTGCAAGGATGAGGGGATTGTGAGGCACCACACAGCCACAGACACACCACAATAGAATGGAGTTGCAGAACAAATGAATAGAATTATTCTGGAAAAAGTAAGGCGCATGCTTTCTAATGCTCAGTTAACCAAGGAATTTTGGGCTGAAGCTGCAAACACAGCTTGTTACTTGGTAAATCGGTCTCCATCCATAGTAATTAATTGTCAGACTCCTGAAGAAAAATGGTCAGGTTCCACTGCAAATTACTCTGAATTGAGAGTATTTGGTTGTCTTGCATATGCTCATGTTAAGAATGGTAAGCTTGAGCCAAGGGCAAGGAAGTGCATATTTCTAGGGCATGCAGATAGAGTGAAGGGTTATCGATTGTGGTGTTATAATGACAAGTCATCCAAGTTTTTTATCAGCAGGGATGTTACCTTTGATAAGTTTGCTTTATTAACAAAGAAAGAGGAGAAGACTGACATTGATAAAGACAAGAGCATTGAGAAGTAGGTGGAGTTTAAGGTTAAAACTTTTGAAAAAGTTTCCCAAATAACTCCAGAAGAACCCATTGAAAACGTGATAGATCTTTCATGTATAGTAAGTGTTGTAAGTAGATTCATGCATTGTCTTGGAAAAACTCACTGAGAAGCTGTGAAATGGATCTTAAAGTATCTCAAAGGAACTGCAGACATTGGCTTAGTATATGAATGAGATAGTAGACTTGGCGAACTCATTGGTTATGTGGATTCGAATTATGCAGGAGACTTAGACAAAAGAAGATCTCTGACAGGTTATATTTTCACACTTTGCGGTTGTACTATCAGTTAGAAGGCTACGCTACAATTAACTATTGCTTTGTCTACAACTGAGGCGGAGTACATGACTTTGGCAGAAGCTGTGAAAGAAGCTATTTGGTTGAATGGTTTGGTTGACGAATTGAGTATGGAGTTAAAGCAAAACACTATCTATTGTGATAGTCAAATTGCATACACTTGACAAAGAACCAAATGTACCATGAGAGGACCAAGCACATTGATGTTAGATATTATTTTGTTCGAGAAATTTTATCTCAAAGGTTAATCTCTATAAAGAAGATCGGGACTGCAGATAATCCGGCAGATATGATAACTAAGTCCATTACATCGACAAAAGTCAAGCATTGCTTGGATTTTGTCAATGTGTGTAGTTCGAGATAGGAATGCTTCAGATGTGTGAAGACGTCATGATAGGAAACAAGTCAAGGTGGAGATTTATTGGATTATGCCTTGTTTCCAAATTGGAATGGGATTAGATAATTTATCTAATATTCTAATTTTGTATTTTTCATAATTCAATTAGGATTTGGAACCTTTATATAATCTTACTATGTTTTGTAACACTACTCTAAATGAGATTAGGATTGAATCTCTATCAGATTAAGATAGGGTCTCTACTTGGTGTCTATAAATATAGATGTAGTTGAGGTTTTTTTCATAGAAAAATTGAAAAAGAATTCAAAGAAAGCTTTAAGAGCTTTTGTGAGAGGTGGGGTGTTTCTAAGGGTTTGGGAAATCCTTGTAATCTCCGTGTTTGTTATTAATATTATCATCATCTTTGTCGTGGACGTAAGCTTTAATTGTCGAGCCGAACCACGTTAACTTATGTGCCTCGATTTATTCCTTGTTCTTACTTTTTTGTTGTTGAACAATCTTGGGAATAATCATTACAAAATGGTATCAAAGCCGGAATGTTGGCCTACTCGGGGAAGCAAGTGGTTCCTCTTTTGGTTGGACTGCGGCATAGTGGGTAACTCGTGAACAAGTAGGTTTGATACCAATTTACTACTTGCACGGGCACTAAATGAGTCTATGATGAAGAAATGGTCTTGCTGGAGTAGGGAGTGGGTTTTAATGTGGTAGTGTATCCATGAAGGGGGAGGTTTGTTGTGTTCATGGATACTATCTCACGTTGGAAAATTAAGAGAAACTATAGCACGTAATAAATGGTAAGGACGCATAATCCACAAGTCTAAACTTTTGTGTTCAAATGAGCTCCTATTGCTTATTGAGCCACTCTAATTGGGCTTTTCATGTGTAAAAACCTCCCCAACATCTTCCACCTTATCAAATTCCCACGGATTCATTACTTTTATATTTACTAATTTACACAAGAAAGAGAAACTGATTATTCACCACACAATTGAATAATATCAAATCACCACAAAATGGAAAAAAGAACAATAAAAAATTTAGACCCTATTTCTTCTACTATTCGGTGGCCACAATTGATTCTGAAAATAATTTAGTAGATCATGGATGACATAAATTTTTATAAGCATAATAGTTTAGTAAATAATGGGTACACATAAATTTCAAAGGGTGTACTTGCCAAATTTGATTGTCTTACCCAACTAAAAGGCGTTTACTCGTGCTATAGAAGAATTGTTCGTTAGAGGAGAGCTTCGAGGCACAAAATTCGTGTCAAAACTGATTTGAACGTCAATTTAGCTGCAAGTTCCGAGAAAAATCCATAAGCCGGTAACATTTATACTTCTAATATCCATTCTGGTGGGAAAGGTTGAGAAACAAGAATGGTCAAGTGAGAATTTTGGCCGTCGTACAATATTTCAAAATGTATTTTTACACTTTGAAAATATAATAATAATAAAATTAAAAATATATTAAAATTTTAAAAATATGTTGAGAAATCTTTTAAAAGACAGTCCAAAACATAAATAATCTTGGAATTGCTGACATTGGCTCTTGCTCCTTGGCAAAATCAGGCTGCGATAGGGACTTCATATTTTACAGTTTATTAATTGGTAGGGCCGCGTCGTATGATTTCGTGATGGTTTCTGTGACCTACCTTGTAATTTTTCTGTCCCAGTAATTTCTTTTTTTTACAATCTTATTATTATTATAATTGTATTAAATATAAGGGGGTGGTTGGTATAAATTATGAATTTAAGAATAGAATGAATTTGATAGAATGAAAGATTTGGAATGGAATAATAGTAACTATACTGTTTGGTATTATTTATGGAATGAATTTAAAAAATACTGTTTGGTTACAAAAGGAAATGGAATCAAAATTTTGTTTAAGAATTTAATAGATATATTAATAGATTTCAAATTTAATATTAATAGATTTTATATTAAAATTAAAATTTAATATTAATAAATTTATTAATAGATTTTATATTAAAATTTAATATTATAATACGTATATATTACATTTATATTTATTAATAAATATATTAATATTAATAAATTTTATATTTGTTACTATTTTTATATTTATTACATTTATAATATTAATATTATTAAATTTTATATTCGTTTTTAAAAATATTAGCACCTGTCAGTTGCAGATTATTGGGCGCGCGCCACCCGCCACGTGTACAGTTGCAAATCTAACACTGATTTGCAACAACCATTTCCTTCCCCCCCCCCCCCCCCCGTTTTGTTCCTCTTTTTTTAAAAACAAATTTCACTAACGGGTATAAAATATTTTTCATTACAAATTGACATACATTTTGACTATTTTTAGTACAAAATATGATTTTTTTTATATTTAGTACAAATATATATAATGTAATATAAATATAATAAATATAAAATTTATTAATATTAATATTATAAGTGTAATAAATATAAAAAAAATTAATAAATAAATGTATTGTAAAATGTAATAAATATAAAAATATTAACCAAAATATGTTATTGCTATGGGAGCATGTACAATTACAGGAGGGATGTTCAGTACTGATTCTTATAGTACTGTTCGGGGAGTTGATAAACTAATTCCTGTGGATGTCTATTTGCCAGGCTGTCCACCTAATCCAGAAGCAGTTATAGAGGCTGTAACAAAACTTCGTAAGAAGATTTCTCAAGAAATCTACGAAGATAGAATTAGGTCTCAACGAGTGAACCGGTGTTTTACTTCCAATCATAAGTTTCATATTGGTAGCAGCATGAATACTGGAAATTATGATAAATGATTCCTTTATCAATCGCAATCGACGTCAACGTCAGAAATACCTACTGAAACATTTTTTAACCCCATTTTTCACCAAAAAGAAATCAAAGATTTTTTTTTTCTTATTATATAATTCTCATGCACATGAATACGAATCCATTTTGGCCTTTCTCCATAGCCAATCTTCGCATTTGCAATCAACATCTTTTGTATTCTTTCTCAAACGACTCTATTTTTATGGAAAAAAAGAACGTCTTGTAGAAGTTGTTGCAGTTGATTTTCATTCGCAAAAGTCAAACTAATTTGAACCATTAACTAAATCAACTCGCAAAAGTCAAACTAATTTGAACCATTAACTATTGATAATTGGCTGCGAATTCATGAATGATTTGGAATCTCAAAATTTGGTTTTTTCTTTTCTTAATGACATTAATGACATAAGAACATACAAATTGATACATCAATATTGAGTTTAAAAACCCTTCTCAATTTAAATTATACTAACAATTATGAGTATATGTATATCTTAATTGTTGGTTTAGTTTGTGCATGGCAAAACGGGGCATTGGAATGGTCTTAGCTCCTGAATATTTAGACAATACAAAGAAAACGGGGAAAAAAGAAAATGGAGATTGTTATGAATTCCATTGAGTTTCCTTTACTTGACTGAACAGCCCAAAATTCGGTTATTTCAACTACATTAAATGATCTTTCAAATTGGTCAAGACTCTCTAGTTTATAGCCACTTCTCTATGGTATCAGTTGTTGCTTCATTGAATTTGCTTCTCTAATAGGGTCACGATTCGACTTTGATCATTATGGGCTAGTACCAAATGTATTACCGCATCCTCAAGGCTTAGGCCCACTTTTTACAGGTCAGTGGAATCTTTATGCTCAAAACCCCGATTCAGGTAGTCATTTAGTTAGTACCTCCCAAGGAGCAGGAACTGCCATTCTAACTCTTCTCAGTGGATTTCATCCACAAACACAAAGTTTGTGGATGACTGATATTGCTCATTATCATTTAGCTATTGCATTCATTTTTCTCCTTGCTGGTCATATGTATAGAACGAATTTCGGAATTGGGCACAATATGAAAGAGCTTTTAGATGCACATATTCCTCTAGGGGGGGGGCGCGATTGGAACCCTTTTCCTTCTTCTTGTTGCTGGATATCTTGTCCATACACATCTTCTCTTTGTTTCCCGAGTCTTTAGTGAGTTACAAATAGAGTTTGAAAAGGTCAAATCTTTGATGATTCCATCATCCACGATTGAGTTGTGAAAACTTTTGGATAGGTATCCTACATCTGAACCGAATTCTTTCTGGTTCAAGAATCTCTTTCTAGTTGCTCTGGAACAATTAGGAGATTCTCTAGAAGAAATACGGGGTTCTGCTTCTAGCGGCAACCTGCTTGATCCCACTTATGGGGTCAAATCAATATGTTCTAAGAAGAAATATTTGAATATCAATCTCATCGATATCGTCGATCTCATACCAAATAGAAGGACTACTACTACAAAGAGTATTACACCCTTGATCGTGAAATATCAATTGCTTATTGAACCCTGTGAATTGCATGAAAGTAGGATATTCCAAATTCGGGGGTCAAAAAATGTTATAAAACATTCTTGGTAGAAAAAAATGTGAATGAAAGATCCCACCGAATTGAATTAGGTCCATGAATCTAAGAAATAGTGAGAATTCTTAATCTCTCTCAATTCGAAAATCCCCTCCAAACGACATTGTTTTGGGCCTTTTTGACCCCAAACAATGTCATTTTGTATACTATAGAATCCTTTCCCAACAAAACCCACCCCCTTCCCCTTGTTGCATCAAAACCCATCCCAATGGTTTTTGTTACTGTAGAATGCAATCCAATCCCATGTACCAAACACTAGTTTTTCTTCCGATTACAATCTATTCTAATTCAAACCCACCAACCAAACACCACCTAAGAGTTTGTATAGTATTATTCTGATGCAACATTTTGTTTTATCAAAAAATTGTGTTGGCACACTTTTCCGGTGTCTCTATTTTTGTGTGAATGTAAAAGTAATGGATTTGGTGGTGGTGGTGGTGGTTTGTTTTATTTTTTATTATTGGCGGCGATAGTGGGGTGGGGGTGGGGGTGGTGGGTGATAGTTGGTGAAGAATAATGAGTCTCTATATTTGTGTTATTATGGTAAAAATTAAGGGTGATAATTTGTGTCATGATATGAAAACACAACACGAACTTAATACGTATTTAATAGGTATAGAGATATTTCTTCGCAGGTTTGGATCAAAATCATATCGAACTTGTATAACAGGAAAAATAAATAGGTTCAATCAAATCAACCCGTTTAACTTGTTTAAGATAATTTAAAAAATTATCTTATAATAATGTTGTAAAATTATCTAATATATATATATATATTTATTTATTTATTGTGTTATCCATAAAATAAATAAGTAATTAAGTTTTCATTAATTTCACATGTATATAGATATTTTTGTGTCATTTTCGTGTCGTGTCTTGTTACCTGCGAAATAAAAAAATCATATTCAGTTTATGTTAATTGACACGTATAATTAAACGGGTCGTGATTAGATGAATGTCAAACGTTTAATATTTATGTCTAAACATAACACGCAAATGCAAAACTCGATTTGATTGCCACCCTTACTAAAAGTCTAGTAAGAGTGAAAAGGTAATCAATTAGAACAGATAATTTTACACTTGTAATAGGAATTCCAAAATTTTTATGCTCTCTGATTGGTAATTTTCTTACATATCTCTCACGGAGTCTAAGTATTAAATTCATCCCCATAGCACAGAGCTTCAAATATTAGAAGAAATGCACTTAGATTTAATAAAATTAAGTGAATACCTATGATTGTGATTATTTTATTTAAGAATTTAGAATCCATCCGTTCAAAAAAAGTCTTTGGTCACTTTAGAATAACATGAGTCTTTTTGTACTTTCCTAATTTGAAGTATTTTATAACTCAGTTAAAGTATTTGGTAGTTTTACGCAAATGCTTGCTTGTCTAGTAATGGAATGGGAGATGCCAACTTCATGTCCAGTCCAGCTGATACCGACAAATTTCCAATATTCTAATAGCTTGATCACCTACTCCTGTCACCCACACGCAGGCTTCCATAAAAGGGTGAAGTCAGTGGCCTGAAAAGCACAAACCGTAGACGCTGAAATTTTCAAGAATCGAGAGCAAGTACAATGGAAAATTCAACAGAAATCGACAAAGTAGCAGAAAAAAACCTGAATTTTTCTTATGCTATGCAACTCGTCACCTCAGCAGCACTTCTAATGGTTTTATACAATGCAGTGAAGTTGAATTTGTTTGAAATCATAGCAAAAGCTGGCCATGGAGCAAAACTATCACCGTCCCAGATTGCATCCATGCTTGACAGGGTGCTTCGCTTACTAAGTACCTACGCTGTGCTCACTTGTGGTGAGGTTGTCAGTGTTAGGGTTTAAAATCAAATAATAGTATATACGATTGCTTAAAATATTATACTTTAGGTATCTAATTTAGAATACCTAACATACTACTTCTAACTAAGACATATATATATATATATATATATATATATACATTATGGTTAAAATCAATTAATGAGCTCTTGCCCATATAGGCCCACTACAAAGGTTCATTACCTATTTGGCTTATATTAGAACATACACTTGGATTATATTAAATATCCAATAATCTCCTTCTATGTTCTACATATAGCACAATCCAATAAATAGATAATGTAATGTTCAAAATAGAATATTGAATTATTCATAGCACAAAAAGATTCATTACTCAAAAATATGAATTCTTTAAACACAATTATGAGTTTTAGAAACAATTTAAACTCAACCAAACACAATCAATAGGTCTCACTTATAAGTGAACCACATCAAAGTTTTAGAAATTCTCTAAACTTCAAACACAAGAGTTTTAGAAATACTCTAAACTCAAACTAAATGGGCAATTTCATATATAAGTGAACTATTTATTCAATTGAAAAGAAAATAATAGCCCTTCATAGTCCAGAGCTCTAGAGGAATTATCCATCAAATAGATCATCCCCTATAGGATCCCAATTGGAATCAACTCCTCCATTTTCATCATTTTTTATAAGTTACCAAATGGGATCCCAATTGGAATCAACTCCTCCATTTTCATCATTTTTTATAAGTTACCAAATATGAATTTCATGTAAATCCAATCATTTGTGTAACGAACTAAAGTGTCTAGTTCTGCCAAAAGAACTTAGCACAATACCACAATGACTGAAAATAAATATATATATCAATGTCAATATGCATCAATATCAGTAACAATAATCATCAATGTCAATAACAATATGCATCAATGTCACATTCCAATAAGCATCAATGTCCAGTTTCTTTATTAGAACAAAACCTGAACAGTTTCTTTTCAAAAGTACCATTTCATGTTTCTATGTGAAATGTTACATTATCAAGTCAAATTCGATTCATGACATCATCAGAAATGGAATATCTAGGATCAGTTCTCTTATCTACTTTGCTTCTCCTCTTGCGGAAGCTAGAGCAGAAAGTTCCGATTCTATAGATGACAAGGCAATACAAGTATGTCTCTTGGATTTCCATGCAACAATTGCTCCACCTAGTGTGAAAACATAACCACTAGTAGATTTACTGTCTCCTAATTCTGAGCACCACGATGCAACAAAAAATCCTTCCATGATAGGAAGATGGCCACTATAACATAGAGCATAGTTAGAGGTATCCTTCACATATCGCATAAGTTGCTTGAGGGCATTCCAATGCTTAGGGCCAGGATTACTAGTGAAACGACGCAGCATGCCTACAGGAAAGGCTATGTTTGGCCTAGTGCATGTCATTGCATGCATGAGACTACCAATTCGTTTAGAATGATCCAACTGATTCGCGCTAGCTCCCTCATTGGGGATCAGCCGTTTATTAGGATCACATGGTGTCTCAACCACTTTAAATTCACTGTATCCCCATATAGAAAGTAGTTTTTCAATATAGTGAGTTTGGCTAAGAGTAATTGCTTGCTCAATAAAACTTACTTTCATACCAAGAATGGTGTTTACCACACCAAGATCGGACATGTTAAATGCTTTTGTCAACTTGGCTTTTACGTCACTCACTGCAGAATGATCGAAACTAAGTATCAACATGTCATCTAAATATAAACAAATAATCGCAACCTTATTCGACACAGAACAATAGTAAAGGCATTTATCTAAGTAACTAGTTTGAAAACCGTAGCTCTTTACAGCCTTGTCAAATTTTTGATGCCACAACTTGGGTGCTTGTTTTAGACCATACAAAGATTTGTTTAACTTACAAACTTTGTTCTGAAACCTCATGACAAACCCTTCATGTAGGTTCATATGGATTTCCTCTACAAGATCTCCATTTAGAAAAGCTGTCTTTACATCCATTTGATGCACAACATACTGCTCAATAGATGCCGAAGCAAGAAGAACTTTTATTGTAGTCAAGTGACAAACCGGGGAGTATACATCAAAATAGTCTATCGCACTTACTTGAGTATAGCCCTTAGCTACTAAACATGCTTTATATCGAACTATAGATCCGTTAGGATTAAGTTTATTTTTTAAAATCCACCTGCAACCTATAGTCTTAGGCTCTTAGCCCCTTTTGGCAAATCGACTAGTTGCCAAGTTTTATTTTGTAACAGAGAGCTCATTTCATCATCAATGGGTTCTGCCTATAATAAAGAGTTCCTAAATCTCATCTCTTCTTTATAAATGGATGGATCAACCTCTAAATAGTAAGTGACAAAATCCTCATTAAATGTCTTGGGAACTCGTTCTTTTGTAGATACTTTTAAAAGTACAGATTCAGAAATTATCCAAGTGTCACAGGAATTTGATTCAATTTCTATAGTGCCTGGTACTGTCAACCCTTGATCTCGAAGAAATTTATCTTTAAAGGAAACTGCATCTCTAGATTCTATAACCACATTCGTTGATAGATCCAAGAACCGATCAACTGCACTATCCTCTGCACTACCTAGGTACACACAAGTGTTGGTCCTAGGCCCCACTTTAGGACTCCCAGAGTGCAGTGTCTTCACATAAACAATACATTGAAGTTTTAAGAATATCATATCTACAAGAATGTTTATGCCATATCTCATCTGGTTGAAGACAACTTAGAGTGCGTAACCTATTCAGATGTGATTAGCAATCAAAACTACTTCTCCTAATAATAAGAATGCATGCTAATTATCAATAACATAGAGTTTAACATTTACGCTTTAACGTCTTTTCTTACATTCAACTATGCCATTGGATTGAGATGAGTAAGGGCAATAGTTCAAGTATTATGCCTTCAAGCACAAAATTTCTTGAACCTATCATTGTATATTCTCCTCCTCTATCACTCCTAAGCCTTTTAATTTTCAAGTTCAACTGGTTTTCAACACAACTCTTGAAAGTTTTTAAATTTATCAACATACTTCATCTAGCGATATAATAGATAAATATGACAATATCTACAAAAATCGTCTATAGAAAGAAATGACCAAATACTTGACCATCTCTAGTTTATTATTGAAACTAACTTTAAAGTCAAGAGGTCAAAATTTATTAATTCAAGAAATTGTGTACCCCTATAAACGTCAGAGAAATGGTTTTCTAATAATCTTCTGCTTTTGAGCACACATACTTGCACATATGTTAAACATGATCAGTATCTAGAGATATATTATGAGTTTTTAACTAGTCCGACCATTTTTTCTTGTAGTTCACATGTCCTAACCAATTATGCAATGTTTTTAGGATCAATTAAATTTGAACTAACTGCATCTCGATTTCATTTAATGGAACTCAATCTATACATACCACCCGGTCGAGAATCCACAAACCAAAATAATGAGAGGATTAACCGAGATAAAAGTTACTCTACGACCAGAAATAAATATGCTCATGTGCGGCATTGTCTAAGCAACTAATATGGTGAATTAGAATTCTTTTGAATAAAGCATGAACTACTTTAACATCTTTTAAAGTTAAAAGTTGCACGAAGAAGGCTTATATTTGCGGAGTACCAGTGTGAGTGTGAATCCAACAAGCATTGAAGAGACCCGAACCCGAAGCTATGATGTCAATAAAGCAATGTCTCCAGAACAATGTCTTCCGGATCCACTTGACAAGAGGCTAGAAACAAAGAAAATGAAGGAAGCCTTTGAATGGACTCTGTATCGGCTAAACACTGAAAGGATACGAAGAAGATTCTCCACGATTGATAAAACATTATTTTACTTAATGTACTAAAGTGTAATTAGATCTTGTTAATTAGAATTTGTAGCCAAATTCCAATTGTAGCCATAATGGAGTTTGGCATTTGACTACTATTTTTTCCCTTAGGACCATTAAGGCTACATTGAGCTTAGTTATTAGAAGGTGATATGGGCAGTAAGGTTAACCTGCAAAGAGTCATGTGAGCCCATTTGACTCTCAAAGAAACCCTAGACACCCTAGAAACCCTAGCACTTGTGAAGGAAACCTTGTAACCTTAAAGTGGTCGTCGGCCTCCCTTGGAGGAGCATGATTTGATGAAATGAAAATTTGGTCTCTTTGATGATTACAAGCTTGAGAGAATTGCTCTCTAGTTTACTCTAATTACTTGCAAATTACACAAATTCCAGAATTTGGTGTGTTTGTTGCTTCTTGATTTCCTAGATTTGTTCCCTAGGAAATCTTCGGATTCCATCCATTCATTTGATTCCAGGTTTCTTGATAATTTAAGTTATCAAGGGTTGAGGACCTATTCCATCTTCAAGGAACATACCAACTCCAAGGGAAGAATTTTGATTGGGTAGATCCAAGGGAATTCTCTACGCGATTGGTATCAGAAGCGATCTTAGTTTGCCCAAAATTGGAGCTGTTCCATATGCATTTTCTTTTACCGTACATAAAAAAATCATATCATTGGTATGTTTCTTTATCTCCTCAATCTTCTTGTTATTTTGAGCTATCATCATCATCATTGTATGCCTCTTTTTATATCCTCAATCTTTTGTTGCATCTTGACATATCATCATCATTGGTATGTCTCTTGTATTGATAAAGCAAATTCATTTTTGTATTGATGTGTTGGTTTTAAATTGCTTCCAAAAGTCATTAGATTAAAACATTACCTTTGCTTTCTTGATGAATCCATACCAAGTGCCGGCTGAAATTGTTGTTTATGCCTTACTGAAATAAAAAAAAGAATTGCTGCTGATCCAATTTATTTATTTTATGCCTTAGTAAGATTAAAAAAAAGGAGATTAAAAAAAAAAAAGGTGAGAATCGGACAGTAAGTAGTTGTGGCAAAAATCAAGTCCTTTGGCGTCTGCTTGTGAATCTCTCGAGCTTCGATTTTGAGTACTTTACTTTCGAGCAAATCCGGACATCGAAGTACCCAGAAATTATGACCTTTTGAAGTTACCATGCCAAAAATCTTTTACGATTTGGAAAAACAGACTCGTGCATTTCGATTATGCACTTTGGATTGTTTGCAGTTGTGATGTAGCCTTATACTTTATCCATATACATTCGCCTACCACATTTTGAACCCAGAAACATTCCTCTTTGACCAATTCCAGAATTTGGAAGGGCTGAAATCGTAACCACTCAATGCAAGCTACTTTGTCCAAATTTCCTTTGTTCAAGTGTCTTGAATTGTGATCCGGAAAATTCTAAATTATTGTGATCCAAAAAATTCTGAAATTTTGTGTGTTTCACTGATTTTTCGTAGTAGATTCTGATTTTACAATCCAGTTTGTCCGAATTCCTTGCCAAAAAATTTGAATTCTGTGTTTTTGGGTACTGCTTTCATTGTATTCCTTGATTCATTCTAATCCCATTGTCCACTTACATCACCTTGTTGTACAATTCCCTTTGTGTAATATTGAGTTGTGGTCTGAAAATTCTGAAATTTTGGTGTGTCCTCCACTGATTTTTCGTGTAGATTCTGTTTTTGCATTCAGTTTGTCCAAATTCTCATTACCAAAAAATTGAATTCTTGTATTTTGGTATAATTGTTTTCATTGATTCCTTGAATTCATTCTTCCTTGCCAAAATTTTCGAATTCTTGTGATTTTTGGTACTTTGTTTTCTTTGGTTCCTTAGTGGTGATTCTAACCTCATTGTCCAGCTGCATTAACTTGTTGAAAAATTCCTTTGTGTAACATTGTTTGAAGTAAAATAGAAAGCGGAAGAGCAAATTGAGTGGTAATGAATCCGTCCACTCCACTTTTATAAGCCAAGTACTTTCAAAACACTTTGGTGAGTGAATTTGAGGAATTTGGGAAGGAAGTGAGGACTTATAAATCACTGCTTTATTTTCTTTGCTAACCTTTGCAGCAGATAATGGAGAGGCAACCGCCACCACCATGGGTTCTAATAAGAATCCTATGAGAGATATTAGTAAATTTTACTTGGTTCCAGTTTCAGAATTGTAGTTACTCAAGGGAGCTCAAAGGCGAGAGAGCCGAACCCTTCCACTCTCGACTCTACAAAGACCACATATGGCCATGATAATGGGATGGGATGAAGTTCTTGACGCATTTTCAGTCAATACACATACTCTCATAATTGATTCTAATTTAGGATGTATCAAAATAGAAAATTCCTCCAATTTTTGGTAAGCAAGATCCACGAAGCTTTCTTTGAATAGTGCGATAAAATTGAAAGTATTTTCTATAAAGTGCACAACTATTCGGGAGCGAAGTGTTAAGAAGGTCAAGCTAGGCCGTGGTTGAATTTCACGGGACTCACTTCGCCCAATGGCTGGTGAATCAGCACTAAAATTCAGGCGAAGCTGAGGCATGTGATGGAAAGAAGGGCTACATTGCGGTACTTGAAATTGCAGATTGAAAAAGCTCATGAAAAAGCTGCTGTTTTGTCCCCACATCAGCATACTACGGTGGAGATGTTCACAAAGCAGTGTAGTAAAGATCACCCATGAGGAAATGGGACCGTGGAGGATTATTACCAAGAGTTTGAGACTACGATGCTTCTGGAGTCAACATCTCAGAAGAACATGCTGAAGCTACCACTGGCCCGATCATCTAGGACTAAGGAAGGATATTGCCCACATATTGTAAAAATGCGGTGAGGTAATGGCGATTCCTCAATGAGATGTATCACAAGGCAAATGAAAGTTCGAGGCGACTTAATGAGAGTGGTGTCCCACCTTTCAACCTACATTGCACTTCAAAGTTCGGACACTTTGAAGTCTGGGCATGGCCTAAGAAGGATTTAAGTACCGACTTCAAAAAGGCCGCAACTCCTAGTACCTCTATTACACTACTCAACCGTAATCCACAACACTTTCAAATCAAGTGAAGCTGAGAAAACCAAAATGGCGAGGTTCGTCAGGTTTCAAGTGCCAAGGCAAGGGACATTATGCCGCGAGTGTCCTAATGCTCCGAATTCATGGTTGTCAAGCGTGATGGCACGATCG